>CAJQZJ010018033.1:5738944-5865626 GCA_907164525.1 Lophiomys imhausi
GTGTGTGTGTGTGTGTGTGTGTGTGTGTGTGTGTGTGTGTGTGTGTGTGAAGGGTGTGTGGATCCAGGTACATGGTTGGAGATCAGAGGGCAACCTCAGGTGTCAGTCTTCATGTTCCACTCTACTTGAGACAAGTTATCTCTTTTTATTGTTTGCCAATGTATACAAAGTCTACTCAGCCTGCAAACTTCTAGGGATTCTCCTGTCTGTCTCCCATCTCCCCGAAGAGCACTGTAATCTCACAAGAGTGCTATCTGTTTCATGTGGAAAATTACAACTCAGGTTCTAACACTTGTCTGGTAAGGACTTTACCAATAAAGCATTTCACGTGAATGTAAATTTTGTTCCAGGTATTTATTAGTGATATGTGCTATGCTTCCTTTTTCATACAATTAAAAATGTATATGTAAGCCGGGCGGTGGTGGCGCACGCCTTTAATCCCAGCACTTGGGAGGCAGAGGCAGGCGGATCTTTGTGAGTTCGAGGCCAGCCTGGTCTACAAAGCAAGTCCAGGACAGCCAGGGCTACACAGAGAAACCCTGTCTCGAAAAACCAAAAAAAAAAAAAAAATGTATATGTAATTTCTGTGGTAGAAGTTAGGCTTCTAGTAAATTAGTATACAGTTCAGCTTGGTATCTAGCAACACATAAGGAAAGCTTGGTGTCCCTTAAGTTGCTGAAAGATAGAGCACAGTTGAGACCATAGCTCTAAGAGCTGCCCTGTTGAAGGGGGTGGCTAAGAAACCGGACAAACTGCAAGAGGAAGTCAGTTAGATAAAAGGAAAAAAACAGACAAACTGTAAGAGGAAGCCAGTTGGAACAAAGGAAGAAATCAGACAAGCTGCAAGAGGAAGTCAGTTGGAACAAAGGAAGAAACCAGACAAGCTGCAAGAGAAAGTCAGTTGGAACAAAGGAAGAAACCAGACAAGCTGCTGAATGACAACAGTTGCAAAAGGAAAAAGCAGAACTGCTGAAGAGAGAGTTCCTTAAAGACTCCAGAGAGCCAGAAGGGTAAGCAAGGTGAACAGAGTTTGAAAGCTTTTTGAGCTGCCTTCAGTTTGGCATTTGGAACAGACTGTCTTTATAAACTGGCCACAATTTGGTGGATGAAATAAACTGGCCTTGCGAGCTGGTGATATTACATCCAATGAGCACCAAGCTTAAAAGGAACTGCGTGATGGGACTGCCCTAAATCAGGTTATCCTGCTTGGACCTACGTTACGAATATTAATAACATTTTAAGAAGAAATTAAAGTTATAGGTACTAGTTAGGTAGTAGATAGATGTTTGTTAGGTAACCAATAAATATAAATATATAAGGTTATAAATGAAAATATACAGTTACAAATTTCCCTTTTGATATGTTTTATAATTGGAATAAATATAACTAACTACAATAATGGTTTTTAAATATTTTGAGATTTGCCAGCTTGGTCATGTGTCATTTAACATTGAGACTGTGTTCCGAGAAATGAGTCATTGGGTGATTTCACTTTTATGTGAACATCATACAGGATATGTACAAAATCCAAACTTGATATGACTTCATTATGAGATGCAATTTATGAAACCATAGAAATAGATATAGTCTGACATTGAATTAGAGGCACTCATACCCTGAGAAAGTTTAGTGATTATCTAGGAAAACTCATCCTCTAGCAAATAGTCACATACACAACTTTAACATTTCAGAAACAGAATATGAAGCAAAATCAACAAACAAAAAAGGTGCATGAGGAAAACCATGTCCATGATCCCAAGAATGCTTCCAGATTGTTATCAGACAGGGTACATACAAGTCACACACCAGAATGTCACAACATCATGCAGAAACTGTTGCCACATAGACAAAGTCAATTGTTCCACCGTCCATGCAGATATAAATTAGCCATATATGTCTTCTGATATCCTTTGAAAGACCCTCTAACAAGGCTGACATTGACTAGCAGCTAAGAACTTAGATTTGGGGAATACTTTTTATCATGGACCGAAAAGAGCAGCCCATTGTTTCTCAATTGGCTGTATAATCAATGTTATCTATACTGCCACACATTATGTTTTGAGTCTCTAAATTCTAGACACCTACCACACAAGGAACACCTATATGATTGATCCCCCAAAAAACTGATGGGATTGACTTATGCTATCTCATTTTATGACATGCATTTTTGAATATTATGAAAAATATCACCTCATTCACATTTTTCTACTTATTTTCTGCTTTATTACTTTTTTATAACAATAAATACAATATAAAACAATAAGAACAATTAGGCAACAATTATAAAAATTGTACAGTATACATAATACCCAATGTTCAGTCCATACAACTTTGGCAACTACTAATAATATTCTATTGTCTATCTATCTTGATATGGTAAAATTCTATACTTCACTAGGTTTCCATCCTATCTTGCACCACCAACTTAATAACATCTTCTTGGGGTAGAGTTTATAAGTTGTTAAATGGTCTTGATAATAGGTTTTGGAGGTTTTACCCAGGGATTTGTCTTTTTATTTTCTCTTTCCTACTTTCTCTCCTATGTGGTGTGTTGGGGGGAACTTGAGAGAAAAAAAATGGGATATAGACATAATATAGGAATGATAAAGAAAAAGGGACAGATTGTTGAATATGCTCATATCTTTGTATATTGATACAAAATTAGTATTATATTTGGCTAATTTGGTACTGACCTTTGTATATTGATACAAAATTATGATTATATTTAGCTACATTGCTATTGATCTTTGTATATTGATACAAAATTAAGGTTAACTCTTTTTAAGGTATTGTACCTATGTAACATTTAAAAGTGAAATGTGAAGTTTTGGCCTTTTGTTAGCAACTATCATAAACTGTTTAGGATAAGTAAGAAATGCAAACTAATAGTTATTTAAGCACGTCATTTTGTTAGGTAGTAGGGTAGTCTATCACAGATGTTTTCTAAGTTAATTAGAAATCAAGTTGCTAAGAGACAAGCAACATTTGCTTATCTAAATATATGGAGATAGATAGGTGGTCTTCAAAAACCTCAAGAGATCTGTAGAATATGACATTCAAAGATGTTTTCTTTTTGCCTATATATGTATGTGTGTGTGTTTATTTATTACTTCAAGTTACATCTCCATCACATAGCCCTCTTTCCACCTCTCCAGGTTCCACCCTGCCACCCTCACCGCCCTCTATCACCCATCCCAATCCTCCAATGTGGAGTGTCCCTATATATCAGCCCCTCTCAGTTCAACAGTCATATGAGAGTTAAGAGCTTCCTCTTGCACTGGGGGCCTACATGGTAGCATCCCTAGGGAAAATTGTCCCATTAATAGGTAACCAAAATATGTTCCTGATCCTTTTGGTGTGTTGGTTGTAGGATAGTTATCCTATACTATATAGTGAAAATCCAATTATAAGTGAGTAAATGCCATGTGCATCTTTCTGAATCTGGGTTAGCTCACTCAGGATGAGCTTTTCTAGTTCCATGCATTTGGCAGCGAACCGCATGATTTCCTTGTTTCTTATAGGTGAGTAGTATTCCATTGTGCAAATGTACCACAATTTTTTTTATCCATTCATCGGATGAGGGACATCTGGATTGTTTCATTCAAAAAATGGGAAACAAAGCTAAACTGAGAATTCAAAAAAGAGGAATCTCTAACGGCTGACAGACTCTTAAAGAAATGTTCAATATCCCTTGTCAGATGTCCTTTGTCTTTCATGAGGTCCCATCTATTGATTGTTGGGCAAAGAGCCTGAGCTATTGGTGTTCTAGCAAGTTGTTACCTGTGCCAATGAGTCCCAGAATTTTTTCCACTTTCTCTTCTATTAGACTTAGAATGTCCATTTTTATATTAAGGTCTTTGATCCACTTGGATTTAAGTTTTGTGCATGGTTATAAGTATGGGTATAATTTCATTCTTTTACATGTTGACATCCAGTTAGACCAGCATCATTTGTTGAAGATGATGTCTTTTTTCCATTGTATGGTTTTGGCTTCTTTGTCAAAAATTAAGTGACCATAGGGTGTGGGTTCATTTCTGGTTCTTCAATACAATTCCATTGATCAACTGATCTGTTTTTATACTGTACCATGCTGTTTTTATTACTATTGCTCTGTAGTATAGCTTGAAATCTGGAATGGTGATACCTCCAGATGTTTTTTTATTGTACAGTATTGCTTTAGCTATTCTATTTTTTTTTGTTACTCCATATGAAGTTAAGAATTATTTTTTAAGTTATGTAAAGAATTGTGTTGGTATTTTAATGGGAATTTGATTGAATCTGTATACTGCTTTTGGCAGGATGGACATTTTTATTATGTTGATTGTGCCTATCCCAGAGCATGGGAGATCTTTCCATCTTCTGGTGTACTCTTCAATTTCTTTCTTCAAGGACTTGAAGTTCTTGTCATACAGGTCTTTCACTTGCTTGGTTAGAGTTACCCCCAGGTATTTTATATTGTTTGTGGCTATTGTGAAGGATGTTGCTTCCCTAATTTCTTTCTCATCCCATTTATCTTTTGTATAAAAAAGGGCTTCCAATTTTTTTGAATTAATTTTGTATCCAGGCACCTTGTTGAAGGTGTTTATCAGTGGTAGGAGCTCCTTGGTGGAGTTTTTGGGGTCACTTATGTGTACTATCATATCATCAGCACATAGTGATTATTTGAATTCTTCCTTTCCAATTTGTATCCCCTTGATCTCCCTTAGTTGTCTTGTTGCTCTAGCTAGGACTTCAAGTACTATGTTGAAGAGAAATGAGGGGAGTAGGCATCCTTGCCTCGTCCTTGAGTTTATATGAAATTCTTTAAGTTTCTCTCCATTTAATTTGATGTTTGCTACTGGCTTGCTTTATTTATATCACCTTTATTATTTCTAGGTATGGCCCTTGTATGCCAGCTCTTTCCAGGACTTTCAGCATGAAGGGGTGTTGGATTTTGTCAAATGCTTTTTCAGGATCTAGGGAGATGATCATGTGTGTTTTTTTCTTTCAGTCTGTTTATATGGTGAATTACGTTGATGGATTTTCATATGTTGAAGTATCCCTGCATTCCTGGGATAAAGACTACTTCATCATGGTGTATGATACTTTTGATGTTTTCTTGGATTCGGTTTGCCATTATTTTATTAAGTATTTTTTTGTGTTTATGTTCATGAGGGAAATTGGTCTGAAGTTCTCTTTCTTTGTGGGATCTTTGTGTGGTTTAGGTATCAGTGTGACTGTGGCCTCATAGATGAGTTTGGCAGTGTTCCTTCTGTTTCTATTTTGTGGAAGAGCTTGAAGAGTATTGGTATTAGCTCTTGCTTGAAAATCTGGCAGAATTTTGGGCTGAAACCATCTGGCCCTGGGCTATTTTGGGTTGGGAGACTTTTAGTGACTGTTTCTGTTTCCTTAGGGGTTATAGGACTGTTTAATCTGAAAAACTGATCTTGATTTAACTTTGGTAGGTGGCATCTATCAAGAAAAGTGTCCATTTACCTTAGGTTTTCAAGTTTTGTGGAGTACAGATTTTTAAAGTAAGATCTAAAGATTCTTCTGATTTCCTCAATGTCTTTTATTTCTCCCTTTTTTGTTTCTGATTTTGTTGATTTGGGTATTTTCCCTCCGTCCTTTAGCTAATTTGGCTAAGGGTTTGTCTATTTTGGCTGATTTTCTCAAAGAACCAACTCTTGGTTTCGTTGATTCTTTATAATGTTCCTTTTGTTTCTAAGTTGTTAATTTCAGCACTAAGTTTGATGATTTCCTGCCTTCTGCCCTTCTTGGGAGTGTTTGTTTCTTTTTTTCCAGTTCTTCCAGTTCTGCTGTTAATTTGATAATATGAGTTGTCACAATTTTCTTCTTGAAGGCACTTAGTGCTATGAACTTTCCTTAGAGCACTTCTTTCATTGTGTCTCATAGGTTTGGGTATGTCATGCCCTCGTTTTCATTGGATTTTAAGAAGTATTTGATTTCCTTCTTTAAATCTTCCCTGAACCAGTCATCATTGAGTTGTTCAGTTTCCATGAATGTATGGGCTTTCTGTTATTTCTGTTGTTGAAGTCCAGCTTTATTCCATGGTGGTTTGAGAAGATACATGGGGGCATTTCAGTTTTTTTGTTTCTATTGAGTCTTGCTCTGTGTCTGACTATATGGTCAATTTCAGAGAAGGTTTCATGTGGTGCCTAGAAGAAGGTGTATTGTTTTGTGTTTGGGTGAAACATTCTGTAGTATATCAGGTCCATTTGGTTCATGACCTCTGTTAGGATCATTATTTCTCTGTTTGGTTTCTGTCTCCATGGCCTGTCCATTATTGTAAATGGAGTGTTGAAATCTCCCTCTACTGAAGTGTGGGAATTGATGTGTGGTTTAAGCTCTGGAAGAGTTTCTTTTACAAATGTGTGTGTCCTTGTATTTGGGGCATAGATATTCAGTATCGAGACGTTATCTTGATGAATTTTTCCTTTGACGAGTATGTAGTGCCCTTCCCTATCTTTTTTGATTAACTTCAGTTGAAAGTCTATTTTATTTGATATTAGGATGGCTACTCCAGCTTGTTTCCTGGGTCCATTTGCTTGGAAAGCCTTTTCCCCAGCCCTTTACTTTGAGGTAGTGTCGATCTCTGTTAGTAAGATATTTTTCTTGTATGCAGCAAAATGATGGGTCTTCTTTATGGATCCATTCTGTATGCCTGTGTCTTTTTATTGGGGAGTTGAGTCCATTGATGTTGAGGGATATTAATAACCAAAGGTTGTTATTTCCTGTTATTTTGGTGAAGGTGATGATTGTGTGTTTCTTTTGGTTTAGCTGCAGTGGAGTTTTTTGCTTCCTCTGTTTTCTTGGGTGTAGTTATATTCTCTGGGTTGGACTTTTCCTTCTAGGATCTTTTGTAGGGCTGGATTTGTGGGTAGATACTGTTTAAATTTGTTTTGGTCATGGAACATCTTGTTTTCTCCATGTATGTTGATAGAGATTTTTGCTGGTTTTAGTAATCTGGCCTGGCATTTATATTCTCTTAGGGCTTGTAGGATGTCTTCCCAGGCCCTTCTGGCTTTTAAAGTTTCTGAGGAGAAGTCAGATGTAATTTTGATGGGTCTGCCATTATATATTACTTGACCCTTTTCTCTTACAGCTTTTAATATTCTTGCTTTGTTCTGTACATTTGGTTTTCAATTATTATGTGATGATAGGAGTTTGTTTTCTGGTCTAACCTGTTTGGTGTTCTGTATGCCTCTTGGAATTTTAATGGCATCTCTTTCTTAGGGTTTAGGAAGTTTTCTTCTATGATTTTGTTGAAGAAGTTTCCTGGACCTTGGAGTCAGGCGTGTTCTCTTTCTTCTATGCCTATAATTCTTATGTTCCATCTTTTCATTGAGTCCTTGAGCTCTTGGATGTTGTGGGTAAGAACTTTTTAAATTTCTCATTTTTTATTTGGTTGTTTTACTGATTTCTTCAATCGAATATTCCACACTTGAGATTCTGTCTTCCATCTCTTATATCTTATTTTTTATATTCATGTCTGTAGCTCTGTTCTATTCCCTTGATTTTCCACCTCCAGGATTGCCTCTGCTTGTGTTTTCTTTATTTCTTCCACTTCTAATTTCAAGTCTTGAAAATTTTTGCTCGTTTTTTATGTTTCCTGCTCCAATTTGCTTCTCTTGTTCTGAAAATCTTTCTACTCTTTCAACTTTTTTATTGCCTTGTCTCTTTCTCATTCATGTTGGGCTCTGTTGGCTTGGACGTCTCTATTGATTTCATTTGTAAAACTGAGGATTCTTCATATTCTTTGAGGTATATAATTGCTTCTTGTAAGGACTCTATCATTTTCTTAAGTATAACTTTGTCATCATTTTCATGTGTTTCAGCTATCGTGGGATGTTCAGGGCTTGGTGTGTTAACCTCGCTAAATTTTGTTGGAGTCGTATTTCCCTGATTTTGCCAGTTTTGTTATTTGCTGACCTTTAGCCATGAGTTGTCCTCAGCTGATTGTTTCTTTTTTTAAATACTTTATTTTTTTATTTCTTCAAGTTACATCTCAGTCACAATCCCTTCCCTATTCCCCCTTCCTTTCCCACCCTTCCACCCTCTTCCCCCCCACACACACAGATTCCCCTTTCAGTCCAACGACTGGTTCCTTCTCTTATAACAGCAAATACTATACAAAACAACAGAAATAAATATGCCACAATTATGAGAGTTAAATGGCCCAGTATACATTCCCAATGTCTAGTTCATACATATTTGGCCCCTGACTTTAACATTCTACCATCTAACCATCTCCATGAGTTTAAAGTTCTATAACTGACTCAGTTTTCATACTAACTTGCATCACTATTAAAAACATCTTCTTAGATCTAGAACGCCCTCTTGATTCCTAAACAACTCAAAATTTAACTATGAGACTCTGGCTGTCTATTCTTCAACCACCTCAGAGACCTGAGAGGGATAAATATATCTGATTATATAAGAAGTGCAGGGCCTGCAACTTCCAAAACTAAGAAATGACATACCAGTGACTGCCTGGACAGTTCCCATTTTCTCTCCATACATTCCAGCATCAGTCTTCAGCCTTTTGGTCCTGTTTCTCTGACAGACACTTATTGTAGAGCAGGGATTATGAAGGACTTACCTACCCTGTCTTGGCAGAGCTAGGCTGTTGAATTCCCTGCTACCAAATTTTGTCCTTTTTGGACAGCAGTCTGTCTGCAGTTGAAGCAAGGAGTTTTTCATGCCAAGAGATGGGCTTGCCACTAATTCAACCATCTCACACTGGAGATTTTTCGATGCTTATCTTCTACTTGGAATAGAATATGGGGTACTGTCAGGAGCTGATATGTCTGATATAAAAAAAAATCTTAATTTAAGACAACATCTTTGAATGCCGTATTCTGCAGATCTCTTGGGGTTTTTGAAGATGCCCTATCTATCTCTTGTATTTAGATAAGCAAATGTTGCTTGTCTCTTAACAATGTGATTTCTGAGTAGCTTAGAGAATATCTGTGATAGACTGTCATAGTAGCTAACAAAGTGACATGCTTGCATGACTAGGAGTTTGTTTTTCTTAACTATCCTAAACAGTTTAAGATGGTTGGTATCAAGAGGCCAGAGCTTTACATTTCATTTTTAAGTATCTCTAGGTACAATACCATTAGGAAGCATTACCTTTAATTTTGTATCAATATACAAAGATCTATTCAAATGTGGCTAAACATACTCTTAATTTTGTATCAATATACAAAGATCAATGCCTATGTAGCCCAATACAATCTTAATATTACGTCAATATACAAGGATCAATACCATTGTGGCCAACTATAATCTTAATTCTGTATCAATATACAAAGATCAATAATGATGTAGTCCAATACAATCTTAATTTTGCACAATAAAGAATGGTCAATACCACGTTAGCCAAATATAGTACTAATTTTGTATCAATATACAAAGGTATAAGGGCATATTCAATAATCTGTCCCTTCTTCCTGGTCCTTCCCAAACTATGTCTATGTCCCACTTTTCTCAAGTCTGTGCACTCCTACATAGGAGAGAAAGCAGGATACAGAAAAGGAAAAGAAGGAAGTCCCTGGGTCTAATCTCCAAAACCCATTTAAAAAGACCGTTTAACAGCTTGTAGTCTCTTCCCCTAAATAACAAAGTTTTCAGTTATCCTTCAAATAACCAAAAGGGGGGTGGAGAAACACCCTCCCCACCCTCTGGGCATGGGTTGTCGCTCTCGTAAAATGACTTCCTGCTGATTTGGGTCATAGTAAACCTGTTTGGGGCCCGAACCAGAATGGAAAAATGGTTAAAAATGTTAGTACAATCCTTTTATGTTCAGTCCTTCTGTGCTCAGCTGTTTAGATGTCCTAAGGAGTTTGTAGGCAGAAGCTGATCTTCCAGGCTTTACTGAAGTTCTGGCTGGGGCAGTGTGTAGAGTTGAACGGTCTTAGTGATTTTGAGTTGGTGTGGTTGTAGACTTTTGATGGAAACAGCTATTGAGGGAGTCTGTAAGGCTGGATCATCTGGGTCACTCGTCTTCTTTGGTGTCTGATTCTGTTTTCTGCTGAGGTTTCCATTGTCCAGTTGTCCCTGGGTTCCTTGAATGGATGCTTTGAATCTCCTGGAAAGATAAGAACAGAACCCTGCCCTAATCCTAACTCTGGGACATTTACCCTCTCTTATTTGGGGGGTGGAGGTTAGGTAATATTTCTCCTGAAGCAAATTTGGTTTTTTGACAATATATAAAGTATTATCTTTCAATCTGGGTTAAAGAAGAAATTATTTTGTTATTTTGGAGCTAAACCAGCTTTAGTGTATATATTTTGAAATCTCAAAGGACAATTTGTTTGTATTGAGTAGGCCTTTTGTAAGTAGCTTTTAAACTTAGGTCCTTCCAAATCCTGTTTGTGTCTCTGCATTCTAATTATTGGGATCAAAGACCTGTGGTTCCCATCTGAAGGGATTAAAGATGTGTTCCACCACTCCTGGATCGAAGTTTTTCTCTATTTAGAGTTTGTTTTGTATCAGGCAGACCTTGAGCTCTGAGATCTGCCTTTTCTGTCTATAGTATGTTGGGATTAAGGGTGTACTCTTCTTGAATGATGGGATTAAGGGTGTGCACCCTCACCACCCTGTTCCTTGTAACTCTAGAATTTATAAGACCACTAACTCTATGGTGCTCCTCCCGTCTCTGCTGAAGTTAAAGGCATGGGTTAACACCACATTTTTCATGTATTTTACCTTAGCTCTAAGTTTTTTCGACTCTTGGAGGTTTATAAAACAAGGTTGAATGGCTGCAAATTTTATTTTATTTACAGTGTTTTAACATTGTTACCTGCTATTTTTTTAATTAATAAATTTATTTGTTTGTTGCTTCAGGTTACATCCCTATCATATTGTCCTCTTTTCCCGCTTCCCAGCTCCACCCTCCCATCCCCTACCCCCTAACCCTTCCGTCTTGTTCCTCTGGGGTGGAGTGTCCCTGCATAAGAGTCCCTCACCACAGTTCAGGAGTCATATGAAGGCCAAGAGCCTCTTCGTTCACCGGGGGCCTACGAGGCAGTACCGCCAGTGAAAGGTGTCTCCTTGCTATGGGAGGAAAACTAAAAAAAGACCAACAAACACACAAACCCACAAAAACAAAGAACAACAACAAAAAAGAGAGGAAAAAGAAAAAGGAAAAAGAAAAAAAAAAGTCTATGTCCATGTTCTTTTTGGTGTGTTGGTTGTAGTACAGGTATCCTGTACGATATAGCTAAAATCCTACTATAAGTGAATAGATGCCATGTGCATCCTTCTGAGACTGGGTTAGCTCACTCAGGATGAGCTTCTTTAGTTCCATCCATTTGGTTGCAAATTGCATGATTTCATTGTTTCTGATAGCTGAGTAATATTCCATTGTATAGATGTACCACAGTTTTTTAATCCATTCTTCAGTTGAGGGACATCTGGGTTGTTTCCAAATTCTAGCTATTACAAATAAGGCTGCTATGAACATAGATGAGGAGACTTCCCTATGACTCCGTGAGGGGTCCTTTGGGTGTATACCCAGAAGTGGTATGGCTGGGTCCTGAGGCAAAGTTATTCCAAGATTTCTAAGATATCGCCAGACAGACCTCCATAGTGGTTGCACAAGACTGCACTCCAACAAGCAATGGAGTAGGGTTCCCCTTTCTCCACACCCTCACCAGCATGTGCTGTCATTTGAGCTCTTTATCTTAGCCATTCTGACAGGTGTGAGGTGGAATCTCAGAGTCGTCTTGTGTTGCATTTCTCTGATGATTAAGGATGTTGAGCATTTCTTCGGCTGTCTCTCGGCCATTAGGGATTCCTCCTTTGTGAATTCTCTATTTAGCTCCGTTTCCCATTTTTTGATTGGATTATTTGGTTTCTTGGCATTTAGTTACTTGAGTTCTTTGTAGATTTTAGATAATAGCCCTCTATCAGATGTGGGGTTGGTGAAGATTTTCTCCCAGTCTGTTGGTTGCCGTTTTGTTCGAATGATAGTGTCTTTTGCCTTACAGAAGCTTTTCAGTTTCATGAGGTCCCATTTATTGATTGTTGATCTCAGGTCCTGAGCTGTTGGTGTTCTGTTCAGGAATTTGTCACCTGTGCCAATGAGCTCGAGGGTTTCTCCTACTTTTTCTTCTAGTATATTTAGTGTGGCTGGCCTTAAGTTAAGGTCTTTGATCCACTTAGATTTAAGTTTTGTACACGGTGATAGGTATGGGTCTAATTTAATTCTTTTGCAAGTGGACATCCAGTTGGACCAGCACCATTTGTTGAAGATGCTGTCCTTCTTCCATTGTGCGGCTATGGCTTCTTTGTCAAAGATTAGTTGGCCATAGGTGTGTGGGTCCATGTTTGGGTCTTCAATTCGATTCCATTGATCCACTGGTCTTTTTCTATACCAGTACCATGCTGTTTTTATTACTATTGCTCTGTATTACAGCTTGAAATCTGGGATGGTGATACCTCCAGATATTTTTTCATTGTACAGGATTGATTTAACTATTCTGGGCTTTTTGTTGTTCCATATGAAGCTGAGAATAGCTTTATCCAGGTCTATAAAGAATTGTGTTGGTATTTTGGTAGGAATTGCATTGAATCTATATATTGCTTTTGGTAGGATAGCCAATTTTATTATGTTGATCCTACCTATCCATGAGCATGGGAGATCTTTCCATCTTCTAAAAGCCTCTTCCATTTCTTTCTTCAGGGGCTTGAAGTTCTTGTTGTATAGGTCCTTTACTTGCTTGGTTAGCGTTACCCCCAGGTATTTTATATTGTTTGTGGCTATTGTGAAGGGGGTTGTTTCCCTTATTTCTATCAGTACATGTGTTTGTTGTATAAAGAAGGGCTTCTGATTTTTTTGAGTTAATTTTGTATCCAGCCACCTTGCTGAAGTTGTTTATCAGCTATTAGAGTTCTTTGGTGGAGTTTTTGGGGTCGCTTATGTATACTAACATATCATCTACAAATAAGGATAATTTGACTTCTTTGTTTCCAATATTTATCCCTTTGATCTCCTTTAGTTGTCTTATTGCTCTAGCAAGGACTTCAAGTACTATATTGAAGAGATATGGTGAGAGTGGACATCCTTGTCTTGTCCCTGAGTTTAGAGGAAATGCTTCAAGCTTCTCTCCATATAATTTGATGTTGACCACTGGCTTGCTGTTTATTGCCTTTATTATTTCTAGGTATGATCCTTGTGTGCCCGTTCTCTCCAGAACTTTTAGCATGAAGGGGTGTTGGATTTTGTCAAATGCTTTTTCTGCATCTAGCGAGATTATCATGTGTTTTTTTTTTCTTTCATCTTGTTTATGTGCTGAATTGCATTGATAGACTTTTGTATATTGAACCATCCCTGCGTTCCTGGGATGAAGCCTACTTGATCATGATGTATGATACTTTTGATGTGTTCTTGAATTCAGTTTGCTAGTATTTTATTAAGTATTTTTGCATCTATGTTCATGAGGGAGATTGGTTTGAAGTTCTCTTTCTTTGTTGGGTTTGTGTGGTTTAGGAATCAGAATGACAGTGGCCTCATAGAATGAGTTTGACAGTGTTCTTTCTGCTTCTATGTGGTGGAAGAGTCTGAAGAGTAATGGTGTTAGTTCCTCTTTGAAGTTCCAGTAGAATTCTGTGCTAAAGCCATCTGGCCCTGGGCTTTTTTTGATTGGGAGATTATTAATGACTGTTTCTATTTCCTTAGGGGTTATTGGGCTGTTTATGCTGTTAATCTGATTTTGATTTAGTTTTGGTAGGTGGAACCTATCGAGGAAATTGTCCATTTCACTTAGGTTTTCAAATTTGGGGGAATATAGATTTTTAAAGTAGAACACAAATATTTTCTGGATCTCCTCAATGTCTGTTGTTATTTCCCCTTTTTCATTTCTGATTTTGTTGATTTGGGTTCTTTCCCTTTTCCTTTTAGTTAATTTGGCTAGGGGTCTGTCTATTTTGTTGATTTTCTCAAAGAACCAACTCTTGGTTTCATTGATTCTTTGTATAGTTCTTTTTGATTCTAAGTTGTTGATTTCAGCCCAATGTTTGATGATTTCCTGCCTTCTGCTCCTCTTGGGAGTGTTTGCCTCTTTTTTTTTTTCCAATTCACCCAGCTTAGCTGTTAATTTGCTAATATGAGCTGTCACAATTTTCTTTTTGAAAGCACTTAGTGCTATGAACTTTCCTCGTAGCACAGCTTTCATTTTATCCCATAGGTTTTGGTACGTTGTGTCTTCATTGTCGATGGATTTTAAGAAGTCTTTGATTTCCTTTTTTATTTCTTCCCTGACCCAGTGGTCACCCAGTAAGGAGCTGTTCAATTTCCATGTGTGTGTAGGCTTTCTGTTGAATCTTTTGCTGTTGAAGACCAGCTTTATTCTGTGGTGGTCTGAAAAGATACATGGTGTTATTTCATTTTTTGTGTATCTATTGAGACTATCCTTGTGACCGACTAAGTGGTCGATTTTGGAGAAGGTTCCGTGAGGTGCTGAGAAAAAGGTGTATTCCTTTGTGTTTGGGTGAAACGTTCTGTAGATATCTGTTAGGTCCATTTGTTTCATGAACTCTCTTAGACTCAATATTTCTCTGTTTGGCCTCAGTCTTGATGATATGTCCATTGTTGTGAGTGGGGTATTGAAGTCTCCCACTACTAATGTGTTGTGATCGACGTGCGATTTAAGTTTAGAAGTGTTTCTTTTACAAATGTAGGTGCCTTTGTATTTGGGGCATAGATGTTCAGTATTGAGATTTCCTCTTGATGAATATTCCCTTTAATGAGTATATAATGCCCTTCTTTGTCTTTTTTCATTAACTTCAGTTGGAAGTCTGTTTTGTTTGATATTAGGATGGCTACTCCAGCTTACTTCCTGGGTCCATTTGCTTGGAAGACCTTTTCCCAGACCTTTACTCGGAGGTAGTGTCTATCTTTGGTAGTGAGATGTGTTTCTTGTATGCAGCAAAGGGACGGGTCTTGCTTGCGGGTCCACTCTGTAAACCTGTGTCTTTTTATTGGGGAGTTGAGTCCATTGATGTTGATGGAAATTTGTGATCTGGGGTTGTTATTTCCCATTAGTTTAGTATAGGTGATGGTCCTGTGCCTCTTTTGGTTTAGTTGCTGAGGGGTTTTCTTTTCCCTTTGTTTTCTTGGATGAAGTTTTCTTCTCTGGGTTGGAATTTTCTGTAGGGCTGGGTTTGTGGGTAGATATTGTTTAAATTTGTTTTCTCCATCTATGTTGATAGAGAGTTTTTCTGGGTATAGTAGTCTGGCTGGGCACCTATGTTCTCTCAGGGATTGTAGGATATATGTCCAGGCCCTTCTAGCTTTTAAAGGTTCTGAGGAGAAGTCAGGTATAATTCTGGTGGGTCTGCCATTGTATGTGACTTGACCTTTTTCTCTTACAGCTTTTAATATTCTTTCTTTGTTCTGTACATTTGGTGTTTCAATTATTATGTGGCGAGAGGAGTTTATTTTCTGATCTAATCTGTTTGGTGTTCTGTAAGCCTCTTGGATTTTTATTGGCATCTCTTTTTTCAGGTTTGGGAAGTTTTCTTCTATGATTTTGTTGAAGATATTTCCTGGACCTTGGAGTCGGGAGTCTTCTCTTTCCTCTATGCCTATAATTCTTAGGTTCCTTCTTTTCATTGAGTCCTTGATTTCTTGGATGTTGTAGGTGAGAGATTTTTTAGCCTTCTCATTTTTCTTTTGATGTTGTACTGATTTCTTCCATCAAATCTTCCATGCCTGAGATCCTGTCTTCCATCTCTTGCATCCTATTTTTGATACTCACATCCATAGTTCCTGTTCTCTTCCCTTGATTCTCCATTTCCTCTTTTAACTCTGACTGTGTTTTCTTTATTGTTTCTATTTCTATTTTCATGTCTTGTATGGTATTGTTCGTTTTGTACATTTCCTTCTCCAGTTTGCTTGTTTTTGTCTGGAAATCTTTCATTGCTTTGTCCTTTTCCTGTTCAAGCTGGGTCACCTTGGCTTGGAGCTGTTTAATGGTGTTATTTGTTGTTTTAATTGTAATATTGTGGCTTCTTTGAATTCCTTCATAGATTTAAGTTCTTCTTGAAGGGACTCTATCACTTTCCATAATGCAGAATTGTCATCGTTTTCCTGTGTTTCTGTTGGTGTGAGGTCATCCGAATTGAATGAGCTAGGATAATTCTGCGTTGTTTGGAGTCATATTTCCTTGATTTCTATTTTTTCTTGGATCTTTGGCCATATGAATGTGTTTAGCTGTCTGTTCTCGTCGTTTTCTGGGCTTGGATCCACAGGAGATGCTTTGGTGTAGGAGTCGAATTGCTTGGCTATCTGTTGTTGCTTACAGGGGGATCTCAGGGTCACTGTGGTTCTAATAGCCTGAAGCACTGTGAGCTGGTGCAGCCTATTCCCAGGTAGTGAGTAATGTTCCGGCAATGTTTCACTGCTCCCAATTCAGACTTCTCTATGTTGCACACTGAGTGATCAGCCTGTAATGGTTTTGATGGTATGGACCTGTTTGCCCAGGCACAGATTTTGTGGGCTTTGGTTGTAGTCACGGAGACTGACAGGGCTCGGCTCCACACCTAATATGTCTGGGTTTTCCAGAATACAGCTTTGGTCCTCTGGCTTCTGGCTTCCCACTAGGCTCCTCTGCCGCAGGCATGGCCCCTCAGCCCCACCCTCCTGTGCCGGCTTCCCGCCCCAGCTCCTCAGCCGCGGGCAGGAGTGTGGAGCCTCAATCCAGCCTGCCTGTGCAGGCTTCCCACCCTGGCTGCTCTTCCGCGGGTGTGTGGAACTTCAGCCCCGCCCACCTGTGCCTGCTTCCCACCTTGGCTGCTCTGCTGTGGGCTTGGCACTTCTGCCCTGCCCGCTGGCTTCCTGCTTGCTCAGATCCTCCATGGCTCAAGAGGCTGCAGACCACCTGCTGTGCGCCCTGTTTCTGCCTTGCTAAGACTTCAACTAGCCCGCAAAGTTTCCTATATAGCTATAAGGTCCTCCTGAAGTGTGGGGAGCCTAGTAGGCTAGTGAGTGATTGCCATGTGGGCTCTGATTCTGCCTGCTGTGTATTGGGGTCGATCTTACCAGGCGCCTCTCCAAATGGGAGTTCCCGAGTCCCGGATTTAGTGGCTTCTGTGTCTGAGAGAGATGGGCAGATAGCCTTGCCCTGGGACTTTTAACAGTCCCTTGGCAGCTGTGAGTGTTCCTAGAGGGTCTAGCCCCTCTGGTTTTTGCACAGTGACCAATAGTGCTTTTTATGGCTCTTTTCTCCCAAGTTCAAAATGCTTCAGTGCGGGTCACTGCCATCTTGGCCCAGCTGATTGTTTCTGATGTCTTCTGGACCTGGTACCAAGGAGGGAGCTTTGGTGTATAGACCGTATAATTTTAGTGGTCTGTAGCTCACCACAAGCTAAGTGAGGTCTTGAGAGGGTGCTGGGTCTCAGTGGCCCCACTCAAGCTCACCCCTTCTAATTGTGTCCCAACTGGGAACTCAGGTCAGGGATTGGATGGGATGAGCTATTGCAGCTTGCAGTGACTTGAGCTCTAGCAGGTCCAGGCTTGGAGGATCACAGATCGTAAGTTAGAGCAGCAGATCTCCTGCTGCTTGTGTATCTGGTCAGAGGGTCAGGTCTGTGATTGTGATTCCCCCGGGCAAGGATGTTAATCCATAACTCTCCAACTTAATCTCAGGGAGTTTTTTTGGACAAGGTCAGAAAACAACCGCATACTTTGACAAAATATCACAAGAATGAACTCTAGCTCACAAAGCAATACTCTTCTCCTCTGAACCTTCTTGCACAAGGCTACCACAGTTCAAATCATACATAGTACCACTGTCTTCCATGTTCCTATTACTATGGCCTATTAAATCCTACTTAGAGCATTCAACTGCTTTCCTAATCCAAGTCTCAAAGTCCACATTCCTCCAAACAAAACAACAGTCAGGCCTATCAACTTAAATGAAGAGAAACTCAAAGCATTTCTACTAAAAGTACAGACAAGACAAGGCTGTCCTCTCCACACCTGTTCAAATAGTACTTGGGATTTTAGCTAGAACAAAAAGACAATTTGAAGATGATCAAGGGGATAAAAATAGGAAAGGAAGAAGTCAAAGTACTTTCATATGCAGATGATATAATTGTATCTGTAAATGTCCCTAAATATTCCACTGGGAAACTCCTATCACTGATAAGCACTTTCAGCGAAATAGTAGGCCACAAAGATAATACACAAAAATCAGTAGCCTTCCTACACATATATGACAAAGTCACTGAGAAAGAATCAGGGTCTTAAATACCTTTCACCATGGCCACAAAAATAAATAAATGATCAGGATGTAAAATGAATAAATAAATAAACTGAATTATAAAAATTAATAAATATTCTTGGAATAATTCTAACAAAGCAAGTTAGAGACTTGTATAATAAAACCTTTAAAACATTGATAAAAAATTAAAGAAAATATCAGAATATAAAAATATATCCCATGCTAATGGATTGATAGGAACAATCTAGTAAAATTTGACATTTTACCAAAAACAATCTGCAGATTCAATGCAATCCCCAACAAAACTCTAAGACAGTTCTTCACAGAACTTGAAAGGAACATTTTTCTCTTTATATGCAGACATATACACACAAACAAGCAAGCAAACAAACAAAAATAAAAGAAACTACTAGAAAGCAGAAAATAATTCTGAATAATAAAGAACTGCTGGAACTAACACCATTGCCAATCTTAAATTGCATTTCAGAACTACAGTAATAAGGACAACATGATATTTTCACAGAAACAAACACTTTGCTCAATGGTATAGATTTGAAGATCCAAGAAATGAGTCCACAATGCACAAATACCTGACCTTTGACTAAGTATCCAGAGATACACCATGGAGAAAAGACAATACCATCAAAGAATGACACTGGGCAAACTGGGTAGCTAATGCAATAATATGAAATACATCCATATTGATCACCCTGAGCAAAATTCCACTCCAAGTGGATCAAAGATATCAATATATGGTCACATTTCTTGAATCTGAAAGAAGAAAAAGTAGAAAATAGTCTTGAATTCATTCGAACAGAAAAAGCCTTCTGAATAGAATGCCAATAACACAGGTACTTAGAAAAACAATTAATAGATGGGACCTCATAAAGGTCATCATCATTCAGACACATGGAATTCTCATGAGCAGAAAGAAAAAAAATGGTTGAGAAACACTTAAACAAATGTTTAACATCCTTAGTTATCAGGGAACTATTCTCAAAACTACTTTGAAATTTCATTTTACATAAGCTAAAATGACCAAAACTAATAAAACAAGTGATATCTCATGCTGCCAAATATGTGGAGTAAAAAGAACAATCTTCCATTCGTTGTAGAGAGTAGAACTTGCATAGCTATTATGAAAATTGGTGTGGCAGTTTGTTAATAAGCTGGGAATAGATCTACCTCAAATACAGCTATACTATTGTTTGGCATATGTCCAAAGGATGTGTCACAGTATGACAGACACTTGCTCAACTATGTTCAAAAAATCTGTTTTATTTATACAAAGGATTATTGTTCGGTCATAAAATAAAATAAAAACATGAAATTCACATATAAATAAATAGACTACAAAAAATCCTCTGAGTGAGTTAATGCAGAGCAGAAAGATAAATACGGTATATTTGCTTATGTGTAGGTATCAGGTAAATGTGAATTTTTACTGCTAATGCTTCAATAAACAAGCTTCAGTCCATTTAACCACATAGGTCAGGTATAGAATAAGGACTAGGTAAGACAGATGAGAAAATAGTATAGAAATTTATGGATGGAGGAAGGACTTGACTTGGAGGATCAAATGGGGAGTGGTAGGGAAGTGGGGACAAATGGAAAGAAAAAAGGCAGAAATAGGACAAGTGAGTGATCATATAGAAACCCAATATAGTAGAAGCTTAAAGCGAATGAAGGTGATCTAAAAGAAATTATCAAATATTGGGGGAGATGGAGCACCAACAGTACATCTCTTATCACTAAATGAAGCTTGCAGTACCAAGGATAGTTAAATCTAATTGAGTTGTTGCCACCATGATCCTCTGAGAACACCCAAACAATCCAGATTATTGTCAAGGCTACTAGTTGCTCTCCACACAAATTGTAAGGCCTTGATGCTGAAGATAGCACCTATGAAACTCATTGAACATGGAAGAATTCTAGCGAGTGTCTACATAGAGCCTTAATTTTTACTGAATATGTCCTTGGTAATCTTTGCAATACCAAAGGAGAAAGGTAAACACAAATGCACCTACAAAACACCTTGATCTACAATGATGATCTGCCTACAGGTTAAGCTAGTGCAATAGTGGCACAAAATGAGAGTGAGTCTGATATGATCTCAGCCTAGGGTCATGCAGCCCAGGCAGGAAGAACAAGTCTGAGAAAATGCCCAGCCCAGTGCACTGCTGGCCTGGGAGAGAAGACAATGCCAGAGTTGACCCCTGACTCTTGCCACACAGCAAGGGTGAGATATAGCATTCCTGAGATGACTGCAGGCATCCAGAGGCCCTGGCCACAACTAAGATGAGCAAGTAAGTCATAGAGATATGGAAGAGGAAGAGAAACAGAAATATGTGTGCTCAGAGAAGAGAGATGGAACTGGAGAGTCAAGGGTAGTGACAAACTGCCTGATATGAGAAACTAGAGATGCTACGGAGGACCATGATGAGGTCTTGGTCCAAGCTTCTATTGAGGGTTATGACTGGGTCATTGGCTCTGCAGCATCTGGGGTATGTCACCACCAAAGTCCAGGAGGACGTCCCTGGTCTGGGCTACCACCTGAAACCATGTTGATGTCTGAGGGCTATACAGAGCTTGTCCAATCCCTCACTAAGGCATCATGGGAGAGCTGTTCATGAAGGTGTAAGAGTGAGAGATCAGGCCTCTCACCTTCCCCAGAAGCACAGTAGAGCCCTCATTAGGGGGATTGTTGGAGGTGAGCTGGCCCCAACTGCATGGGCACAGAATAACTGGCCCAGCCACTTGTCTGCCATGAGGTGGCATGTGTGTATGCATGAGTTTGTAGTGGGGGAGATACTTGTAATCTGCAGCCACATCATGGACAGGTAGAGAAAAAAAAAACAAGAATAGATACACAGAAGTATAAGAAAATAACTTCATTTTGTCTGCAACATTTTAGCCTCCAGGTTAACAGCAAACTACCTCTGTGACTCTTAAAGTTCCTTGGTTGGAGGATGAGTAGGGTAAGCTCTTATCTTTCCCTTGCTAAAGAATCTAAATCAACATATCCCTCACCTAGTCTACTGCTAAGAGAGGCATATAAGGTACATACAAAAACATTTATGAGCAGCAAAATAGAAGTATCATAAAAAGGTTTCATATAAATTTGTATCATGCTATTGCTGTTCAGTGTAAGTTCTGAGAATATTTTAGCTATTTCTGTCTACTAAAATAATGTTTATTATTTATGCAGAGTTAGTATAAACTTAATTTGTATTAATACTCAATGGATGCTAATATAAATACTTATGGATTTGTATTCAATTCAATTTGTATTCAATAGGATAATTTTTTTGAAAATTTGTGAATAATTCTGATAGACATACTAGTAAAGCTTTGAATAATCCTATGCTTGGGCACTACTGTAAATATCAGCAGACATTACACATAAATCTCTATTGACTATTATTCCTAAATAGAACCTCAGCATCCTCTAACAAGGTATACATCAAAAGCTTTGAAGTTTATTGAATCTGGGCAAAGTATATTCCAGACTTGTTGGCACAGTGTGCAACTTATATTCACATTATACTTTTGGGGATCTGTAATTTAAGCCTGATTGATTTTTTAAAGCTGGTCTAGCTTGTACATTGCTCAATGAGTAGCTGTATTTGTAGATGAGTTTGCATTAGATATATTATTTTCTTGGCCTTTGAACAAATTCAGATCAATATTAGGACACATAGCTATAGAAAGTGTGTTCAGTGTTGTTCAGTCATCATGTGGAATAGTAATTTTATGCCTACTTATCTCCGTATTTTTGCTCAGAAAAAACAGATGTTTGAAGCAATTTAAAAATTATTTTTTTATTTTTTTGACAATATAATATAATCATATCATTTTCCCATTCCATTTCTCTTTTCCTAACCCTCCCATATACTTCCTCTTACTCTTTTTCAAACTTATGGTCTTTTAAAAACTGTTGTTACAGACACACACACACACACACACACACACACACACACACATTCCTAAATATGCACATATGATCTGTACCATTTGTAAAATGACACAGTGTGTACATTTTCTATTTGTGTAACCCAGACTGAACTTGAACTCAATAACTTAGGCTGGCCTCAAGCTTAGGATTGTATTGTATTAGACTGCAAAGAACTGTAGTCACAACCCAGTGAAACCATGCCTACTCTACCTTTGTTTTCTTATTGCATTCTAAACTGAGAAAAATTCTTTATGTATGAAGAGGACCTATGAGAGGGTCACTTCCAATGCATGCCTAATTACAGTTGATATGATATAGAAACATTTATTTAAAATAATTTTTCTTAAGTATTTGAAATCATTATGAGTAGATAACTTACAGTTTTACTGTTAATTCTAGTTAATGCTATATTTCTTTTTACCAGGGAAACTCAGATACACCAATAACAACTTTTAAGAGAAAAACACTTCAGTAGAGAAGCAATTACATAAACTTACTGTATGTGAAGGAAAAATCCCAGGTTACCTACAATGAGGCCAAAACAACTTGAGTTGCTTAAGTAGCAACTTTTCCTGCTTAATGGAAATTAATTTTGGTGTAAATATTGCTTAGATTCTTTCAGTGATTGAAAAATAATCAGTGATGTTCTCAGGTTTCTGCAGTAATTTTTTTAGAACATAGGTAAAAATGTATAATAAATTAAGTTCTTAAATAAATAGATGCTGATGAAAAATTTACATAAAGGGTGTTTATTAGTGCATGCCTTTTGGAACATGATGGAGGCTGCACTGAGCAAATGAAAGAATTGAAATTCAGCTATGTTATAAGAAACACATCAATATTCTATATATTGTATGAAGGCAGATCCTCCTAATTCTACAAGGAGTGTAACTCTTTAGTTGTAGCTTAATTCTAGGAAGAGCATATAGCTTTGATAAGGTACATTACCACATGGCAATATTGCACAGGAGTCCAGATGAGAGAGGTTAGTGGTCATAACACAGAATCACTAGGGAATATCTTCAGGAGGGATATGGTCGACATAACCCAGAATCCATTATATTATGAAAATTAGGTATAAGTTTCCTAAGTACACTTCACATATTTTTAATCCAGATCACCTTAACAATATAGAGCCTCTGGAGTACTAGAGAGTAATGGACAGTCTCTGCATACATTTAACTTCACTCTTCTGGGTCTTCTGTTCATTTTATCTATTCTCTTTGGTTTTACTCTTTCAGCTAACTATTGTCACGAGATAATGTTTTTCACAATGATTCAAACCCTACAGAAATACCTTAATGTTTTCTTTCTTTATATTTTACTCTTCCTACCCTATTTGATTCTTGTCCTGATTAAAATACCCTAAAATGATCTATTAGACCCTCATTGGTCAAATAAACTGTGGGAACAAATATCCTGTCCTTGAAACCATTATGAGTAGATCTATATAAATAACTACCTCCAAGTCCATGCTATGGTCAAGGTAATAAGATCGCAGAGTATGCAACATGGTGTCTTTGCATATAAGCAACAAAGGAAGACTCTGAGCAAGGTAAACAATATTTCACTTGAAAGGGGTCAATATAAAAAATTACAGTTGGTGTATTAACAACATTTCAAAGGGAGTTTCTTTTGAAATTCTTTTGATTTCCACAAATATTCGATACTTTAGGAGTTCTCAATATCATTATGCACCAAAATATCCTATAAAGGTAACTTAAAACATGGATTCCTTGACAACAAAGCAACAGCAACAAAACCATTCTGGTTAGTCTCTCTCTCTCTCTCTCTCTCTCTCTGTGTGTGTGTGTGTGTGTGTGTGTGTGTGTGTGTGTGTTTGTGTGTGTCTGTGTGTCTTTGTGTTTAAAAGAGACAACTGGATGTTTTAAAATGTTACAAGGGTTAACAGAGTTGATTCCATATTTAACTTTCAAGAAGAACCTTGAAATGATGCCACGAAAATGGATCGCTGAAAGTGCTCTTTTCCTTTTATATTTTGTGTATTAGGGACTTTGTCTCTGATAAAGTACAAGCAGAAGAAGATTATAAAAAGATTTACATCTTATATTGCAAAACTTGAGCTTAAGTTCTATTTAGATCAATTAATTAGAAAATCATTAATATTGTCCAAATTTTCAGGATGTGATTTTTTTTCTGGTCTTGAATTATTATCTAAAAAGGAAAAAGAATTAAAACACTTCAAACTAAAAAAAGATATTGCATTAATTTCTGTATTTATTTAAGTTTTTAATCAATTATTTCTTTGAGGAAATGAAGCTTGAAGTTTATTACAACCAGATTTGCTCATAAGAATATTAGGTTATGGGAAATCTCTATATTTATGTATTCCTTTCAGACTTTTTAGATAAGTTGCCTTTCAGCTTTGAGAATCAAATTTTCTAGCACTACCATAGCTCATTTACACAACAAACTACACGAAATATTGTGCTATTTCTCTGGACTGCGTGTAGTAACTAATTTGTTCTATTGAATTCTGAGTGACATGCATAGTTTAAAGAGACACCCTGATTATTCCATTGTTATCTTCTACATGAAACATCTTCCAGTACTTTTATAGTTGAGGTGTGCAAAAAAACAACATGAACAGTAGTAATGTGACTAATTACACAAGTATCTTAAATCCTGTTTATAGTAGAGATAAATATTTCTGATATAAATCATGAGTTAAATTGGCTTTATCTCTTCTTAGCACAGATGCTATTGGTCATAGTGAAAATGTTGCGAAGAGAAAGCTGTGGATCCTATGGGCTGATTAGCATAAGGGAAATCTACACTTGTGAACACAGACAAAACCTAGCTTTACAGGCCACAATGAGCGTGATTGGCATAACTATTTGACCCCTCCTTTGGCAGGGGAGATTCTAGCGGTTCCATTCTTCCTCTGGAATCATAGTGTGAAATAAATGCTAAAGCTCTCTCTCTCTCTGACCTCTTCTCTCCTTTATTCCTCAGCTTAAGGCACTTTCACAGCTAGTCCTATGACCCCAGTTTTGAGATACAGGAGCAAATGTTGCCATTGGAGACTTTAGTTGGGCTCCTTTGCTTTCCACAAAGTCCCTCGAAGAAACAAAAGAGAAATGTATATTGTAAGTACTTTAAAAAAGATTACAAAATGTTGAAAAGTAATGTCATGAACAGAATTTGTAGATTAAACATCCAGTCTTCTCTTACTAGATGTAAAAGGTGTATAGCAAGGAATATGTCCCCTACTTACAGAATATAAAATAAACTTGTACCAATCTTTCTACTTTTCTGGTACTGAGAGTAAATTGACTTTATATAGGCTATGTTGTATTTTGTCTCAGATAGTCATAACTGTGACTCAGTATCAAATGACAACCATCAGAACTTGTGTTTCTCAACAAATAATTTTCAAAAATGACTGCAATAGATAATAAAATATATGAAACAGTTTCTATACCCCAGACCTTGCTATAAATGCTTTACAACTGTCATTTCCTTTTCTACAATCTATTCCCTATGGTTGCACACGTCATCACAAGTAGTCCTAACATACAAAGACAGCTCCTTTCAAATTTGTCATGTTCATTGATTGTAATTCCCTCCTGCATTCCCTAGGCTCACAATCTTCTCCGTCTCTTTTCACTGGCTTAATTCTCCTCTCCATTCTCAATTCTGCTTTCATATGCATGTGTACGCATAAATTAATGAGTAGATGGTGAGTGGATGGATAGGTAGACAGACATGTCTCATATGTGTTCATAAAATCCAGGATCCACAAATAAGAGAAAAAAAACCCAAACAAACAAACAAAAAACCATGTTTTTGTCCTCCCCATCCCCACTGGAAGACAGGGAAGTGAAGTTTCCCAGTGCTCACAAGCAATCCAAGTTGAATTCAAAGCCAAACATTCTCACTTCAAAGTCCATTGTTCTAAGCACTGCATTTGTAAGGCACAGCATTGCAAGCTATCTCATTTAGAAGATGACTGAGTCCTTTGAAAGTATATTTGAACTCGTTTGAACAGACAACGAACGTTCTTAAGCAATTGAGATCTTTTCACTCGATGAAGATATTTGCCAGCAAGAGAGCTGAACTGAGTAGAGTTCCCAGGCTCACATGGTAGAAGGAGAGACCAACTCCTCCACATTGTCCTCTGGTCATTTCTCTGTGGATAAGTTAAAGGCATCATTTCACATTTCCCTGATCTAAAACTTTTTTGTGATATTTTTCTAGAATCTCTTCTACTCTACATTTATCTCTCTTTAGTATGGACCTCCTTGCAATATTAAAATCACTATAACTAAAACTCTGCAAACAAACCAATTCCCTATTTTTCTTACTTCTACTTTTAAATAGGCATGTGAAGTTTTCTTTCTATTCTGAGTTGACTTTATTTTTCTTATGCTTTAATTTATAAATTATAATTGTTATTCACAGATTTAGTATTCATAGGTATTAGTGTTGCTGATATCAGTGTTTCAAGTAGAAAACTATTCTGCCAAAGACACTACGCATCATGCTGTCTTCAGAAATTCCTGGGGACTTCTTCCAAATCATAAAGTAAAAAATGAAAACGAAGTTGACTACTTAATTCAAAGAAACTAGAAGATGATGACTGAAGACAATTAGAGATATAGTGACCATATCCAAAGTCCTTAGAAAACAATATTACCCTGAAAAAAAAAGCAAATAATGATTATTTTGTTAGAGCATTGCCATTTTGGGCTATAGTAAATTTTATGGATATTCATTGTCAAAAATAAGAGGAAAGAGAGAAATTTATTTTAAAACACCATGCTCTTTAGATCATTTGACAATAACAGTTACATATGGGTACTTTTCACTCCACTTAGCTAGTGTCAAGACTTTGTCCTAGTAAAACAAATGCTTAATTGAAGATAAACAGAATAAAATACATTTTGTATTTTTGTAGAGCCTGACTTTTATAAAAAGTTTTATAACATCTATATATTTTTTGGATAGGATTGGTATTCACATGCCATTGTGCACATGTGGGGATCAGAAGACACTGTGGAGGAGTTGGTCTGTCCTTCCACCATGTAATTCTGGGAAATCTTTTAGTTCAGCATGTTTGCTGGCAAACATCTTCATGTGCTGGGCTATCTCACAGCCATTGGGTAACTAGCATAATATAAATATTGTATTACCAGCAGTCAAGTGTTCCATTAATTTTACAGAAGCCAAGGAAGATAAGTGAAAATTTTTTCTTGCTTTGTTCACTCTCTAAATTCAGTCAAATTTATCTATGAGCCACATCAATAACAAGAATGACACAATAGCCCTGATAATACAGGAGAAGCATGCAAGAGCTCTCAATTTGGGTTTAAGACCTCCTCAAAAAGAGAGAGACCATGGCTGGTGCTAGAAAACTAGCAAATTACTTAGTGCTAGTGATGTTATGGTTATAGGAGGAGAATCTATAACGTCTCATTTACTAAACTGGCATAATCCCTAACAAGAATCTATAAAGATTTGTTCTTATACTCACAGATAAGTATAGTGTTTACTCCTCCTCAAGGAAACTTCTCTATTCAGCAGTCAGAGACCACAATAGAAAATGACAATTAATCAAAATACAGAGTTGTGGAGCCCAGTCCCAATGGATGCATCTACCAATATACTCCTGAATTGAAGGCTCGGGGAACATTGTGAAAGGGGCAGAAAGATTGTAAGAACCAGAAGATCAGGATGTTTACAGTGAGAGTATGTCTCCTAGTCATGCCAGAAGCTCCACCCATAAAATCTCCCTGACATGACTGCACAAACATGAGCTGAACAAGAATGACATGAAAAGAAATGCCAAAGTGGATGGAGAAAATAGCAGGCAGCCTCAACCCTGTACAAAGAACTGCAAGCAATTTAGTAAAGTGGGGAGAAGAGGTGGCCCACCCCAGGGAAGAACACACCAATTGGCTGTCCAGGGTCAAATGATCAGCCCTGTAAACACAAGAATAAGTAGCATCCTGTGGACCAAAATCTTATAATTAGTAATATATACATAGACACACACACACACACACACACACACACACACACACACACTACATGTATGCATGCAGTAATAATTAGTGAAAAACAAGACCTTGAATTTGAAGGACAGCAGGGAGTCATAAGTAAATGGGTTAAGAAGAAAGAAAGGAAAGGAAGAAATGTAATTAAATTATAATCTCAAAAGGAAAAATTTTAACAGGTTAAAAAAACAAAAGCAAAAACTACTTTGAAGTTTTAAGCTTTTTCTTTAAAATCTGATACTTGAGTTTGTACTTTTTGATAAAATGACTGCATCCAATTTCTTAACATTTCACATCTGACCCTTGAATGTTCATACAGACTGTATTTTAGGCTAAATTGTCTCATTTTTTAGTTCATTTCATTATATTATGTACACAGAAATGAGGCATATTACTTGTGGAATTATACATGAGTGTCTGTATAATACACATACCCACACATATATCTTAACACATATACATAAATTTTATGTATATGTTTTATTTATATTTACATAATATATTTAAACACTCCTGTGCAAAGTGTTTCATTTATTAAAATGTTCAACTTTCACTTGAATTCATACTTAAAATGCACATCTAGAATAAATTGTAAAAAAGTATATATACTTTGAAAAATATACATAGTTATTTAATCATCATTGCAATTATTATAAACAATAGTCCCAATACTCACAAAGACAGGTTGAACTACAGCTCTGATTTAGTTCCTCCTTCAAGCTAGAAATCTATTTCTCATTATCTAGCTTGGATGTCTCTTGGGCCCATGCCTCTAGCTGAGAATCTGCTACAGTTGATGGCTGCTAATGAATTTTTTTCAGAGGTGGGTGTAGAAGATCAGCAGCTTATGACTCCTGGTGAAAAGGACTAAGTCCCTCGGTGGCCCTTAGATATTAAAAATGAATACATCAAGACTTTTTAACACTTCCAAGTTTAGTCCTTAGCTGGGCAGACTCTTGAATAGCCCCATCCAGCCATGTGGCGAGCTATAACTTCCAGTCCCTTAGTCATGACCCTCTCCTCTCAAATCTCCTGCCGAAAAGACTTTCCTGCTTCTTCTTCCCACTGCTCCTATTTCCCTATCAGGGAGCCCTGCCTTCCTATTCTGTCTCTGACAGCTTCAGGCTGTCAGCAACTTCTTTTATCCAATCAGGGATAAGACCTTTTTCCAACAGTAGAGTGTCTGGAAGATTGCTCATTCCTAACTGAATGACAATATCCCAGTGTACACACAGACAGGCCTAGACTTAATGTATTGTAATATAAATAAATAAATTAGAAAGGGACCGTAAACTTGCGGAAAGGTGAGGGGAGGTGACATCTGTGAGTAGTATGAGGGAGAGATTCAGGATAAATATGATTTAAATATGCTTTATATATTTGAGAAGTATTCTAAGAATAAATAAATTAAAGCAAAACAGTGAAAATAAAAATAATAAAATATTTATAATACTAACAAATTAATAACAAATAACACACCATCATTACATTTTTTCAATCCATTCATCTTGTGAACAGTGGTACCTAAAATGTTAATCATTCAGAAATTTATTAGATCAGGGAGAGAAGTCTATTAAGAAAATAATAAAATATCAAATATCCAAAAACTTCAATGCCAGATATGAGACACCTCCATAGGAGTTGTTGATCAAATAGACATCATAAATATTTCCAAACAATACAGGCTCATGGCATTCTTCTTGGACACTCATCAGAAACAGTTGATGAGAATTTTTGAATTTTGAAGACATCTTAGATGCAAGATATAAAAAAAAAAAGTCAATCTAGAAGTTTCCTTCTGGTTATCTAGTTTCTATAGAGCTGGATATTTCCATACAGGACAACAAAGAAGTAACAGTTTTAATGATTACAATTTACTGTATTCTCTATGAAGAGTTTTACCAACTTGCCAGACAAAATGTACCTCTAGGGCACTAATGGCATAACTGTTCAGGGAGTAACAAATTGCTCAATGATAAGATTTGAGACCCATTTCACAAGAGAAAATCCATGTCAGGTAATATAAGTCCAGTAAAACAAACAAACTGTGACTAATGATGTCTTAGGTTCCAAATTGGAACTTAGAAATGTTGATTAACTAAATAAATGCAGTATAAAAGTCCTAATATATTTATACCCACAGACAAAGGCTACTCTCCACTTTAAGCAAAGGAACCTCTTTTCGCAATGAACAAAGTCAAATGCACTGATTTGTAGTAGTATAAGATATGGAGAATTAGTGGCAGCTGAGGGTTCGCCTTCATCAATTTAAATTAGTTATACCACTCCCAGAAGATCTGGGGTTAAAAAGATACAAGACAAATATGAGATCCTAAGGATAGGAAAAGGGGCTATAAAATATCATCTTCTAGGCACAAGACAGGCAATACTATCCTGAATTCACAGCAATTCTATTTAATTAGCACTGAACCTACACAAGATTGGCAAACCAACACTCAGCCAATGATAGGGTAGGGGCTCATGTAGCCCTCTTATTTACTGCTGAAACTGGCAACCAACATATTTTGGATGCTGGAGAAGCACAGTAGCTAGTTGTATGGGCAATGGTAACCCCAGCAGGCCACAGCGTATATCTCTAAACCTATGGTCACACAGATGGACATAATTAAACTGACTGTGTCACAAAACAACAAAGGTCATAAATATGGAGAAGATGTTTGTTGTGAAGAAGGAAGTGGTCAGAGAGAGGTGAGAGGAAGATAAGAAGATGGTGGGAGACTGACCAGGATGCTTTACACACATGTATGAAATTGTCAGAGTGGAATTCATTTATATATATATATATATATATATATATATATATATATATATATATATATATATATATATATAGAGAGAGAGAGAGAGAGAGAGAGAGAAAGAGAGAGGATAAATATATAAGAAAGTAGTAAATTTTTCATAAATTTATGCAATGGGTTCAGGATGACGTAAAATGACCTTGAACTTCTGATCCCCCTTCCTCTAAAACTGAAGTACTGGATTACATGTGTGTCATCACTCCCAGCTTTATATGCTACTAGGGTTAAAACTCAGGGTATTCTATATGCTAGGCAAAGAAGCACTCTACAACCTGAGTGATATTCCCAGACCACAAAATATACATTTTGTTTATTAGAATTTATGTTTTAAAAGACTTGCAGTCATGAAATTTACAACATAGAGAAAATTTCTGCTATTAAAAAAATGAGAACACACAAAGTGGCAAAACTATTAAAATCATTGTTCGGGAAGAATAAAGAGCAAACTCATTGAAATTATGATATATAATTAAAGATATAACAGCTCATCCAATCATAGAAATGTGATGGTACAAACTATAAATACTCCAAAAACATAAAAAACTTTTAGAAATTAAAAGAAAAGCAAAAAATACATTAATATTTTAGGGTAGAAAAATTAATAGTCCTATGGAAAATTAAGATAAAAAAGTAGCACAATGAAAAAATCAAAAGGAAATGAAAATAGAACCATTCTGTACATAGCAGGCTAACATATAAGGATAGTTTAAGAAACATAATAGGAAAAATTCAGAAAAGGAAATTACAAAGAACATTTTGAAAATGTAGAAGGACAGTTATTTTGATCATTTGGAACAACAGTAATCGAGACATAGTTAAATAATTCATACTAAATTATACAGCTCTCAGTTCTCATAGCATCAGTGCAAAAAATATGTTTGAAAGAAGTCAGTAGGTTAGGCATCCATAAATCATATACACACATGAATAGAGATAACGTGTTCATTCTTGTTGTTCATAAATTCAAATTTACAAATTTGTTCAGTCTCTAAAAGTTCACCTTCAATACCAATGAAATATTTGGTTGCATTTTTGTTTTATTTTGTTTTTAATAAACATAGAAGAATTGTATAAAATGTGAGTAGCTTAATCTATGTTCAAAACTAGACTGAATAAGGTGATAATGACTGTTGCAGCCCTGTGTCCTTGGAGAGTTTCACTGTCTTGGTATACTTCCCTGGATAAGAAACAAAAAACAGGAACAACTAATTATTCTTTGATTAAAGAATGGTCTTACTGTCTAGTCATTTTCACTCAGAGCAGGAGCAGAAGGGTTCTCTATTAGCAGATATAGAAATACTATTCTCATTGGAGGGCATAAAGAAGCATTTACAAAATCTGTAATGTTGTAATGGCCACCTTTTCCACTTAGTTTGTATACATCACCCCAGTATTATCTTAAACACTTCTAGATTAAGCTGTGATTTAGCGTTTTTCTTAGTTACTGTTGAGGGACTAGGGCTTTAAAAGCATCTAAGATAGGGAGAAGAATGTTCTATGAGTTTTCTGAGTAACATAAGCCAAGGACCCTCCTCTTCATATTCTGTTCAAAATCTTTTTTATATTTGAATGCATTTTGTTAACAACAAATAGTTCCTAATTTTAATGCTGGTTTTGCCTACTGTTGCTGAGTTTAATAAAGAGTATGGAATGCCTTACAGAGAATATATTCAGTCAAAATACACTGACCTGACTGTGAACTCAATGCCAGTGAATCTAACATATATATAAGTATTAGGATGATTTTATTTATTTTTTTTAACAATTAGGCCACAATTATAAAAATTATACTGAAAATTATACGGTATAACATACATTTGAAATTTCTATCCCACAAGTTTTTGGTAACTGATATTAATATTCTATTATCTGTCTATCTCAATGAGTTTAGAGTTCTAAACCTAACTCAGTTTCCATCCTAACTTGCATTACCAACTTAAAAACATCTTCTTAGAACTAGAACATTCTTTTAATGACTAAACAACTTAAAATTTAACTGTGAGTCTATAACTATCTAGTCTTCAACCACATCAGAGACCTGAGAAGGATAAATATATCTGAATAAACAGGAAGTGCAGAGCCAGCAGCTTCCAAAACTAAGAAATGACAGGCAACTGGCTGCCTGGACAGTCCCCAATTTCTTTCAACACACTGGAGCATCTATCTTCAGTCTTTTGACCCATTATCTCTGACAGACATTATTTGTGAAGCAGGAATTATGAAGGACTTACCTTCCCTGACTTGGCAGAGCTAGGCAGTTGAGTTACCTGCTTTAGGATGATTTTTAAACAGAAATGCATGCAAAAATCAAGTCAAATAGTTATTGTTTGATGAAAATGTGAGAAAATTGACCTTTTAAAGTAAGCTAATATGGGATATGCATTGGTTACTTTTATATTGTCATGATACAACACCATGACTAAGGCAATTTATAAATGAAAACATTTCGCATGGCTTATGGTTTTAGAGGGTTAGGTTCCATGATGACCAAGTGAAGATATGGTAGCAAGTGACTAAAGCAGGAGCTGAGACATTGCATCCCACCAGCATAAGGCAGAGTGCACTCTGGGAATGGCAGAAAGCCTTTGAAGCCTCAAACAATACTCATGTGACACACCCTCAACAAAGCCACTCTTCATAATCCTTCTCAAACAGTTCCACCCACTAGAGACCAACTATTCAAACATATGAACTTATGACAGTTTTTCTCATTCAAGCAATCACAGAATCGCAGGGTTTTTTCCTACATAAATAATCAGGAATATATGTATGAAAAGAACAATATGTAGCTGCAGAATCAGGTAGTTGCATACTGAACATAATATTTAAATATCTCCCATGTGGCATTCAAGAATCAGATTGTAGGCATATCTGGCATCATCGAATAGGCAAATTGGAACAACACTGTAGAGTTATCAATACATTTTTGGAACAAACTTACCTCCTCTTCATGGACCATCTTATAGCTGACTTTAGCCATCCCACATCCTTAGAAATGGGTCATCACAATACACCTATGAAACTAGTCTGTTGTAAACAGCCTCCAGTCAGTTCTTACAGCCATAAACATTTATTTCCCATATTGCATTTCATTAGATGAACTTTACCATGCAGAATATGATTTCTATGTTTTTCTGTAAACTAGGGACAGAAAAAAAACCAACAACAACAAAAACAGCTGAAAGCTGGATGTTTGAACTGGCTCACTTTTGATCAGTTCAAAGTAACTTTCTTCCTAATCCTTTTCTTAAAATCCTTTTTTAAATGGTTGAAGAGGTAGATTTACAGAAATCAGAAGACTCTTGGCCTCCTCGAGCTGCCATGGGCAGATAGGAGCCTTGGTGCCAATGGACATTTTAAAAGGTCTTTCTTGTTGAATTTGTGTTTCTGTGTGAAGTTTTCCTACTTGAAGTTTATGTTTTCCACTCACTTTTCTTTTACCAAATTGAGGAAATTTCCATCGACTTTGATTTTTTCTTTGATTTCCCATGATTGTGTTCTGTGATCTCTGTGAATGTTTATTAGGCAGTCCAATTATGAGGCTTTGTTCTTAAATTTATATGTTGACTGCTAAACTATATTAAAAAGGTTCTAAGGCAGCTGTGGTAGCATGTCTGTTGCCTCAGCACTATAAAGGTAAGGAGGAGTATGAGCTTCAAACATAAACTATAGAATAATTAATACTTCTATTATTTGCAACCAATGTGCTAATATGTTCTGGTGTCAGGACAACGCTTGTTTTATAATGTTTATGTTTACTTTCCAAAGTGTCTGAGAGAACTAGACTATATAATACATATCTATGTAAAACAGATCAAATGCCCTACAAGTATTTTTTGGATAGAAAAAAATATATAGCCATTTTCACATATTACAACTGTGCTATGGTATGAATGTGGACCTTTCACCTTTTAATTCCTTTGCATATATTTTCCTAAGCAGGAGTATATAATTTGTATATATTTAAAGTTAATGCATAAAGAACAATAATGATAGATTCTAATATTAGAAGAAAGAGCTATGAAAGCAATATAATTTATAATTTTCATGTTTATTTTTATTCAAAGTTTATTAAATAACTCTAAGGACACATCTGGGTTTCTGGAATTTATAAGCCAAATAGATTATACCAGATAAACTAGTAAATAGTGCTATACCTACCACAGACAAGCAATAGCAATAATAACAAATTACAAAAGATGAAGTTATGGTCTACCATGCAAAGTCTAGGCACTCAGAACTTCAATCATCCTTGCAGAGATAAAGATCTCTGAGAAAGCACATGAAATCAAATATCTTTGATAGAAAGCTTGAGTTCAATGTTAAATAAGCCTGTACTCCCTTGAAGTATGATTATGAATGTGTTGAAGGAAATACCTCTCCTTTGATGAGGCAGAGACTCATATTTAGTGAATGTTGAGAATAAGTGATTGGTGAGCACTCAGTCTGAAATAGTATATATTCAAGTTCCAAGATAGCAGCTAGATTGTACGTGCTGGAGGAAAGGAGTGCTGTAAAGTGTTGTCTTCTGGTTGTGACATCGTCACTGGAACCATGAGAACAAAGACGTTTTTGCTCTATGTTCAAGATTGGGCCCTTCCACATTCATCATGGAAGAGGTAGGTGCCTATCAGGTGACTATTCTTAGCTGATTAACTTTTACAGATTATGTCTAATCAAGGAGTCATTTTATTTAATAGTGTAGCAGCTCATAAGTTGTTCATGCTTTAGTGAGTAACCCAGTACTAATGCTAATGCAAACAATCCCAATTAAATTCAATGAGTCACAGACTTACACATACACAAGAATAGAAGGAGACTAGGTGAAAGAAAGAGATCAGCTAGCATGGGTTGGGGATATGATAGCCAATGGGAGTTTAAGTATCAAAATGCATTTAAGAAATTACAAAAAATATATATTTCCCTTCCTAACTTTATAGCAACGCATACTTTTGAAATGCACCCCAAACTTTTGAAATGAGGAATAAAATATGCTTTCCTAAATTGCGCCTCTCTAAGATTCTCTGTCACCATTTCAACACTACACTCATTGACTTTTCTTAGCACACATTTTCTAGTAATATTACCTTTACCTTAATAGTTGATTTTACATTCTTCTTGTATTTTAACTATGGACAATTTTCTGGCTTAGACTTGTAAAAATTTCCACCCATCATGCTTAGTGATTTCTTCCTCAAACGAATAGGTGATGATATGCTTTGGAAATGCAAAATGATCTGCAATAAGGCAAGGAACCTAAGCGGATCATCATTATGCACATAATCCACTATTTTCAATTATCCATGCCACTGGTTTGCCACTTTAGCATGACTAATAAAAAGTTATTATTATTGTTGTTTCTTATTTTTTCTCTATTGAATTACAACTATGAACAATTTGCAAAGAAAATGAACGATCCACACCATCTCTAATTACTACTGTCATTGATTTATTTGAAGCTGGTAATACACAATTGCCACACTTTGGTTAATAATTTAGCCTTCCAATTAAATATGCTCAGGGCTTGAAATACACTCTTACATCCTTGATTTTTTTTTAATTCTATGGAAAAGATTTTCTTCAAATAATTGTTTAAGGTGTGTCCTTACTATGTGTGGCAGATCTTCACTAGCTTCATGCAACTCTTCCTCTCATTCTGTGCTTATGATGACTATATTTAAGTGTGCAGCCAGCAGAAATCCCTTAAATCCACAGAATGCTCTTTCCTAGCTCCATTTGTTATATGCAGTGGATAGTTATGACGTTAAGTCTACTGTGGTAATTTCTAATTCTATATACTGTAGTAAATGTATAATCAGTACAGCACAACATTTAGACCCATTTTGCATGATTTCTACACTTGATAAAAATTCATGAAAATGTATTTAATTATAGTACAAATTATTACTTTTAAGGGGTACAGGAACAGTAAAAAAAAAAAAAAAAGCATCAGGAAGTTAAAGAATGATTGAGTTAGAAAAGCAAGACCCTGGGATGCTAGAACAAGAGTAAAGTCTGAATCCTAACTACTGAGTCTAACTACTTGCTGTGTGCACAGCAATTACCATCTTGTTTTTAGCTACTTTCATTCTTTTTAGTATGTTTTTTACTTTGTGTTTTCATCAATAGCTTTATAAAATTCCATTCTATCATTAAGTCCAGAAAATCTTACTATAAAATAGTCTGCATAACTCCATTCATTTTTTTTCCCTTTGGCATTGGGATGTGCAACTGTCACCTTTGGGTTAAATTTCATCCCAATTTAGAATCCATCTTCTCTGCAGGAAAATGCAAGCTTATATAGATTTCTTCTCAGTTATTCAAATTTAATCCCATGTTGTGTGCAGATTCCATACCATTGTACTGTGTATCATTGCACTGATCAGGATTTGGAATTTTCTTCCAGACTGAGTTTCAGCAGTGCTTAACATCAGAGTTAAGCACACATCATTCTCAAGGTTCTATGAAGTCAGTTGCTAGGTTTGTAAATTCTGGGTCTTAACTTTTGGGGTTTTGGCTTCCGTCACTGTCAGATGGAGAAGATAATGATAGAGGTGAATGTGAACGTAAAATAAGAAATCTTTCTATGAGTGCTATTCAGTGTTGTGCTACTCTACTAAGTGCCTGTATTCTGCACATGTTCCATTTGGAGACTGATGATCCTTTCCTTATGTGTGCTCAGCAGTGACAAGACCAGGTTATTTCAGAAATACCTTGAGATCCCGGGAGAATCTGACAGGTATGATGACATTCAATTGGCCTGCAAAAACTTTTCCACAATGAGTGTATTCAATTGTTAAAATTTTCTGATTAGAAAAACAAACTATGGGAGAAAATACCAACAAACCGTGCTTTCCCTCAACATCTAATAATGTACCTGAAAAATCTTATAATAGGCATAAAGTCAGTCTTTTAAAGTTAGACCTATGGTGCTCAGGGATATTTAGTAAATTACCCAACATTACAGAGAAGTTATGAATAAAACAATGATATTTAAGATAAATTGAATTTTTCCTTTATATTCTGGCATGCTGTCACATTTCTGATTTCATCAATAGTGAGAATAATGCACTTTCTCATTTGCCTAAAAGCAGATCTGTTAGTGTAAGATCCTGGCCATTTTCATTCCCTCTAGGCTCTCTCTTTTCATATTAGATGATGATCCTCTCATTTCGGAGTACTTTAAGAACCCTGATAAGACATTGTGGAGTCACTTGTATTGTTCTGTTGTTAGAATAATTGTTTTCAGACATCTAGAACAAAGTGGGTTTTGGTGCTGTCATCCCCAGAGAAGAGATGCCATAGTTTAGAAATGATTGGATGCTGTCCTTGTTTCTCTTAATGCTTCTTAAAGGTAGTAGGAAGTAGCTTAAAGAGTGAAGGATAAGCCGGGCATGGTGGCACATGCCTTTAATCCCAGCACTCAGGAGGCAGAGACAGGCAGATCTCTGTGAGTTCGAGGCCAGCCTGGTATACAAAGTGAGTCCAGGACAGCCAGGCTGTCTAGAAAAAAAAAAAAAAAGAGAGTGAAGGATAATGACCACAGTAATGAAGGTTTCTTACTAAAGAGGACGAAGAAGAGAGAACACAAAGTCCTTTTCCCCTTTTGCACCCAAATTTTATGATTTTACATCTGGTGTCTTGTGCACTGGTAGGAGGCATACAATGAATCATTGTTGCAGTCATTAACACAATGCCCCTATGTAGATTTATCAGCGGACTTACCATTTGATAAACTGCTGGCATGTAAATATTTCCTTGAAGAAATTCCAGTCCAGCTGCTTTTGTTTACAAATCTATCAATGACTAAAACCATTGAATGCATTTTGCCTGTTTCTGAATTATAATTATATGTCTAATTGTGAATTAATTATAAAAGAGAAGATAAAATCCACATAATAAACACTTTTCTACTTCTGGATTTGTGCCAGATTTACCCATATTCGTGAAACATGAAATAGCACTCTCATGTGCCATGATCTTACAGTATTTGTATTTATGTTAAAATAGTAGATACAATGTATCAGTTTCCATGTCTTACTCCTTCTACAGCACTTAATCATTCTGAGGCTTTAATTAAGATCAGATTTTGATATACCAGTCACATTAACATCTAAACCCAACCAAGTATTGAATATGTACAGCTCTCCAAGGTTTTTCTTATTGGCAATCAAAATGATTCTCTGCCTTGATTTTCCCTTTTTCTTTCAAAAACCACAGTGATGAAATATAAAGATTCACAAATTCATATTACTATTTAAAAGAACAGGTTTCTATTACTGATTATTTGTGGATCCATCAGTAATGTAATTCCATTCATGTTGAAAGATCATCTCTTTGCCAGAAATCAATTGAAAGGCATCTCATTATTCACTGTCTGTCCAGAACTGAGTACATATAGTCATATGGGATGGCCAGTGGAAGAGATTGTGTATGCCAAGGATCAACCAAAAAGAAGGGATACTGAACCAGTACCACACCAAAGAAATGGTTGCAGTTTTATCCCCAGTAGAGGAAAGGGATATGAGAAACAGCAGAAGGTGGTGTGTTGATCAGATGTACTACACTAATCTTGAAGGAGCTTCTGTGCTTTCTGTTTCCAAAGCTGCTGCTCTACCTTGCCAGGAGGTCATGCACAGGTCTTCTGGTCAACTGCAGAAGCTAAGTCCTGCAGACTCTTAAATCATCTTTATTTTTTTAATTAATAAATTTATTTATTTGTTGCTTCAGGTTACATCTCCACCATATTATCCTCTTTCCCCCCTTCCCAGCCCATCCCATCCTCTACCCCCTAACCCTTCCATCTTGCTCCTCTGGAGTGGAGTGTCCCTACATAACAGTCCCTCACCCCAGTTCAGAAGTCATATGAGGGCCAAGAGCCTCTTCATACACTGGGGGCCTACAAGGCAGTGCCACCAGTGAAAAGTGTCTCATTGCTAGGGAGACAAAACTAAAAAAACAACCAACCAACAAACAAACAAACAAAAAGTCTATGTCCATGTTCCCTTTGGTGTGTTGCTTGTAGTACAGATATCCTGTACTGTATAGCTAAAATCCTACTATAAGTGAATAGGTGCTATGTGCATCCTTTTGAATCTGGGTTAGCTCACTCAGGATGAGCTTCTCTAGTTCCATCCATTTGGCTGCAAATTGCATAATTTCATTGTTTCTGATAGCTGAGTAATATTCAATTGTGTAGATGTACCACAGTTTTTTAATCCATTCTTCAGTTGAGGGAGAGCTGGGTTGTTTCCAGTTTCTAGCTATTACAAATAAGGCTGAGATGAACAAAGATGAGAAGACCTCCTTATGATTCTGTGAGGAGTCATTTGGATGTATACCCAGAAGTGGTATGGCTGGGTCCTGAGGCAAAGCTATTCCAAGTTTTCTAAGATATCGCCAGACTGACCTCCATAGTGGTTGCACAAGCCTGCATTCCCACCAGCAATGGAGAGGGTTCCCCTTTCTCCACATCCTTGCCAGCATGTGCTGTCATTTGAGCTTTCGATCTTAGCAATTCTGACCGATATGAGACGGAATCTCAGAGTCGTCTTGAGTTGCATTTCTCTGATGATTAAGGATGTTGAACATTTCTTCAGGTGTCTCTTGGCCATTAGGGATTCCTCCTTTGTGAATTCTCTATTTAGCTCCGTCCCCCACTTTTTGATTTGATTATTTGGTTTCTTGGCATTTAATTTCTTGAGTTCTTTGTAGATTTTGGATATTAGCCCTATGTCAGATGTGGGGTTGGTGAAGATTTTCTCCCAGTCTGTAGGCTGCCATTTTGTTCGAATGAGAGTGTTAAATCATCTTTAAATACCAAGATATGAAGCCCCTGACAGACTACAGATTAAAGCTAAAAGTGCAGTAGACCTTCTCAGACAGAAGTGGAGAAAGTTGAAGTCTGCTGGACTGTTGGGAGGCAGGAAGCACTTTGGACACCATTTCTCTTTTTGTTTAAGTTTCTTAGCAGAGAAGTCTAATGCAGGAACCATCACAACATGCTCAAAGAATTCTTGCAACAATAATGACATAGAATAATGCAGCCTAAGACTGTTTGATACTTCACTAAGGACTTTAAAATTATATTACTTAATCCTCAATAACTCTTTTGAGGTAGGTGCCACTATTGTTCTATATACATTTTGTTGCTGTTGCCTGGAGAACTGAAGCATTCCTATGGTAGTCTCAAAATCCAAGTTGATTCATTGTAAGTTTCAAACTCTGCTCTTAATAATTTATGTGTTTTTATGTTATGCACATGGGTGTTTTGTTTGTATGTATGTCTGTGTGAATTTGTCAGATCTCCTGGAACAGGTGTGAGCTACCATGTGAGGGCTGATAATGGAACCTGGGTCCTCTTGGAAGAACAAGCAGTGTTCTTAACCACTGAGCCATTTCTCCAGGTCCTCAAATCTCCTCTCAAATACTTCCTGTATCAGATACTCTCTCGTTTGCTTCTGTAATGTACTTACCTCCTTTTTTTATACTACATGTTCTTGTTGTAACTTGGAAAGTAATCTAGGGAGTAAGCTAGGCAATCAAACTATAAATAAGTAAGAAGATTAATTTAATTTGAGTGGTTTTACTTAATTTACTCACCTTGAGTAAGAAGAATGAGTGGTGGATATAAGGAAGATGCATTATATACATGCATGAAAAATTTCCTAGAATAATAAAAGAAGTATTAGCATTAGAATTAACGATATTTTCTTAAGGTTATAATAAAAAATAAAACCATTATAAGAGAGTATTGTAACTTCTCTTCTAGTTTTTGATATGTAGGACATAGATTTGAGAGAGAAATAAATTCTTAAAGTAATCATGTCCTTAAAAGACATGCATGAAATACACTATAATTGCCTCTTCTTTGAAGACAGCATATCTGTCATGTTTGCCCTTTTTGGTTTTTAAGGGAAAGACTCATTTCATAACCCTTTCTGGCCTAAACTCTCTTTAAATTTGAGGTTCACCTCAAATTCACAGATATCTGCTTGCCTCTATCTCCCCAATATATTATTTATTGTCATACCTGACTTGTTTGAGATAATCTGAAGTCATCACATCATACTAATAAATCCCACATAAGCTCTTCATTGAATGTTGTTTTCATAATCAAATGTTTTATTTATTTCTTAAATATATGTAAGTAACATGAGATAACTTTAAAGGAAAAAGAAAAAAGAGCTGAGACAGTTATAAGATCCAGTCTGGGACACACCAAAGATTATGTGATTGTACTTATACACGCTCATCCAGCCAAGAAATACAAAACTTTCATGACATCAACTGTGCTCCCACGTTAAGAAGAAACTTGTTTTCTCGTGAAGACCTGCTACAGATTATCCAAGTCTTAGAAATTTACATTTTAAGCCACTGTAAAGTCCCTCCTGTGGAGAGAAACTAAGGACAAAATAGCCAGGGGCCCAGAGCATCCCACCATTTCACAAAGTGAGATTTCTGCATAAATTGTTTTTGACAGAATTTCCAGCTGTTTATAACACACACAGTTCATTGTCCACACTATATTTAACGAACTTAGGCCACAAACAACTTTCCAAGTGACGATAACCAAGGAAAATAGTGACAACCAGAAATACGTAATCTTGACAAATGGGTGAATAAAAATCCTACAGGTTGCGTAAATGCAATCCCCCCATCACGAAAACTAAATGGCTAATGGGTACTCCACTTTGCATTAGTCCACACTAAAAGGTCTACTTACTCTGGATACAGGAATAACTACCTCAAATATTATTGAGAGTTATGCAAAAACACATAGAGGATAATGCTTTGCTGTGGAAGAAATTTAGAAGTTATAGGCCCACTATTCATTTGAGTTTGAATTACAGTTGGATTTAACAGTGCTCTACAGGAGCCTCATGAATATGTATCAAGGAGTAAAATATGAAGCAAAATCCATAAAGCACTTTAGTCATTTCAAAATGCTGTGTATCTAATTTCATAAGTTTCATTTTTGGTAATAATGAAATGTAAAAATAAGAAAATATGCTTAAAATTAAAACACTAGTCAAGCTGTCTCTAATAGTTGTGGATTATAATCACAGCTGATATACCTCTAGTGTTTTTTTTTTCCAAGCAGACTTTAGCAATTTGTCCACCCTTTCTCTAGAAACAAGAGGAAACAGATCATTGATAACAATTGGTAACTTGAAGACTGAGCTATTCTTGCTTTGTCTTAAGTCTTCTTCAATGTAATTGATAACAAAAAACATAGAGTCCAGCCGGGCGGTGGTGGCGCATGCCTTTAATCCCAGCACTTGGGAGGCAGAGGCAGGCGGATCTCTGTGAGTTCCAGGCCAGCCTGGTCTACAAAGTGAGTCCAGGACAGCAGAGCTGTTACACAGGGAAACCCTGTCTCGAAAAACAAACAAACAAACAACAACAACAAAAAAAAATAGAGTCTTATGCTTTTCTTATTCTACTTTTGTTTTTGAAGTAAGGTATGGAGTCTTCACCTGGAGCATTATAGAGAAGAGGGTTCATTGATTTGCTTAGAAGTTAGTCATTTTAGAAGTGTTATATTTCCTTTAGAAAATATATGCAGCAATAACCTTAACTAGAAAAAAAGAAAGTTCAACACTCCAAGTGAATAATCATAAGGATTATAATCATGTGTAAATGTTTTATATTAAACATGTAGTTTTTATTTTAGGTAATAAATACTGATTCAAAAATTAATACAAATTATGAAACCTATCCCTATGGAAAATTTCAGAGTCCAGATGTTGATCTGAGTCAGTCTGAGTCCAAATTTTTCTGCTACAAAGACTCTGAATCAAATGATATATTGTTGTACTAAAATTCACAAAGGGAGAATACAATTTCAGCGAAAACCTTTAGGTGGAGAACAAAAGATGAAAGAAGGAAAAGTAAGACCGACAGTAGGTTTCCAGGGTAGATAAACAATATGCAGGATCCTTTCTTAATGCTTGTCTTAAAGCATGCAACGTTATATCAGTAACGAGAGAAGACAACATCTGTCTTCTGTAGAAGTTTTATTCTGCCAGGAACAGACTGTCTGACAAATTCTTGACTTGCCTTATTAAATATTTCATCATGGAAAATGTAGAGGAATCAATATGGGGAACTGCATCTCAGAACTACATTATGATGACTAAAGAAAATTGGGAGCAGAAACAAAATGATCTTTGGGAATAAGTGACCATGTCATTTTTGAGTATATTAAAACCAAAGAATGGAAGACTGGGATTCACTAAACATGCATCCAGAACATTATAAAAATATCCTTCAAAACGTTGAAAGGAAGATGGTTATATCTCTGTTGTTGACTCTCTAAATAAAAATGGCTTAAGAGTATTACATGAAGTAAATCTGTCTATACCATAAGAGCTAGTGTTTGTAATCTGTATTAATGCATTGCAGTGAATGATATCACATGTATAAAAGTATTTTTAACTAGAAATCCCAAATGGATGGGGGATATGTATAGTTACATCTGATACAATATATACACATATAATATACATTAAATTCATTCATATTAGCTCAGAAAGATACTTTATACATAAATGAAGTATATTAAATATATCTATATCAGTTCAGGTGTTATTTCTTTGTCCTACATGAATACATAAACAAAAATTTAAATATATATACATTTTCTGTATCTTTACCATAATTTGGATCTATCCTTTTGATACATTTGACTGTATACTTCAGTACTCATTTTCTCTCAAAATTCTGTGGAGGGAAGCACAGGAAAGTTGTGCTTTGTAAGTAGTTGTGTAAAGTCACAGTGATTTGTCCTATATTTCTCAGATTATAAATGTAATAATTTATGGAAGCAATGTTTCATAAGCATAAATTTCTCACAGCACCAATGATGAACCCTATGCATGCTGAACCACATACACCTTCCACCAATGCATGCAAAACCACATGCGTGCTAACCTACATGCATTTTAAAGCTCATGTAATATATGTTAACATAATTCTAGCATGCATTATAAACAATACAATTATGTGGCAGACAAAAATCCTGTCTGTTTTCTATTTCTACATTCTCACAGTTTCACCATCTTGGATCTCTCTGCATTCTCTTTCAGTCTCCCTAATTTAGTTGTAAAGTGAAACGATCAGCTATACCCCAAAAGAGAAAGCTTCTTTTATCTAATCCTTGTACTTTTCTTTCTAACTGTTTCCTTTTTCATGCTTTTCTTTCTTCCCATTCAAAGCTCCCTCTTTCTGTCTCTTTTTGAGTAAAACAATACTGGGATATGTTGATCTTAAATACACTTTTGGAATGAAGGAGTTTGTTATGTGCCCAAACAAGTTTTAAATTTCTGAAACATATATTCATCATGTTTAGCAGATTTTGCTAACATGTTCTCTCTAGCAACTACAGTCATTATTATTGAGCATAAGATAAAAGTATTACCATCTGATCTGGAGACAAACTAGATATATTTTTCAGGTATACTCTCCAGTATTTTTGTTTCCTCTGCTGTTTCTCATTCTCTCTTTTAATGTTTTACAGTCCTGTTTCTTCTTAGAAATACCTTTTTTTAAATGTTTTTATGTTTATTTATTTATTTCTTCAATTATGATTGAGAAGTTCAATCATAATTCCCTTCCTCCTCCTCCATCCAGAAAACTATTGTGATATGCTGTCTCTGAGTCCCCAAGCTCTTGGTCATATGCAACTATTTGGTTTTAGCCTGTACTCAGACACTTTCGTACAGACACATACCTACTCCACACACAAAGTTTCTTACCCTGAATTAATAATAGTTTCTGCTATAATTGAAAAAAGTCAGATAGCAAAATTTTGCAGTTATCTGAGAAAAGTAACTCAAAATTTCTATGCAAGTTTAAGTTCTAAGACCAACAATCAATAAATGCTACCTTATGAAAAATGAAAAGCTTCTGTAAGGAAAAGGACACTGTCATTAGAACAAAACAGCAGCCTACAGATTGGGAAAAGATCTTCACCAACCCAACATCTGATAGAGGGCTAATGTCCAAAATATATATATAGAACTCAAGAAATTAAACACCAACAAAGCAATCCAATCAAAAGTGGGGTACAGAAAAAAGCAGAGAATTCACAAAAGAGGAATCTCTAATGGCTGAGAGGCGCTTGAAGACAGGCTCAACATCACTGGTCATCAGGGAAATGCAACTCAAAACGATTCTAAGATTCCATCTCATACCCATCAGAATGGTTAAGATAAAAAACTCAAGAGATAGCCCATGCTGGTGAGAACGTGGAGAAAGAGGAACACGCCTCCATTGCTGGTGGGCATGCAAACTTGTACAACTACTTTGGAAATCAATCTGGTAATATTTTAGAAAATTGAGAATAGTTCTACCTCAAGACCATCCATACCAGTCCTGGGTATATATCCAAAAGATACTCTACCAAACCACAAAGACATCTCCTCAACTATGTTCATAGCAGCTTTATTCATAATAACCAGAAACTGAAAACAATCTAGATGACATTCAACTGAAGAATGGATACAGAAAAAACTGTGGTAGATTTACACAATGGAATACTACTTAGCTATCAGAAACAAGGAAATCATGCAATTTGCAACCAAATGAATGGATGTACAAAAGTTCATGGTGAGTAAGCTAACCCAGACCCAGAAAGATACACATGGTATGTATTCTATTATAAGTGGATATTAACCATATAGCACAGGACAACCATCCTACAACCCACAGACCCAAACAGACAGGAAACCTAACGTAACTATCCTATGAAAAACTCCATCCAGCAGTGAGTCATGGACTTTATTGCTTATTAGTTGAACACCTTACCCAGGCTGGGCAGCCATATCAAGCCCCAGTACAAGAGGACGCTCTTAGCCCTCATATGACTGATGAACTGAGAGAATTTGATGTTTGGAGGCTCCCATCATCCAAGGAGAAGGAGAGAATGGAGATGGGGAAGAGGAAGGGAGGGAAGGAGGATGGGACCTGGCGGGGGGGGGGGGGGGGGAAGGGGACTCTAAGATGTAACTTGAAAAAATAAGTTAATAAAAAAAATTATGCATACAGTGTTGGTACAATTTCCTCAATTCATGAAATTATGCTATATTAATATATGTTTATGTAATACAATGTATATATTGAATATATATATGCTATAGATATATGCATATTATATATATGCGTATACATATATTTTATCAGGGTTCCAAGACAGGGTTTTTCTGTGTATCCCTGGCTCTCATACATCTCACTCTGTAGACCAGGCTGGCTTTGAATTCAGAGAACAACCTGCCTCTCTCCTAAGTGCTGTGTATGTGCTACCACTGTTGGGCTCCATCTGATATTTTTGTGTTAGATAAGCTATCTATGAAATCATACATAAAATTAAATCAAGCCACCTATGTCTGAATATACAGCTTCCCTGACTTAGATATGCGTAATAATAAAAAATTAGATACATTGAGTCTTTTTTAATAGAAAAATTTTAGAATCAATTATATAAGTTCACCTCTGTGTATAATTAAGTCTACAATGTGTTTATTTTTATCAAGATTGTTTTTTATCAACATATTAAAATCTACATGGTTTGTATTTTTAAATTTAGGGTAAAAGGTGATAATATTTTGCATTTATAGACATTACTTTCTCATTATTATAAGTAATAACTAAATTATATCTCACAATTTTTGGAAGTAAGTTCAAATAAGTTCATTCTTTGATTCCATATCTCTACATTGTGTATTCTATCCTAAGAAACACACTGGAATGCTGAAATATGTACATTACACTGCTACTCAGAGAACAAAATAAATGTTGTGTAATACATTAAAAAATAAATATAGTTACATGACAATATTATGCTGCCAGTATGCTAGTCATTCATAATCATACATTTGAATTTTTGCATATTAAATCAAGTTAAATGCAGGATGATTATTTTTGAATAAGGTTAATTACACTAAGGGTTTTTGTTTTGTTTTGTTTTTCTGAAGAAGAAGAATAGCAGACTCCTAATAATCTCTGGGATGGAGAATGTTACACAGCCAAAAGTAAGCTAAAGATCTTCAGTGAGACTTGAAATCAAAGTTAATACACTGTTTACAGCTTCTTACAGAAAAGCCATCCAAAAATTTGAACTGGGAGCTTGTCAAGGCCACAGCCTGCCTGGTCAGAGATGTTGCTATTCTTGAAAGACAATTTGAATCATCAGGGGAAGCAGTAAGCTTGTCTGGGAGCTTGGAAAAAGTCAACAAAAGCTTATGAATGATGTGAATTTCTAAGAAGTTAAATTTCAGGAATGGGATATCATTTATTTAAATTTATTATTATTGTTTTTGAGATTTTAGGGAATTACATCATTTCCCCCTTCACCTTTCTCCTTCCAAACATTAACAAATAAAGCTGTTTTTCATTTTTTAATTCATGGCATTTTTTCCGTTAATTGCTGTTACATACATATTTTTGAACACACACACACATGAATATGTATTCATATGCACATATTTCAAACCACAAATAAACAACCTCGTCAGTCTGCATAATCTCATTTGTATGTGTGGGATATTGTTTCTGATTTAAATCAAGGATGTAAAGACTTCAGAAAAGCAATTTTGCTCCCTTGACAGGTAAATTTTTGCTTGCTTGTTTGCTTCTTTTTATTTTACTTCCTTTCTTGACACATGGTTTCATTCTGTAAACCAGGGTGAGCTCAGGGTGATCCTTTGGTTCAGGTTTTTAAGTGCTGGCATCACGAGAATGAACCACCAACCACACCCAGCTTTTGAATGAGACAGTTGTTAAAGATGGAAAAGCAAGACATACAGTTGTTTATTCACTGGGGTGCTGCTTATTTCGACTTGCCTTCTGTTCCATCTAAATTTAACACGTGCATGATGTCTTACTCCGGAAAAATAGCAATTGGCCACATGCCAATGAATAAATTGATGTATGTTGTTGAGAAAATACTTTGGAGTTTTTCTTTCTTTAAAAGCTTGGCAGAACTAGCTGAATATATCTCCTGCAGTCATTTATGACTATTTATTTAAAAGAAGTGGCAGGGCAGTTGGCATTTTTCAATAAGCAGAACAAGACAGTTTTATGCATCAGAAGAGTTGATTTAAATGACAACCTAAGCAATCGTATAAGAAATGTATAAATGAAAACTGCTTTTGCTAGTAATGCTGTAAATGTATGGAAAAGTTAGTATTGATATGGGCTTTCTCACAAATATTTAAGTCACTGATTTTCTTTGACTATTTCTAATAGGTCTACTTCATGAAGAAATTTCAGTAAAATATAAACATCATGAGTCTTCATAAAGCCTTTCATTAATATTTTAGTAAAAAGAGTAGGGAAATTCCACACTTCTCTAAAATCTCACCACCTCTCGTTAGTCTTTAAAAATTGAAGTATAAATACATCAGTGAAATATATCGTTTGCTCCATGTCTGACAACCTGAATTTGATCTCCAGAGCCTACATTGGAGGGATTAGCTGATGCTTACAAATTTTCCTCAAACATCACATGATTATACCACACACACACACACACACACACACACACACACACACACAAACACACACACACACACAAAATTAATATTAAAACCAGTTTTTAAAAACTAAATAATAAGGATATGATATAAAGTTATAAAAGTTAAAAGAATTTGGAATAAATCTAGAAATATTAGAAATCTATAAAGAAAAATTTAATCTTCATGATTTTGATTAGTTTTTCTCTCTTACCTTTAATTCTGATCAGTCTCCATATATACTTTAGTGCAATTATTCCAAATAAACAATAATATTCAATAGTAACGTTAGATATATAACTGATTAACCCTAGCATTCGGACATTGGCTTAAAAAACTTTAGTTTCATCCCTCATTCACTTTGCATTTAATCACTGTTTGAGTTATATTACTGTCCATGACAGGCTTACCATGCAAATCATAAATTTAGTAGAGGGATTTTTGATGAATTTTATCTTTCCAAGTATATTATCAAAAATGAAATGTGGCCTCTAATCCTAAGGAAATATAGTGCAACTCTTGGCAGCCTTCTACTAAAATATATTTTTATTCATGAGGGACCGGAGAATGCTTACTTTTTAGGAAGTAATATGCATCCCTCTGTCTGTAAAGAAAATTTGTTGTATCTATAATGGAAAGCAAATAACATGTCGTTCTGTGTTTACATTCTTCATAACCATTACCATAATTGAGGGTATTGAAATGATAGAAAATATCAGTGTGTGGAAGAAGGGCAGGAAAGGATGCAACATGAAGGGGAAACTGATCTTGTTGATGCCCCAATATTTTCTGGTTCATGTGCCTAAGAATAGGGGGAATATTTACATGTTCATTTTTATGTCCTCTTGAATAAAGCATAGATTTTGTAAGTGCATTGTAAAATAAAGTAAAACAAAGAAAACAAAGTCAACACTGGGTCAAGACAGCTAATCAATTTTGTCAATTAAACAAGACAAAATAATTTTTAAAAATGTCAGATGATTACGAGAATTGGCTAGTGACTAAACAATACCAATGGCAGGGTTAGGAGTAGGCTCATAGTATATGGTAACATGATCAAGAGATCAGTGTTAGCACTTTGCATAAAGCAGATATATCATTACACTAGAAAATGACTCCATTAAATATACCTTCCAGAATGATAATGTTCTACAGTTCTTCTGGACAAGCAATACACTCTGAAGTCCATTATGATTAAGCACCCAGTTCATATTATACATAAATCTCACATATGCCTGTATGATGTAACAGTTACTAATTTGTGTCACTCTTGGCATATCATACCAAGTCCTTTCTGCAACCAGACTGGTCATTTTGTTTTTTGTTTTTGTTTTGGTTTTTGTTTTTTTGTAAAATGCTATGTGTTTTTATTAGAATGTTCCAGGTCTTGTTATCTTCATGGTCAAGTTAAAAAGTCCTAAAGTAGACTACAATGTCAGATGTGTTCAGAAAGCTATCTGTGCTTTGATGAGCAATATCACAACTGTCTCCTTCTCCAAACTTTTCTTACAACAGTCCACTTTTGCAAGTGACCTTCACTTTCACATAAGATCTTAGGTCATCCAGTTTCCTGTCACTTCAGAAAGTTGAAAGCCTAGCCTTGTGTATTTTCAAGATCTACATTGTTATATAATGAGTTCAATAAAAATTGTACTGACTCAACAAAACTAGAATATGTCAGATTTGTATGTTCACATGTGCTTTCCATCCTTTCCCAAAAACAGCATGTAACATTTTTAATGACTTGTTTAATTGTTCCAGGTCACTTTCAGTCTCATCCTGATAGGATAGCTATCATTTTAATAACTACTTATAACCAATTATACAATAGTTTTTGGTAAAGAAGTCATACACTTATAACAAAAATTAAAGATATTAATTTTTGTTCATTAAAACACCATGTATGAAATATTCATATCTAGTGTAGCTAATATATCTATTGATTTCAGTTGAGAAATACTTATATTTTGTTTGTTTGTTTTAATGTTTATTTATTACTTCAAGTTACATCTCCATCACAGTCCCCTCCTTCCACTTCTCCTCTTAACACCCTCCCACCTTCTCCTGCTTCTCCCAGAATTAATAATTCTTTTTTAAAATAGGCCTCCATTATGAAAATTATAAGGTATAACATACATTCCCAATTTCTAGTCTATGCATATTTGACAAATGATATTAACATTCTATTGTATATCTATCTCCATGAATATAAAGTTCTATACCTAACACAGTTTCCATCCTAACTTGCGTTATAGTCTCACAGTTAATATTAAATTGTTTAGGAATTAAAAGGATATTCTACATCTTAGTTTAATTCTCAGGAAGCACTGATACTTTTTTCTTGAACCCATGAAAATAAAACTCAATCTTTCATGATAAGTAAACTTATTATTGTAGGTAATGTTTATTGATTGGCAAACCTCAAATGTTGGAAGCCTACCAATGTACAACTGAATTTTAAGCCTTTTTGTCCATGTTTCACTATGAACTAAAACAGATAAAGCAGTGCAAAGCAATTGCTAAGTATTATAAATTCTCTCATAAAAATAACTATGAGAGCCATGGAAGGTCTTTAGTTGCTGATCAGTTGTTTTAACCTTATGTAGACACAGTTTTAGAATTTATCTTTTTGAGCATATTTCAGAAACAGGATGAATATACAATCATGAAGAATTGAAGAAAGATATCTAAGATAATGGAATCTGCTATATTTAGTTGTCTCATGCTTTCTATTTTTTTTCTAATTTCCATTTCATAAAATGTTATTTTCAGCCAAGTACAGATTAATATTTGCCAAATGAAGAAAAACCCATAACAAACATAAATCCAAGTTTTAACATTGTTTTAAGTTGAAATTTCATTATTGTCTATGATATACATTTACCAAGTTAGGAGAAAAGATTGAGTTATTTACTGAAAGGATGTTTCCTGTAATGAGGTTCTATGACTGCAACTCAACATTTGTTTGCCTGTTTGCCTAAAGTCAAATTATGCATCTATATATTCCATGACTTGCAAACAATAATACCCTAAGTTGTTTGAGGGGATTAAAACTACTTTAAGTATCAATACTGTATACATGTAGTTTACAATATTTGATCAATGTCTTACTGTATTAGAATTCTCTAGAGTAACAGAACTTATAGAATGAATCTCCTCCTCTGTCTCTGTCTCCCTCTGATTATTAGAATGTGAATGGAAATGTCCCAGAATCTAGTAGTTGCTCAGTAAATCTTCCTACTCCAAATTAAGCAAAAAAAAAAAAATCCCTCACAGATGTGCTCTCCATTTTGGGATTTTAGTTAATTTTACAACCAACAATAGCTATCAGAGTTCACAGTCAGGGTTTCTATTTTTCCAATGAAATACTATGACCAAAAACCAAGCTGAGGAGGAAAAGGTTTAGGTGACTTATGCTTCCAATTCACAATTCATCATTAATAAATGTCAGGACAGAAACTCAAGTAGAAAGGGAATCTGGAGGCAAGAAACTGATGCAGAGACTATGGAGGAATACTGCTTACTGTCTAGATCCTCATTGATTGCTCAGCCTGCTTTCTTAGAGAACCCAGGACCACCAGCCCAGGGATGGCACTATCTATAATGGGCTGGATCCTCTCCCATCAATTACTAATGAAGAAAACATCCTACAGACTTGTCTACAGCCAAAATTATGACAGAATTTTCTTAATTGAGGTGCCTTCCTCTCTGATGACTTCAATTTGTTTCAAGTTGACATAAAACCATCCAGAACAGTCCAATTTGAAATATTCAAAGGGAATAGGAAATCACCTTACATACATTCCCAGTTACCCAACTTGGTTTATTCTTTTTAGGTAAAAATCTGCCTTGCTTTGCTTTATTCAAGTGATTTTATGTCAAGTGGCTTGTGAATGTCATTTTCATATCATATAGTTCTATACCATTTTTATGAGAAAACAACCCTATGATTTTATATTTTAGTTGACTAACATTCAGCCAGATCATGAATGTAAATATTCAGAAAAGGATAAGGTATGGTATGTAGGTATTCACATACATGTGTATTTTATATGATATAAGCTATGATTTTGATATACTTTTGAGTGTACCATGTGAGAATGTGTATAAAGGTTTGGTCATGAGGATGGTAACATTGGAAGGAGTGGGCTATTTTAGAGATGGAGTTTCTGTGAGAGCCTTAAGTCATTGATTGATACCATGTCCCTTAAAGAGTTAACATAATTCTTATGTGATCTTGTATGAGATCTTATAAAATGGTAATTTTATTTCTTTCTTCCTCAGTTTTCCTGTTTGATGAATTGAACCTTCTTCTATAAATCCTACCGTGATGTGATACCATTACCATTAGGCTATTGCCAGAGGTTCAATAAAATGGTACTAACTGATCTTAGACTTTGAGTTTCCATGTCTGTGATCTAAGAAAATCGTTTTTTCTTCATATATATAACTTCAGATATTCCCTTATATTGAAAAAAACCATTTACTACATTTCTTATTACTGTGACCTAATATTTATCAAGAGACGAAGGAAAGCAGGAATGAAATTCTGCTTCTGTTATCAAATGCTGGCAGCTAGAAGTCACCAAAGAAACTATAGATCCTACTTTGTATTTTAATGCAAAAAATAAGACCCTAAGGATATAATTGTAAATTAGTTTGAACATGGAAACAAATATGCACTTGAATCCTTAAAAAAAGGTAACCAACCTTATAATTTGTAATAAGTGTAAAGTGAATATTTAAAATGAAATGAAAAGAAGAGAAGCAACCAGCCACACTCATAGTAAAGATGTTGGTAAGCCTCAGTGTATAAAGTACATTTCAAGGATCTCATGATAGAAATTTTAAGTATTAAATAAATTTAAATGAAAGTAGTTCCATTAGATATCAAAGGTGATAAATATTTGAGATAAAAATGGAGACATAGAGCAGTGAGTTGCACTCTGTCCCCTGATCTCCATTGTCCAGCACGTGGCTCTGCTGGACTTCCCAAGGAGTCTTACCTGAACTACAAACACCCAGTGGCCAGTCTGCATCAGGGACAGAGGACTAAAAGCCACACTAAGAACACACTCAACAAGAGTCAGGGCAACATGTCAGCACTACAGCCCAGCTATCCTAGTACAGTAAGACCTGGATATTCTAATGCAGCTGAAGGACAAGAACATGACATTAAGGCTACAGTCTGAACAAAAGCCATCAGTCCCTGCACAGGGAAACCCATGAATTCCAGAGCAAGAAAACCCATCAATCCCAATCACAGATTAGAAAATCCACCAATCCCTGAACAGGAAAACTGACCAATCCATAAGTTCCCCCAAGGTCAGGACTTGAAATCACACCAAACCTTACTGTGGAAATCTCTGCCACAGAAAACTCCATCCCCTAAAAAATCTTAAATGCTGTGTTTGTTCAGATCTCTGCTGTCTTCTCCTGGAAGCAGAGGCAGTCACTTCTGCATTCGTCCTTCCTCTGCTGGATTCACTCTTCCAATAAATTTCTTTAAAGAGAGAGAGAAAAAAAGCTAATCTTATAAAGATGATAGCAGCCTTTAAAGAGAAAATGAATAAATACCTTAAAAGAAATACAGGAAAATATAATCAAACAGGTGAAGGAAATGAATAAACCTTTTCAAGACTTAAAAATGGAAATAGAAGCCATAAATAAAATACTAACTGAGGGAATCCTGGAGACGGAGAATGTATGGAAGAGAACAGGAACTAGAGATACAAACATCACTCACAAGAGATGGAAGAGATAATCTGAGGCATAGAAGTATATTTCAGAAATTGATGCATTGGCAAAAGAAAATGTTAAATCTAAAAAGTTCCTGCTACAAAACCCCCAAAAATATGGGATACTATGAAAAGACCAAACCTAAGAATAATAAGAATAGAAGAAGTATCCCAGATCAACAGTACAGAAAATATTTTCAACAAAATCATAAAAGAAAATTTTCCCAACCTGAAGAAAGAGATTCTTATATACATACAGAGGCTTACAGAACACCAAATAGATAGGACCAGAAAAGAAAATACCCATTCACATAATGATCAAAACAATAAATTGCAGAACAAAGAAAGTAGATTAAAACCTGCAAGGAAAAAAAAAATCGAAGTAACATATAAAGGCAGATCTATCAGAATTACACCCTACTTCTCAACAGACACTCTAAAAACCAGAAGGAGCTGAACTTGCAGATTCCAAGAGACCACAGATGTCAGTCCAGACTACTATACTCAGCAAAACTTTTAATCACCATGCTGCGGGAAAAAAAGATATTCCATGACAAAACCAAATTTAAACAACATCTATCTACAAACCCATCCCTACAGAAGATACTAAAAGGAAAATTCCAACTCTAACCCTAGGAGGCTAACTACACACAGAAAGTAAATTACCCCAAGTCAGCAAAACCAAAAGAAGGAACACACATTCGCATGAGTACACACACACACACACACACACACACACACACACACACACACACTCTACTACTACTACTACTACTACTACTACTACTACTACTACTACTACTACCATCAATGTCAAAATAGCAGGAAGTAATAACAATCATTGACGATTAATATCTCTCAACATTGATGCACTCAGTTCCCCAATAAAAAGACACAGGCTTCTTCATTTCCAATTTATATCCCCTTGATTGCCTTTAGCTGTCTTATTGCTCTAGCAAGAACTTCAAGTACAATGTTGAAGAGATATGACACAAGTGGACATCCTTGTCTTGTCCCTGAGTTTATAGGAAATGCTTCAAGTTTCTCTCCATTTAATTTGATGTTGGCTACATCTTGGAACTGTATAAAAACAGACCAGTGGATCAACGGAATTGAATCGAAGACCCAGAAATGAACCCACACACCTATGGTCACTTAATTTTTGACAAAGAAGCCAAAAACATGCAATGTAAAAAAGAAAGCATCTTCAAAAAATAGTGCTGGGTCCAACTGGATGTCCATATGTAAAAGAATAAAATTAGACCCATAAGTATCACCTTGTACAAAACTTACATCCAAATGGATCAAAGACCTTAACATAAGGCCAGGCACACTATATCTACTAGAAGAGAAAGTGGGGAAAACCCTCAAACTCATCTGTACAGGTGACAACTTCTTTTACAGAACACCAGCAGCTCAGGACCTAAGACCAGCAATCAATAAATGGGACCTCATGAAACTGAAAAGCTTCTGCAAGGCAAAAGACATGTCATTCGAACAAAACGGCAGCCTACAGAATGGGAAAAAATCTTCACCAACCCCACATCTGACAGAGAGCTAATATCCATAATTTACAAAGAACTCAAGAAATTAAATGCCAAGAAACCAAATAATACAATCAAAAAATGGAGAACAGAGCTAAACAGAGAATTCACAAAGGAGGAATTCCTAATGGCTGAGAGACACTTGAAGAAATGTTCAACATCCTTAATCATCAGAGAAATGCAAGTCAAGACGACTCTGAGATTCTATCTCACACCTATCAGAATGGCTAAGATCAAACACTCATATGACAACACATGCTGGTGAGGATGTGGAGAAAGGGGAACCCTCCTCCATTGCTGGTGAGAGTGCAGGCTTGTGCAACCACTATGGAGGTCAGTCTGGCGATATCTTAGAAAACTTAGAATATGTCTGTCTCAGGACCCAGCCATACCACTTCTGGGTATACATCCAAATGATTCCTCACTGAATCACAAGGAAGTTTCCTCATCTATGTTCATAGCTGCCTTATTTGTAATTGCTAGAAACTGGAAACAACCCAGATGTCACTCAACCGAAGAATGGATTAAAAAACTGTGGTACATTTACACAGTGGAATACTACTCAGCTATCAGAAACAAGGTAATCGTGCAATTTGGAGCCAAATGGATGGAACTAGAGAAGCTCATCTTGAGTGAGCTACCCCAGACCCAGAAGGACGCACATGGCATCTATTTACTTATAGTCGGATTTTAGCCTTATAGTACAGGATAACTATAATACAACGAATGCACTAAAGGGAACATGAACATAGACTTTTTTTTTTTTTCATGTCAGTGAGATGCTTTGCCCTCGTGGTGTTGCCTTGTTGCCCCCAGTGTACGAGGAGGCTCTTGACCCTCATATGACTGCTAAACTGGGACAGGGGACTGCTATGTAGGGATACTCCACTCCAGAGGAGTGAGATGGAAGGGATAGGGAGTAGAGGGTGGGAGGACAGGATTGGGAGGGGTGGAAAGAGGACACTGTGATGGAGATGTAACCTGAAGTAATAAATAAATAAATAAATAAATAAAAATTTTTTAAAAGGCAAAAAACAAAGACACAGGCTAACATAATATAAGCAAAACCAGGATCTATTATTCTGCTGCACACAAGAAACTCACCTCAGCAACAAGGATAGACATTATCTCAGAGTAAAGAAGTAGCAAAAGGTTTTCCAACCAAATGGACCCCAAAAGAAAGCTGGATTGATAATTCAAATATCTAATAAAATGGACTTTCAACCAAAATTAATCAAAAGAGATGGAGGACGCTTCATACTCAGCGAAGGAAAACTCCATCAAGATGGCATCTCAATTCGAAACATCCTTGCCCCAAATGAAAGGGTACTCACATTTTTAAAGGAAACACTTCTAAAGCATAAATCACATATCAAACCCTATGCATTAATACTAGGAGACTTCAATACCCTACTCTCACCAATGGACATGTCAGCAAGACAGAAACTAAACACATAAATAATGAAACTAACAATGTTATGAATCAAATGGATCTAACATATATATAGAACATTTCACCCAAACACAAAAGAATATACCTTCTTCTCAGCACCTCATGAAACCTTCTCCAAAATTTATCACATACTCAGTCACAGAGCAAGCCTCAACTGATAAAAGAAAATTGGAATAAACCCTTGTATCTTATCAGACCACCATGGATTAAAGCTGGACTTTAACAACAACAACAACAACAACAACAACAACAACAAAAAACCTACAACCTCATTGAAACGGAACAACTTTCTGCTCAATGACTACTCAGTCAGGGAAGAAAAATAAAGAAGTTATAGACTTTCTACTCAATGAAAGTGAATGTACAATACTCTTATGGGACACAATGAAAGCAGTGTGAAGAGGAAAGTTCATAACACTAAGTGTTCACAACACAAGAGATAAGACATAACTTTGTCTTCATAAATAAATTGGAGCAATTTCATTCTAGCAACTTAACAGGACACATTGAATCTCTAGAACAAAAAGAAGCAAACACACTAAAATAGGAGTAGATAATAGGAAATAATCAAACTCGGAGTTGAAATCAATAAACTAGAAAAAAGTAGACCAATACAAAGAATCAACAAAACCAAGAGCTGGTTCTTTGAGAAAATGAACAAGATAAACCCTTAGCCAAAATAGCCAAAAAGAAGAGAGAAAAATTAACAAAAATAAAAAGAACGAAAAGAAATAGAGAGCATAACAACAGACACTGAGAAAATCCAAAGAATCATTGGGTCTCATTTCAAAAGCCTACACTGAAGGAAATTGGAAAATCTAAATGAAATGGAAAATTTTCTTGATAGATACCACTTACCAATGTTAAATCAAGATCAGGTATACTATATAAATAGTCTATAGTCTCTAAGGAAATAGAAGCAATCATGAAACATCTTCCACCACTACCACCACCACCACCACCCAAAAAAAACAGGACCAGATTGTTTTAGCACAGAAATCTACCTGACTTTCAAAGAAGAACTAATATCAATACTCCTCAAACCATTCCACAAAACAGAAACAGAAGCAACATTGCCAAAGTCATTCTATGAGACCAGTCACCATGATACCTAAACAACACAAAGACTTGACAAAGAAAGAGAATTTCAGGCCAATTTCCTTTATGAATATTGATGCAAAAATACTCAGTAAAATATTCAAAAATTGAATGTAAGAACACATTAAAAATATCATTCGGCGGATCCAAGATGGCCACGGCCGGTGCGGATGTATTTTGATTCCGGGGTCAACAGTCACAAGGCGGTAAGTGTTCCAGGACGCTGTACAAAGGGCACGACCCCTTCTAAATCTCACCCAGCTACACAGGGACCACGGAAGATCCCTGGGCAGAATGCCCCTTCCAACTCTCGGACAAGGTAGGAAGCCTCTGGACCAAGGAATCTGCATCATCCATCCCCCAAAAGGAGTGACCCCCCGGTAAGCTCCAACCTAATACACTGCCTGCAGATTCACAAACCATGCAGAGATAATCCCCACCCTGCTGGGCACTCCCAGGTCTCACACAGACGATCCAATTATCTAGCGAAAGGTTGCGACCCTTGGAAGTTAGCGGAGATCCGGAGATCCACTTCAAAGTCCCTTCAGACCACAGATCGCAGTCTGTGACATCACTGGCCAGTTTCCAAGCCACGGGAGCGGCAAGGCTACTGGAGCTGAACTGCACATTTACCCGCTATAGGAATCAACTCCGGGCAAACTGCAAGATATTTGAAATGGTAATATATTGGACTTATGTACTAGCATGGGCCCTTCTGGTGGGGAACCAGAGCTTACTTGTACACAACTCCGCCACCTGAATTAATTAGGTCCCTACCTGGGAGACGGGACTGACTGACTAACCTTATAGGGGTGGAGAAAGGCAACTCGAATCCTACACCACAGTGCCCCCTTTGGACCCAAGTCCAGAAGACAGCAAAAAAAATTACACATGGCCAGAGGCCCCAGACCAAAAAAAAAAAAAAAAAAAAAACAGAGCGAAATGTCTCCAACAAAAGAAAGCAATGCTATTCCGTCCAGCCCGAACCACCTCACCACAACTGAAACACATGAAAACAATGACAATTCTACATTATGGAAAGTGATACAGTACCTTCAAGAAAAACTTAAAACTATGTAGGAATTCAAAGAAACGACAATTTTACAAGTCAAAACAATGAATAACATCATTAAAGAGCTCCAAGCCAAGGTGACCCAGCTTGAACAGGAAAAGGATAAAGCAATGAAAGATCTCCAGAAAAAAAAAAAAAAAGGAAACTGGAGAAGGAAATGTGCAAAATGAACAATACCATTCAACAAATGAAAATAGAAAAGGAAACAATAAAGAAAACACAGTCAGAGTTAAAAGAGGAAATGGAGAATCAAGAGAAGAGAACAGGAACTATGAATGTGAGTATGAAAAATAGAATGCAAGAGACGGAAGACAGGATCTCAGGCATGGAAGATTCGATGGAAGAAATCAGTACAACATCCAAAGAAAATGAGAAAGCTAAAAAATCTTTCACCCACAACATCCAAGAAATCAAGGACTCAATGAAAAGACAGAACCTAAGAATTATAGGCATAGAGGAAAGAGAAGACTCCCGACTCCATGGTCCAGGAAATATCATCAACAAAATCATAGAAGCAAACTTCCCAAACCTAAAGGAAGAGATGCCAGTAAAAATCCAAGAGGCTTACAGAACACCAAACAGATTAGATCAGAAAAGAAACTCCTCTCGCCACATAATAATAGAAACTCCAAATGTAGAGAACAAAGAAAGGATATTAAAAGCTGTAAGAGAAAAGGGCCAAGTCAAATACAATGGCAGACCCATCAGAATCACACCTGACTTCTCCTCAGAAACTTTAAAAGCTAGAAGGGCCTGGACGGATATCCTACAAGACCTGAGAGAACATAGGTGCCCAGCCAGACTACTATACCCAGAAAAAACTCTCTATCAACATAGAAGAAGAAAACAAGATATTCCATGACAAAATCAAATTCAAACAATATCTCCTCACAAACCCAGCCTTACAGAAGATCCTAAAGGAAAATTCCAACACAGAGAAGATAACTACACCCAAGAAAACAGAGGAAATAGAAACCTCCACAGCAACTAAACAAAAGAGAAACACAAGACAGCCAGCTATACCAAAATAATGGGAAATAACAACCCCTGGTCACTAATATCCATCAACATCAATAGACTCAACTCACCAATAAAAAGACGCAGACTTACAGACTGGATCCGTAAACAAGACCCATCTTTTTGCTGTATACAAGAAACACATCTCACTATTGAAGATAAACACTACCTCAGAGTAAAGGGCTGGGAAAAGGTTTTCCAAGCAAACGGACCCAGGAAACAAGCTGGAGTAGCCACCCTAATATCAAACAAAATAGACTTCCAATTGAAGTTAATAAAAAAAGACAGAGAAGGGCATTACATACTCATTAAAGGAAATATCCACCAAGAGGTCATCTCAATATTGAACATCTATGCCCCAAATACAGAGGTACATACATTTATAAAAGAAACACTTCTAAAACTTAAATCGCACATTGATCCAAACACTTTAATAGTGGGAGACTTCAACACCCCACACACAACTATGGACAGATCATCAAGACAGAAGCTAAAGAGAGAAATAATGAGTCTAACAGAGATCATGAACCAAATGGACTTAACAGATCTCTACAGAACGTTTCACCCAAACACAAAAGAATACACCTTCTTCTCAGCACCTCAGGGAACCTTCTCCAAAATCAACCATATAGTTGGACACAAAGATAGCCTCAACAGATACAAGAAAATTGAAATAACCCCTTGTATCTTATCAGACCACCATGGAATAAAGCTGGACTTCAATAGCAAAAGAGTCAACAGAAAGTCTACACTCACATGGAAATTGAACATCTCTTTACTAGAGGACCACTGGGTCAGGGAAGAAATAAAGAAGGAAATCAAAGACTTCTTAAAATCCAAAAAAAAATGAAGATACAACATACCCAAACCTATGGGACAAAATGAAAGCTGTGCTACTAGGAAAGCCTTCAAAAAGAAAATTGTGACAGCTCATATTAGCAAATCAACAGCTAAACTGGGTGAATTGGAAAAAAAAAAGAAGCAAAAACTCCCAAGAAGAGCAGAATGCAGGAGATCATCAAATTTAGGGCTGAAATCAACAGCTTAGAAACAAAAAGAACTATACAAAGAATCAATGAAACCAAGAGTTGGTTCTTTGAGAAAATCAACAAAATAGACAGACACTTAGCCAAATTAACTAAAAGACAGAGGGAGAAAACACAAATCAACAAAATCAGAAATAAAAAGGGAGAAATAACAACAGACATTGAGGAAATCCAGAGAATATTTGGTACTACTTTAAAAATCTATGCTCCACCAAATTTGAAAACTTAAGTGAAATGGACAATTTTCTTGATAGATTCCACCTACCGAAGCTAAATCAAGATCAGATAAACAGATTAAACAGCCCTATAACCCATAAGGAAATAGAAACAGTATTAAAATTCTCCCAACCAAAAAAAGCCCAGGGCCAGATGGCTTTAGCACGGAATTCTACTGGTCCTTCAAAGAGGAGCTAACACCAATACTTTTCAAACTCTTTCACAAAATAGAATCTGAAAGAACATTGCCAAAATCATTCTACGAGGCCACAATCACCCTGATTCCTAAACCACACAAAGACCCAACAAAGAAAGAGAACTTCAGACCAATCTCCCTCATGAACATAGATGCAAAAATACTTAATAAAATACTAGCAAACCAAATTCAAGAATACATCAAAAGTATCATACACCATGATCAAGTAGGCTTCATTTCAGGAACGCAGGGATGGTTCAACATATGAAAGTCTATCAACGTCATTCACCATATAAACAAGATGAAAGAAAAAAAAACACATGATAATCTCGCTAGATGCAGAAAAAGCATTTGACAAAATCCAACACCCCTTCATGCTAAAAGTTCGGGAGAGAACGGGCATACAAGGGCCATACCTAGAAATAATAAAGACAATATACAGCAGTCCAGTGGCCAACATCAAAATAAATGGAGAGAAACTTGAAGCATTTCCTCTAAACTCAGGGACAAGACAAGGATGTCTACTTTCACCATATCTCTTCAATATAGTGCTTGAAGTCCTTGCTAGAGCAATAAGACAACTAAAGGACATCAAGGGGATAAACATCGGAAACGAAGAAGTCAAATTATCCCTATTTGCAGATGATATGATAGTATACATAAGCGACCCCAATAATTCCACCACAGAACTCTTACAGCTGATAAACACCTTCAGTAAGGTGGCTGGATACAAAATTAATTCAAAAAAATCAGAAGCCCTTCTTTATACAACAAACAAATGGGCTGAGAAAGAAATAAGGGAAACAACCCCCTTCAAAATAGCTGCAAACAACATAAAATACCTGGGGGGAACTCTAACCAAGCAAGTAAAGGACCTGTACAACAAGAACTTCAAGCCCTTGAAGAAAGGTATGGAGGAGGCCTTTAGAAGATGGAAAGATCTCCCATGCTCATGGATAGGTAGGATCAACATAATAAAAATGGCCATCTTACCAAAAGCAATATATAGATTCAATGCAATTCCTATCAAAATACCAACACAACTTTTTATAGACTTGGAAAGAGCTAGCCACAATTTCATATGGAACAACACAAGCCCAGAATAGCTAAATCAATCCTGTAAAATTAAAAAAAAAAACATCTGGAGGTATCACCATCTCATATTTCAATCTGTACTACAGAGCAATAGTTGTAAAAACAGCATGGTATTGGTATAGAAACAGACCAGTAGATCAATGGAATCGAATTGAAGATCCAGAAATAGACCCACACACTTATGGCCACCTAACTTTTGACAAAGAAGCCAAAACAGCACAATGGAAGAAGGACAGCATGTTCAACAAATGGTGCAGGTCCAACTGGATGTCCATTTGCAAAAGAATGAAGTTAGACCCATACTTATCACCTTGTACAAAACTTAAGTCCAAGTGGATCAAAGACCTTAACATAAGGCCGGTCACACTAAATCTACTAGAAGATAAAGTGGGAGAAACCCTCGAACTAATTGGCACAGGCGACAACTTCCTGAACAGAACACCAGCACCTCAGGACTTGAGATGAACAATCAACAAATGGGAACTCATGAAACTGAAAAGCTTCTGTAAGACAAAGGACACTGTCATTCGGACAAAATGGCAGCCTACAGACTGGGAGAAAATCTTCACCAACCACACATCTGACAGAGGGCTAATATCCAATATCTACAAAGAACTCAAGAAATTAAATGCCAAGAAACCAAATAATCCAATCAAAAAATGGGGGACAGAGCTAAATAGAGAATTCACAAAGGAGGAATCCCTAATGGCTGAGAGACACTTGAAGAAATGCTCAACATCCTTAATCATCAGAGAAATGCAACTCAAGACGACTCTGAGATTCCATCTCACACCTGTCAGAATGGCTAGGATCAAAAACTCAAATGACAGGACATGCTGGCGAGGGTGTGTAGAAAAGGGTACCCTACTCCATTGCTGGTGGGAATGCAGGCTTGTGCAACCACTATGGAGGTCAGTCTGGCAAGCTCTTAGAAAACTTGGAATAGCTCTGCCTCAGGACCCAGCCATACAACTTCTTGGTATATACCCAAATGCCTCTTCACGGAATCATAAGGAAGTTTCCTCATCTATGTTTATAGCAGCCTTATTTTTAATATCTAGAAACTGGAAGCAACTGAGATGTGCCTCAACCAAAGAATGGGTTAAAAAACTGTGGTACATCTACACAATGGAATATTATTCAGCTATCAGGAACAATGAAATAATGCAATTTGCAGCCAAATGGATGGAACTAGAAAAGCTCATCCTGAGTGAACTAACCCAGACTCAGAAGGACACTTATGGCGTCTATTCACTTATAGTAGGATTTTAGCTATATAGTAGATGGTATCGATACTACAACTAACACACCAAAGGGAACTTGGACATAGACTTCTTATTTTTAATTTTACTTTTTTATTTATTTTTTATATGTTAGTTATATTTTTCTATTTTTTAGTCTTTTTTATCTATTGTATGCTTATTGGTCTGTTTAGTAGTTCTCTCTCCCGGGCAATGAGACACTTTTCACTGATGGTACTGCTTCATAGATCTCCAATGAATGAAGAGGCTCTTGGCCCTCATACGACCTCTCAACTGAGATGAGGGACTATTATATAAGGACACCCCACCCCAGAGAAATGGGATGGAAGGGTTAGGAGGTAAGAAAAAAAAATGAAATGTAATGTTTCGGCCTTTTACTACTAATTGTCATTAACTGTTTAGGATAATTAAGAAATTCAAACTAATGGTTATGCAAGCCGTTCATTTTGTTAGGTACTATGACAGCCTATTACAGTTACTTACTAAGCTAATCAGAAATAAAGCTGCTAAGAGACAAGCAACATCTGCTTGCCCTAATATAAGACATAGATAGGGCCTCTTCAAAAACCTCAAGAGATCTGCAGAATATGGCATTCAAAGATGTTTTTGTAACTTTAGATTTTTTTATATCAAGACATATCAACTCCTGACAGCACCCCCTATTGTCCTCCAAGTAGAAGATGAGCATCGAAGAATCTCCAGTGGGAGATGATTGAATTAGTTGCAAGCCTATCTCTTGGTAGGAAAAGCCCCTTGCTCCAACTGTAGACAGAGTGCAGTCCAAAAAGGACAAAACCTGGAAGCAGGTAAGTCGACAGCCTAGCTCTGCCAAGACAGGGTAGGTAAGTCCTTCACAACCCCTGCTCTACAATCAATGTCTGTCTGAGAAACGGGGCCAAATGACTGAAGATCGATGCTGTAATGTATTGAGTGAAAATGGGAATTGTCCTGGCAGCCACTGGTAGGTCATTTCTTAGTTTGGAAGCTGAAGACCCTGTACTTCCTATAAAATCAGATATATTTATCCCTCTCAGGTCTCTGAGGTGGTTGAAGAACAGATAGCTAGAGTCTCATAATTAAATTTTGAGTTGTTTAGGAGTCAAGAGAGTGTTATAGATCTAAGAATATACTTTTAAAATTGTGTTGCAATTTAGTATGAATGTTGAGTTTGCTATAGAACTTTAAACTCATGGAGATGTTTAGATAGTAGAATGTTAAAGTCAGGTACCAAATACATATTGACTGGTCATTGGGAATGTACGTTAAGCCATACAACCCTCATAACTGTGGCCTAATTACCTCTGTTGTACTGTATTGTATTTATTATTATAAGAGAAAGATCCATTTGTTGGACTGAAAGGGGAAACTGTAGGGGGAAATAAGATATACCTTAAACTTAAACGAAAAAAAAAGGGAAGAGGATGGGGTTTGAGGGTAGGAGGGATGGACTAGAGGGGGAATAGGGAAGGGACTGCGATTGAGATGTAACTTGAAGAAATAAAAAATAAAGGAAACACACACACACACACACACACACACACACACACACATCATTCATCATGATCAAGTTGGCTTTATCCAAGGGATGCAGGAAACTTTCAATATACAAAAACCAATCAATATAATCTACGTTATAAACAAACTGAAAGAAAAATAAAAGCAAATGATCATCTCATTAGATGCTAAAAATGCCTTCGACAAAGTCCAACACACTTTCATGTTAAAAGTCTTGGAGAGATGAAGTGTACAAGGCCTGTATCTACACCCAAATAAAGGCACTATACAGTCAGCCAATACCCAACATCAAATTAAATGGAAAGAAAGCAATTCCTCTAAAATCGGGGACAAGACAAGGCCTCCCACTCTCTATGTACACTTTCAATATGGTACTTGAATTTAAAGCTAGAGCAATATGACAACTAAAGGATATCATGGGCATACAAATTGGAAAAGAAGATATCAAACCAAAACTATTTAATGATGATGTGGTGGTATATATAATTGATCCAAAAATTCTACCAGAAAACTCCTCCAGTTGATAAACACCTTCAGCAAAGTGGTTGGATACAAAATTAATTCTAAAAATGAGTATGTCTCCTTTATGCAAATGGCAAACAGGCTAAGAAAGAATTTAAAAAAAAAAACAAATTCTTTCACAATAGCCATGAATAATATAAAATATCTTGGTGTAACCCTAACTACACAAGAGGAAGATCTGTATAACAAGAACGTCATGTCCCTGAAGAAAGAAATTGAAGAAAATATTAGAAGATGTAATTACCTCTCATGCACATGGATTGGATTAACACAGTGAAAATGGCCATCTTACCAAAAGCAATCTACAGATTCAACACCATTCCCATCAAAATCCCAACACGATTCTTTGCAAACCTGGAAAGAGCAATTCTCAACATTGCATAGAAAAATTATTAACCCAGGATAGCGAAAACAATTCTGCACAATAAAAGAACTTCTCTAAGTGTCACCATTGTAATTTCAAGTTGTACTACAGAGCAATAGTAATAAAAACCACCTGGTGTTTTCATAAAAACAGACAGGTTAATTAAAGGAACCAATTCAAAGACCAGAAATAAACCCACACATCTATGAACACTTGATTTCTAAAAAGAAAACCAAAACCATACGATAGGGGGAAAAGTCATTTTCAACAAATAGTGCTGACCTAATTGGATGTCTACATGTAGAAGAATGCAAATAGACCCATAGGTCCACTTTTAGTCTAGTAATCACTTATAAGCATATATTAGCCATTAAGTACAGGATTATCATGCTACAATACACTGACCCAAAGAAGCTAACTAAAAAGGAATACCCAAGGGAGGAGGCTTGAATCTCATCCAGAAAGGGAAATAAAATAGACATAGGATGTGCATGAAGAGAGGGAACTGGGTGGAAGATGTGGTGGGGATGGGAACAAGGATGAGGATCAGGTGTGGGGAGAGCCGGGGATGGTGGGAAGAAAGATGATTGGGAGAAAGAAGGGAAGCCAATGAGGGGATCATCTCGCAGACAAGTTGAAGTCCTGAAATGGGTTAGGCTCCTTGGAGGGGTTGACTTTAGTTTAGACTCCTAGCAGCAGGAGATATGGAGACTGATGTGCCCATCTCCAATAGCTGGGCAGGAATTCCAGTGGAGGGAGGGGAAATAACAAACCACTGAAAAAACTTTTGATCCAAAATTTAGCCTGCCTATAAGATGTACAGGGATTAAGATGGAGCAGAGATTGGGGGAATGGCTAACCAATGACTGGCCCAACTTGAGACCCACCCCATGGGAGAGAACCAATCCCTGACATTATAATGATACTCTGCTATGCTTGTAGACACTCTCCACAACAGCAGATTGAAGCAGATACTGAGACCCACAGCCAAACATTAGACAAAGATATGGGAGTCTTATGGAAGAGTTGGAAGAAGCATAGAGGGACCTATATGGGCCAAGAACTACACAAGAGGATCAACATAGTCAACTAACCTAGGCCCATGGGGCTCACAGATACTGAACCATGAACCAAAGAGCATGCATGGACTGGACAAAGAACCCTGCATGTATGTAGCTGATAGGCAGCTTGGTTTGCATGTATGTCCCATAGAAATTGGAGTGGGGGCTGCCTCTGACATGGACTTTGTCTCCGGTTTTTGATCCCTTTCCCCTAGTTGGGATGCCTTATCTGGCCTCAATGAAAGAGGATACTCTTAGTTCTGATGCAACTTGATAACTTTTTTTTTAATTTATTTATTTATTGTTTCAGGTTACATCTCTATCATAGTGTCCTCTTTCCACCACTCCCAGTCCCGCCAACCCACCCTCTACCCCTATCTCGTCCATCCCACTCCTGAGGAGTGGAGTGTCCCTACATAACAGTCTCCCACCCCAGTTCAGCAGTGATATGAGGGCCAAGAGCCTCCTTATACACTGGGGACCTACAAGGCAGCACCACTAAGGAAAAGTGTCTCATTGACAAGGAGAAAAAGAAAAAGTCTATGTCCATGTTCCCTTTGATGCATTGGTTGTAGTATAGATATCATGTACAATATAGCTAACATCTGACTATAAGTGAATAGATGCCATGTGCATCCTTCTGGGTCTGGGTTAGCTCACTCAAGATGAGCTTCTCTAGTTCCATCCATTTGGCTGCAAATTGCATAATTTCATTGTTTCTCATAGCTGAGTAGTATTCCATTATATAGATGTACCACAGTTTTTTAATATTCTTTGGTTGAGGAACATATAGGTGGTTTCCAGTTTCTAGCTATTACAAATAAAGCTGCTATGAAGATAGATGAGGAAATTTCCTTTTGATTTGGTGAGGAGTTATTTGGGTGTATACCCAGAAGTGGTATGGCTGGGTTCCGAGGCAGAGCTATTCCAAGTTTTCTAAGATATCGCCAGACCGACCTCCATAGTGGTTGCACAAACCTGCACTCCCACCAGCAATGGAGGAGAGTTCCCCTTTCTCCACACCCTCTCCAGCAAGTGTTGTCATTTGAGCTTTTGATCTTAGCCATTCTGACAGGTGTGAGATGGAATCTTAGAGTCCTCTTGAGTTTCATTTCTCTGATGTTAAGGATGCTGAGCATTTCTCCAAGTGTCTCTCATCCTTTAGGAATTCCTCTGTTTAGCTCTTTTCCCCATTTTTTGATTGTATTATTTGGTTTCTTGGCATTTAATTTCTTGAGTTCTTTGTAAATTTTGGATATTAACCCTCTGTCAGATGTGGGTTTGGTGAAGATTTTTTTCCCAATCTGTAGGTTGCTATTTTGTTTGAATGATAGTGTCTTTTGCCTTACAGAAGCTTTTCAGTTTCATGAGGTCCCATTTATTGATTGTTGGTCTTAGGTCCTGAGCTGTTGGTGTTCTTTTCAGGAAGTTGTCACCTGTACCAATGAGTTCAAGGGTTTTTCTTACTTTCTCTTCCAGTAGATTTAGTGTGTCCGGGCTTATGTTAAGGTCTTTGACCCACTTATACTTAAGTTTTGTACAAGGTGATAAGCATGTGTCTAATTTAATTCTTTTACATGTGGACATCCAGTAGGATCAGCACCATTTGTTGAAGATGCTGTCCTTTTTCCATTGTGCAGTTTGGCTTCTTTGTCAAAAATTAGGTGACCATAGGTGTGTGGTTCATTTCTGGGTCTTCAATTCGATTCCATTGATCACTGGTCTGTTTCTATACCAGTACCATACTGTTTTTATTACTATTCCTCTGTAGTACAACTTGAAATCTGGGATGGTGATACCCCCTATATTTAAAGGAGATCAAGGGGATACAAATTGGAAATGAAGACGTCAAATTATCCCTATTTGCAGACGATATAATAGTATACATAAGCGACCCCAAAAAATCCACCAGAGAACTCTTACAGTGGCTAAACACCTGCAGCAAGGTGGCTGGATACAAAATTAATTCGAAAAATCAGAAGCCCTTCTTTATACAACAAATAAATGGGCTGAGAAAGAAATCAGGAAACAACTCCCTTCACAATAGCCACAAACAATATAAAATACCTGGGGGTAACTCTAACCAAGCAAGTAAAGGACCTGTAAACAAGATCTTCAAGCACTTGAAGAAAGAAATTGAAGAAGCCGTCTGTAGATGGAAAAGATCTCCCATGCTCATAGATAGGTAGGATCAACATAATAAAAATGGCCATCCTACCAAAAGCAATATACAGATTCAATGCAATTCCTATCAATATACCAACACAATTCTTTTTAGAACTGGAAAAAGCTATTCTTAATTTCATATGGAACAACAAAAAACCCAGAAGAGCTAAATCATACTGTGCAACTTGATGACTTGATGTGGTAGGGCACGTTGGTGGCAGGGAATGGGGAAAGAGGGCTGACAAGAAGATGAGATGGGGAGGAGAGGAGGAGAGAAGGGTCTACAGTTGGGATGTAAAGCGAGTAAATAATGAGAAAAAGAAAACAAAAAAAATTATCTTCATGGTAGAATTTTGTTTTTGCAAGGAAATTAAACTAAGAAAGTAAAAGTTTTGTTTTATTTGTGGATAAAATGTCATAAAAAGAAAGAAGTCAAATTGAGAGGACTAATTAGGAAGGTGGTATAGTAACTTTGAGATGATGATAGGTGACATCAGGATAGGCAGATATTAATAAAACAGAATAGAGAAAATAAAGACAAATCAACATACTAGAAGTTATAGAAGATGGTAGATTATGTACAGAAAAAAGGGAAGAATTAAAAATGATCTTTTAAACAAGGAAGTGATGAGCTATCAACTGGGAAGCTAAAAGATAAATCTTACAGTTCTCAGATTGTTAAATGTAAGAAACTTGCTAAACAAATGTTTCAACTTTAAACAATATTATTTTTGAAGTTTTTTTTTTTTTATGTAGCACTCAGGAGATCAGATTAGAAAGGGTTCACATGTACAACCAAGTCAGACTCAATGACTTAGTATTTACTGACATAGAGTTTGCATATGATGACAGAGATAGTGAACCAAAACAAAAGGGAAGCAAAGATAGAGGTCAGCTAGAGGAGCAGTGATTTAGTACATGGAAGAAATTGAAATATCAAGAAGGTAATAAATGACATAAAAATCAGAGTCACTAAGAAAAAGGTGAATATGCCAAAGTATTATCGGATAGCACAATTGGTCATTTTGCCTAGCCTTCATGATCTGTTCCCTGCCAAAAATAAAGAAAGAGGGGAAAAGGGGTTTGGGTCCTCTGGCTTAGATATGGCTTATGTGGCCCTTGATTTGGAACAGCGTCCTCTGTTATAATTGGTAGTGAATGGAAAAAGGATTTTGGGCCTTCTATATACTGGAGCTGATAAAAGCATAATAGCAAAAAAGGACTGGCCTTCTGCTTGGCCTATTCAGGAGTCCTCACAGACCTTACAAGGTCTAGGTTTTTCAAAAACTCCAGGTATAAGCGCCAGAGAATTGACTTGGAAAGATGCTGAGGGCTATTCAGGAAGTATGCAGCCTTATGTCCTAGAATTGCCAGTGACCCTATGGGGACGTGATTTGCTTAAGGACATGGGATTCCAATTGACCAATGAAGGGATGCAAGCTCATCCTTCATTTGGATTAGGAAGGTTTTTACAAGGCCGCCATTTACCAGTTCAAGCCAATCCCCGTATCCCAAAGCAGGGCCTGGGTTTTTCCTAGGGGCCGCTGAGAATAGTATACCCATTACTTGGAATACAGAGGAGCCAGTTTGGGTTCCTCAATGGCCTCTCTCCTCTGAAAAGCTTGAGGCGGCAAAGTCCTTGGTTCAAGAACAATTAAGCCTGGGTCATATAAAGCCCTCTGTTTCCCCTTGGAATACGCCCATTTTTGTGATAAAAAAGAAGTCAGGCAAGTGGAGGTTGTTACATGATTTAAGAGCTATAAATAAACAAATGCAACTGATGGGGCCAGTCCAACGGGGATTACCATTATTATCAGCTTTACCAAAAGAATGGCCTATTATAGCTGTGGATATAAAAGATTGCTTTTTCTCTATTCCATTAAATACAAAGGATAGTGTTAGATTTGCCTTTACCCTACCCTCCATTAATCATGAAGAACCCAATCAGCGGTTTGAGTGGGTCGTTTTACCTCAGGGTATGGCTAATAGCCCCACTATGTGCCAATTATTTGTAAGTTCTGCAATTGCTCCTGTTAGAGCCAAATATCCTGCAATGAGATGTTTTCATTATATGGATGATATTTTGATAACATGCAAAGATTTGAAAATTCTGCACTCTGCATATGGTGATTTGGTGAAAGCCCTAGAGAAAAGGGGGTTATATATAGCCCCAGAAAAGGTTCAACAAGATAAAGTCCTTGAATATTTAGGAGTCAAGATAAATAGAGATGTTATTGTACCACAAAAATTAACCTTACGTCTAGATGGGTTGCATACCTTGAATGATTTTCAGAAATTATTAGGTGATATTAACTGGATTTGGCCATTTTTGAAATTACCCAATAGTGAGTTAAGGCCTTTATATGATATTTTAATTGGCAATCCTGATTTAAATTCTTCACGTACGTTGACGAATGAGGCCCAAATTGCTTTGCAGAAGGTGGAACGAGAGTTGAGTAAAGCTTCTTTAACGAGGTGTGTGCCTACCCAGCCTATTTGGCTGTGCATATGTGCAACGGTTAGTCAGCCCACAGGAGTTCTGTGGCAAGGTGCACCACTGCTGTGGATTCATCCAAGAAGTTCTGCCAGCAAATCAGTAGAACAATGCTTGCAATATTTTGGCTGTCAGCCTGCCTTGCTTGTTGTTCCTTATTCTGCAGCACAAGTGAAGATATTGAGTGCATCCATAGATGATTGGGCCATTTTAAAGTGTAATTTTGATGGAGATATTGATAATCATTACCCAAAGCATCCAATTTTAAATTTTTTGAAAGAACATCCTGTAATTTTCCCTAAAGTGACCCGTAGTGAGCCCATTGAGTGTGCGATGAATATCTTTACTGATGGCTCTAAAACAGGATGTGGAGCATATGTAATTGGTGAAGAAGCCCCTATTATATGTCAATTTATGCCAGGATCCCCCCAGATTGTTGAGTTTCAGATAGTGGTTGAGGTCTTTAAAGGGGTGTCTGAAGCCTTTAATTTGATTTCAGATTCTCATTATGTTGTAAATTTAGTAAAGAGTTTAGAAGTGGCTGGCAAAATAAAACTAAGTAGTCCTATACAGCCATTAATAACACAATTACAGAATTTAATTTGGCACTGCGAAAATCCCTTTTTATTCAACATGTTCGAGCTCATTCTGGGTTACCAGGACCCATTAGTGAACAAAATGATTTAGTAGATAAATTTACCCGCATGCAATTTATTTTTGCATGTGCTCCTCTTGATAGGGCTCGACAATTTCATGAACAATTTCATGTGAATTCAAAAACATTGCAATGTAAATTTAAGATATCACGGGCTGAGGCTCAAGATATTGTAAAATCATGTAAAAGGTGAGTCATTCACTTACATCCGCCTTCTTGGGGGGTGAATCCCCGAGGACTGACTTCTTTACGGATATGGCAGATGGATGTCACTCATATTCCTGAATTTGGCACATTAAAATATGTACCTGTTTCTGTGGATCCTGCTCGGACATTATTCATGCTACCCCTTTAAGTGGAGAAAAGGCTCACAATGTAATTATCCATTGTCTTGAGGCCTGGGCAGCCTGGGGTATGCCTAAACAGGTGAAGACTGATAATGGGCCCGCATATACTGCAGCATCCTTTTCTACATTCTGTGAACAAATGCAGGTCTATCTGAAGCATGGCCTTCCTTATAATTCACAAGGACAAGGCATTGTTGAGAGAGCACATAGAACCCTAAAAGAATGTCTAATAAAACAAAAAGGGGGAATAGGTCAAGGCCGCACCCCCAAAGAGAGAATTTCTTTAGCCCTCTTAACTCTTAAGTTTTTTCAATTGGATATGGATGGGCGGTTGGCTGCTGATCGTCATCACTGCCCTCTCCCTGTCAGCAAGGGGTTTGTGAAATGGAAGGACGTCATCACAGGTATATGGAAAGGTCCTGACCCAGTGTTATCATGGGTGAGAGGGTCTGTGTGTGTTTATCCACAGGATCACCAAGAGCCTCTGTGGGTGCCCGAGAGACTGACCAGACGAGTTCCTGCCTCAGATCATGGTGGCCATGAAGAAGTCGGGGATGCTACTCCTGATCCTGCTACCAATGATGTTACTCAAGTGGAGTGTGGCAGAACAACGTTGGGGAATCCTGTTGGTGTTTAAAAGTGGTTGTATTTTGCTCTCAGCTTGGTTTGATTCCCTTATTACATACACTGGCATTATTATTAGGCACGAAGGAGTGGGTGTTATAGAGAAGGTAGGCACTGAGGACACTCTCCCTGGCACTTTTGAACACAGTGGTAATTGTAGCGCTAATGCTACTTGGATTACAGGGAGGTGGCCTATAGCTCTAGCAAGGGAGAATGGTACTACAGATATCTCCCCAATGGCTATGATTGGAGGAGGAGCTATAGGAAAAGCATCCTTTTGGTGGAATATGCTGCTGGTGAGAATATGACTTTTAATCCTACCTCAGTGTGTGTTTGGCCTCCTTTTCTATTTTTGAAAGCTCCAGTGCTATGACACTTTTTAGAGGAAAAGAGATTTTGGAATTACTGCTGCCATTGTTACTGCCATTAATCTTGCTGCTGTGGGGGCTACCACAGCTGCCATTGCTATGCATTCTACGGTGCAGACTGTAGCTACCTTGAATAATTTGTCAGCCAATGTAGCCACGGCCTTGGATGTGCAATCCTCCATTAATGCTCAATTGAAGGGTTGTATCATGGTGTTGAATCAGAGGGTTGATCTGGTTCAGGAGCAAATGGATGTATTGTGGCAGGTGGCCCAGATTGGCTGTGATTGGAAAATGACTGGATTGTGTGTGACATCTGTGCCATATCAAAATTATACTGTAGCTGAAAATTTGTCTAAGCAACTCTCTCAGTATCCTACAGGAAATTGGTCTGGTGAGTTTAATAAGCTGATCTGATTGCCATTGTGCATGTGAATTCCACCCAGGTGGACGTCTCTGTTGCTGAAGGACTGTCAACATGGATCCTCCGAGCCATGAATCATCTGAAGGAATGGGCGGGAATGGGTGCCCTAGGAGACATGCTCTTCCTAGTCAGTTTCATTGCCCTATGGTGTATCTGTAAGATGAGGATTTCACAGAGGAGAAGTAATGCCATGCTGGTACAAGCCTTTGCTACCTTGGAGGCTGGACAGTCACCACAAGCTTGGTTGACTGTCCTAAAAGACTAAGCTATCATCACGCTCAGGATGTGAGGCTAAGCACTGCACTTGGGGTCAGCTTCTAGCAACTTCAAGAAGGGCATGTTTGATTGCATATGGGCTGGTATCCTAGTTTCCCATCTCTGAGAAAAAGATGCCGGATGGGTATGGCACCAGCCTGGTTGGCTACTGGGCATGGGGTCATTACAATGTCCTTTACATGCATATCAGAGATCAGACCTCTACCCTTGCCTGTTGCGTTTTCTGCTCAAATAAAACAAAAAGGGGGGAACTGTGGAAAGCCACAACCCTAAGATGGTGCCTGACTTAATGCCAGAAAGCTCAAGCTTAGCTGTAAACAAGCCTTATTTGGTAGCGGCTGCCTAGCCCGGTGTGCTTCCTCCTTTTGTGAGCCTATCTTGGATTGCTAGGTGGCATGATCTGATTGGGTTTGAGTAGGCATATAAGGGCTTGGAGGAAGAGAGGAGGGGGAAGCAGATGTACAAGGTTCCTGAATAAACTGTTTGAAGAAGAATCGTGGTTGTGTCTTTCCTGCTGGTCAGGGGGACGTGACATATACACACACAATTGCATAATTAATATAATTTATTACTTTGTTGACATTCCATTTTTACTTAAGTTTTACATGACATATTTTGTTCATATTCTTTCCCTTCTCCCAATTCCTCTTAGATCCTCCTCCCTTCTCTACCTATCCAACTCATGTTCTTTCTCTAAAAAAAAAGACTCATACAACAACAACAAAAAACAAACAAAAAATAAACCAACAAGACAAAAAATATACTCTATTGAAAACCAAAAGACCACACAAAAAGACATGTTTATCCAAAACCAAGTAGTCATCCCTGAAAACAAACATACAAGTAATAATATACAGACTGAGCAGATTATATTTAGGAATACACACACATACACACACACACACAGCAACAAAAATGAAGAAATAGACCATGAATTTGAAATAAGCAAGGAGAGGAACATGGGAAGATTCAGAGTGGGGAAAGACAGAGGGAAATGATATGATTATACCATAATTTCAAAAATTAAAAAAAGTAAGGTGCATTTTCTGTTTGCCATCTACTCCTGAGCATGAGATCTACCCTGGATTGTGATTGATTTGCCTACTGACTTTCCATTGGAGAAACCTGATTTTCCCTCTCCTAGCACATATCAATTGCAAACAGCTTCCTGCTTGGGGGTGAAAATTTTTGTTCGCTTCCCGATCTCCATGATGGGATTTTGTCTGATGTCAACTGTGTAGCTCTTACTTGTGCTGCCATGGTCTCTGTGAATGCATATGTGTGTCAACCTTGTTGAGTCTGGATGATCCTGCTTGCTTGGAGTCATCCATTAACTCAGACTCCTATCACCTTTCTGAGTACTTTTCCTCATAGCTTCCTGAATTTTGATGGGAGGACAGATGAGATCCCTGTGGCTGATGACTTAACAAGATGTAAGCCATTCCTAGAATTGGAGATTTTACTTGGTGATATATGATATCTAATTGAAGCATAAATCTTTGATAAAAGGAAACCAATAATAATTTAAGCAGCAGATTGATATATATTTTAAAGAAGTGATCATAAATAATTCCGTTTCTTGATTCATAATTTTATTACAAACGTTTTATAACTTTTTAATATCTAAACTTAATAAACTTAATGAAACAACAATAAGAAACCCCCAAATACATTGGTAGTTTTACTGTTCATGTAAGTAATTTATACAAACTCTCAAAACTCGTAAACTTTCAGGCAGGTATTTTGACAATTTCAAATATTAAATCTAAATTCTCAAGGTAAAATTTTCCAAAACAAAGAAATACTTTATTCAGTTCAAAAGACATTCTGAAGATAATTCCTAGAGTAGTTTTGAAATTGGTTTTTGAAAAGATAGATCTTTGTATATTGATACAAAATTAAAGGTAACGTTTCCTAAAGGTATCGTACCTAGAGATACTTAAAAATGAAATGTGGGGCTGCAGAGATGGCTCAGCCGTTAAAGGCTAGGCTCACAACCAAAAATGAAATGTGAAGCTCTGGCCTCTTGATACCAACCATCTTAAACTGTTTAGGATAGTTAAGAAAAAAAAACTCCTAGTCATGCAAGCATGTCACTTTGTTAGCTACTATGTCAGTCTATCACAGATATTCTCTAAGCTACTAAGTAATCAAGTTGTTAAGAGACAAGCAACATTTGCTTATCTAAATACAAGAGATGGATAGGGCATCTTCAAAAACCCCAAGAGATCTGCAGAATATGGCATTCAAAGATGTTGTCTTAAATTAAGATTGTTTTTGATATCGAGACATATCAGCTCCTGACAGCACCCCCTATTCTACTCCAAGAAGAAGATAAGCATCGAAGAATCTCCAGTGTGAGATGGTTGAATTAGTGGCAAGCCTATCTCTTGGCATGGAAAAACTCCTTGCTTCAACTGCAGACAGACTGCTGTCCAAAAAGGACAAAACTTGGTAGCAGTGAAGTCGACAGCCTAGCTCTGCCAAGACAGGGTAGGTAAGTCCTTCATAATCCCTGCTCTACAACAAATGTCTGTCAGAGAAACAGGACCTAAAGGCTGAAGACTGATGCTGGAATGTATGGAGAGAAAATGGGAACTGTCCAGGCAGTCACTGGTATGTCATTTCTTAGTTTTGGAAGCTGCAGGCCCTGCACTTCCTATATAATCAGATATATTTATCCCTCTCAGGTCTCTGAGGTGGTTGAAGAATAGACAGCTAGAGTCTCATAGTTAAATTTTGAGTTGTTTAGGAATCAAGAGGGCGTTCTAGATCTAAGAAGATGCTTATAATAGTGATGCAAGTTAGTATGAAAGCTGAGTCAGTTATAGAACTTTAAACTCATGGAGATGGTTAGATGGTAGAATGTTAAAGTCAGAGGCCAAATATGTATGAACTGGACATTGGGAAGGTATACTGGGCCATTTAACTCTCCTAAATGTGGCATATTTATTTCTGTTGTTTTGTATAGTATTTACTGTTATAAGAGAAGGAACCATTTGTTGGACTGAAAGGGGAAGCTGTTGGGGGGAAGAGGGTGGAAGGGTGGGACAGGAAGGGGGAATAGGGAAGGGTTTGTGACTGAGATGTAACTTGAAGAAAAAAAAAGTATTTAATAAAAAAAAAAGAAAAGGTAAGTAGGGATTGTCTTAGTTACTTGTCTGTTGGTGTACAGAGACACCATGCCCAAGGCAACTCATAAAATAAAAACATTGAATTTGGAGCTCAGAGTTCCAGAGGGTTAGCGTCCGTGACACTCATGACAGGAAGCATGGCACAAAGAAAGCATACATAGTGCTGGAACAGTAGCTGAGAGATTACATGGTAATAACCATAAAGCAGAAAGAGAGAGAGGCAATTAAAAAGGGTACCGGTTTTTTAAATGTCAAAATCCACCCCAGGGACAAACTTCCTCTAAAAAGCCCTTGCCAAACAGTTCCAACAATTGAGAAGCAGACATTCAAACATATGAACCTGTGGGCACCATTCTCATTCAAACCACTACAGTGTCAAAGTTCTGTATTAAACGAGTAACACTTTAGGAATAAATTTTCTATAATATAAAGTTCTTACTAAATCACAAGTGTAACTTCAAATATAGTATCAAATTCACCACATTTTTAGGAATTCAAAGAAAATTTGTTTAAATAGTCTCTTTTAATAATAAAATTACAAAATATTTAAATAAAATTAGAATGTCAGGTTTTTGTAGATGTTATTTTGATATGTTTCTTGATGACATTATTTTGTAAGATTTGTAAGGATTTATTTTAGAACATAGGCCAGAATACTATAGCAAACAGGATTATTAAATATATAAATAATTTGAATGCCAAGAGAAAACTCTTAAAAATTATTAAAATCCTGTTTCCTTTCTTTCTTATGGAAAGTTATTTGATAATTTGCTTGGTTGCTTAGTTGCTCTTCAGGTCATATTTTTCAATGTATCACTTTCAAATGTACATAAAATTTTTTTCTTGAAAGACTGATATCCACTGCTTCATTTTATATATACAATTTTAATCAAATATATTGATAAAATGATGTTTAACTTTATTGTTTTGTGCATTTCTTCCTTTCTTCCATCCTTCTCTTCTTCCCTTCCTCCATTCATTCCTTCTTTCCTCCCCTCTTACCTCACTTCTTCACTCAAGCTCCCTCTTCATTCTTTTCTTCCTGTTAATTTGACTTTTTTATGATCAAATGCGATATATAAAGCTTAACTTGCATAATTTGACACAATCTGTATGGGTCATTGCTATCCACTTATCATGTAACTTTAATGACCACTCTAAATTGTGTAGCTGAACATGGAAAAAATTTAATTGATATAACATTAAAGTATAAACAAAAAACTACAAGCAATTTTTTTTGTCAAACGTGGATTTCCTAAATGCATTCTTTTCATTTATATTTACATAAAAATTTCAAAGATAGTAGTAGTTAATTTTTACACAACCTACATTGCTTTCTGTACTTTTACTTCATAGATAAATGTAGTAGATTTCTACAAACAATAATCCATACTTTGCTATCCATTCTTTATTCAGATTTTTTCACATTAATCTAGCACTTTCTTCCTGTTAGGGGAAGTTGTCCATCTTGACTTCTTACGTACCTTTGAGTTGTGACAGTATCTTAGGCTCTTTTTGACAATATTGAAGACTGATGATCAAGAATTTTTTAGGACTTTCCTTTATTCTTATTTTTGTGATTATTTTTCCTGAAGATTAAATTCTAGTCATATGCTACTGTGAGGAAAACCAAATATATAAGTTACAGCTTCACCATGATCACTGGTATTGTTCACTGCTCTTTTTAAAAAATATTTATTTATCACTTCAGGTCACATCTTCATCACAGTGTCCTCTTTCCACCCTTCCCAGTTCCACCCTTCCGCCCTCTACCCCCTATCTCTTCCATCCCACTCCTCTGGAGTGGAGTGTCCCTACATAGCAGTCCCCCAACCCAGTTCAGCAGTCATATGAGGGCCAAGAGCCTCCTCATATACTATGGGCCTACAAGGCAGTACCATGAGGGGAAAGTGTCTCATTGACAGAAAAAAAAATCTATGTTCCTGTTTCCTTTGGTGCATTGGCTGTAGTATAGTCACCCTGTACTATATGGCTAAAATCCAATTATGAGTGAACAGATGTAGCTATTCTGGGTTTTTTGTTATTCCATATGAACTTGAGAATTGTTTTTTCCAGGTCTATAAAGAATTCTGGTGGTATTTTGGTAGGAATGACAAGAACTTCAAGTCCTTGAAAAAGAAATTGAAGAGGTCATCAGAAGATGGAAAGATCTCCCATGCATCTATTCACTCATCCTTCTGAGTCTGGGTTAGCTCACTCAGGATGAGCTTCTTTAGTTCCATCCATTTGGCTGCAAATTGAATGATTTCATTGTTACTGATGGCTGAGTAGTATTCCATTGTGTAGATGTACCACAGTTTTTTTACCCATTCCTCAGTTGAGGGACATCTGGGTTGTCTCCAGATTCTAGCTATTACAAATAAGGCTGCTATGAACATAGATGAGGAAATTTCCTTGTAGTTTAGTGAGGAATCATTTGGATATATACCCAGAGGTGATATGGCTGGGTCTTGAGGGAGAGCTATTGCATATTTTCTAAGATATCGCAAGAATGATTTCCATAGAGGTTGTACAAGCTTGCACTCCCACCAGCAATGGAGGAGTGTTCCCCTTTCTCCACAATGTCTCCAGCATGTGCTGTCATTTGAAGTTTTGATCTTAGTCATTCTGACAGGTGTGAGATGGAATCTCAGAGTCATCTTGAGTTGCATTTCTCTGATGATTAAGGATGGTGTTCATTTCTTCAAGTGTCTCTCAGCCATTAGGGATTCCTCCTTTTTGATTCTCTGTTTAGCTTTGTTCACCATTTTTTGATTGGATTATTTTGTTTCTTGGCATTTAATTTCTTCAGTTCTTTGTAAATTTTGGATATTAGCCCCCTGTCACATGTGAGGTTGGTGAAGATTTTTTTTCCCAATCTGTAGGCTGCCGTTTTGTTTGAATGACAGTGTCATTTGTCTTACAGAAGCTTTTCTGTTTCATGAGGTCCCACTTATTGATTGTTGGTCTTAGATCCTGAGCCTGTGTTCTGTTCAGGAAGTTATCACCAGGACTGATGTGTTCGTAGGTTTTAACCACTTTCCATTTTAATAGATTTAATGTACCTGGCCTTATGTTAAGGTCTTTGATTCATTTGGACTTAAGTTTTGTACAGGCTGATAAATATGTGTCTAATTTCATTCTTTTACATGTCGACATCCAGTTGGACCAGAACCATTTGTTGAAGATGCTGTCCTTTTTCCATTGTATGGTTTTGGTTTCTTTGTCAAAAATTAAGTAATCATAGGTGTGTGGGTTCATTTCTGGGTCTTCAATTTGATTCCATTGATCCACTGGTCTGTTTCTATACCAGTACCATGCTGTTTTTTTTTTTTTTTTTATTAATATTGCTTTGTAGTTCAGTTTGAAATCTGGGATGGTGATACCTCCAGATTTTTTTTTATCGGACAGGATTGATTTAGATATTCTGGGTATTTGTTATTCCATATGAACTTGAGAATTGTTTTTTTCCAGGTCTATAAAGAATTGTGGTGGTATTTTGATAGGAATGACAAGAACTACAAGTCCTTGAAGAAAGAAATTGAACAGGTCATCAGAAGATGGAAAGATATCCCATGCTCATGGATAGGTAGGATCAACATAATAAAAATGGCCATCCTGCCAAGGGCAATATACAGGTTCACTGCTCTTGATCCATTTAATTGACTTAAAATATAACTCTAGTCTGTGTGTCATAATGAAGGTTTTCTCTCCAACTTTTCCATACTCTTTGAAAGGAAGACATTTTAAACTGTCTCACAATTTCCTGAAAGAGAGCTATTTATGAAATATTTTCAAAATATATTGCATATAAGTGACTTTTATTTTTTTATTTTTGTATGACAATTTCATGTAGTGTGAAATTGGTTGTTTTCAAGATTATTATGTACTTTATATAAGTTAAAATATAAAGTTATTATATTATTTCCTTCTATATATTTTTGGATTATCTGCTTATTTTTATTTTTTAATTTTTATCAAGACAGTGATATTTCCAATCATGCATGCATTCATTATGTAATGATCAAATCAAGATAACTTACTGTAGTAGTTTCAGCCATAAATGCCTTCCATAGGCTTATGTACTTTCACATTTTTCCCTAAGTTGGTGATGTTCTTTATGGAAATTATAGAATCTTTTAACAGGCATAGCCTATCTGGAAGAAGTATGTCATTGTTCTTCATCATATATTATGATTGGAGATGTGATCTCTCAGGTTTCTGTTTCAGCTCCTGCTGCTATGCTTCCCAGATCATTTATTCCCCACATCAGGAACCTTAAATAAAAATAAACTCTTTCTTCATTAAGATGCTATTGGAATTTTATCATAACAACAGAAAAAGAAAACAACTTGTTTGTTAACATGTTCATCACTTCCAATATTTATCTTGTCTCATATCTATTTTTAAAAGGACAATGAGTTATTATTATAATTGCACTGTGCAATGGAACAGCATATTATATTCTTTGTTTCTTTCAATAAAATTAAACTCATCAAACAACTTCCCCTATTTCCCCTGCCCTTACTTTTCTAATTTTTAGTAACCACTCATCTCTCTACTTCTTTGAGATAAGATTTCTTAAGTCCATGTATGAGAGATCACATAATATTATCTAAGGTATTTCAATTTGTAACTCACACTGATTGCATGTTCTATGTATCTTAGTTTGGGTTTTATTGCACTAAAAAGACAACATGATCATGGCAACTCTTATAAAGGAAAACTTTTAATTGTGACTGGCTTACTGCTTCAGAGGTTTATTCTAATATCATCATAACTGAAAACATGCCAGAAGGCAGGCAGGTACAGTGATGGAAAAAAAGTTGAGAGATCTATTTCTTGATCTTCAGGCAGCAGAATACTATGTGTCACAGTGGGCTATCTTGAACACAAAGCCCACCCCTGTTATGACACACTTCCTCTAACAAGGCCACACCTACTCCAACAAGGACACACCTTCTAAGAGTGCTACTCCCTATGGCCAAGCATTCAAACACAGGGGTCTATGGGGGCCATTCCTATTCAAACCACCACACTATGTACAAAACTATAAAGAAGAGATACCTGAAGAGATAATATTGAAACATTGAGCTAACAATCACCTAGCACAATGACCAGATTCAGTCAAACTTGTAACAGTAAGTGAATATTGATTACATGCAATTTTTTTTTTTGCTTTTTGTATCAGTAGTTTATTTTTTCTTTTCTTTTCTTTTTTTATAATAATTTATTTTATTTCTTCAAGTCACATCTCAATCACAATCCCCTCCCTACTCTCCCCTCCAGTCCCACCTTCCATCCTTCTGCCCTCCTCCCCCTCAACGCCCCATCCTCTTCCCTTCTTTTTTTTCTTTTTTTTTTAGTTTAAGGTATTTCTTTTTCCCCCCAACAGCTCTCCCTTTCAGTCCAACAAATGGTTCTTTTTCTTATAACTATAAATACAATACAAAACAACAGAAATAAATAGGCCACAATTATAAGAGTTATATGGCTTAGCATACATTCCCAATGTCCAGTCCATATGTATTTGGCACCTGACTTTAACATTCTGCTATCTAACCATCTCCATGAGTTTTAAGTTCTATATCTAACTCAGCTTTCATACTAACTTGCCTCACAATTTTAAAAATATCTTCTTAGAGCCAGAACACCCTCTTGATTCCTAAACAACTCAAAATTTAACTATGAGACTCTAGCTATCTATTCTTCAACCACCTCAGAGACCTGAGAGGGATAAATATATCTGATTATATAGGAGGTGCAGGGTCTGCAGCTTCCAAAACTAAGAAATTACATACCAGTGGCTGCCTGGACAGTTCCCATTTTCTCTCCATACATTACAGCATCAATCTTCAGCCATTTGGCCCCATTTCTCTGACAGACATTGATGCTAGTTTTAAGGTAAGTATGAAAGACTACAAAGCTAATGACAAAGCCCTGGCAGTCATGGCAGAGTATCCATTGGAAATATAAAGGCTACTTACATGTTAGACAGAGATAGAGTATTGGTCATAATCTCTAATTAGTTTTATATTGGTATGAAGTTCTAAGAAAGTGGAGGAGTTTTAAAGTATAATTTATTTAACCCTGCAACATCAGACTCAAAGGTTACCTGGGATTTTAGACTTTTCTTTTCATGGGCTGTGTCTGAAGTCATAGGCAGACAGAAGAGTATGATATTTGAGATATTGAAGGAGGATTGAATAAACTATTTCTTGCAACCCAAACAGCTGCTTTTAAAATAATAGATAAGATCAGAAAGGACATTCTGGAAGTAGACACAGTGTGGTAGTAGCACATCACTGTGCTTACCTTTGGGCCATGACTGGGAGGTAATAGTGGTCAACAGGTAGGGACTTGTTTGTGATTGAGGTTTATGAACAATCAGCTATTGTAGACTTGAAAGAAATAATGGATCTCTGTTAATAAAAGATTTGAAGACTTTTTCACTATGTGATACAAATATAGATTAAAGCAAGAGAATGTTTAAGATAATAAAATCCCAAATTTTGCAATGAATTTTTCTGGAAATCATAAGGTATTTCGTGCATTTTAGTTGCATTAACATAAATATTTTTGTTTAAATAGTACAAGTATATTCTCACTCCTAACTCCCCAAAAGCGATCCTATTTTTTTTTTTTAACTCTAGAGAAGATAAACCTAAACTAATGAAAGAAAACTTTGCTTGTTTGTTTATTTTGTTATTTTGGATATTTTTTATTTAAATGGTATTTTTAAATTTAAAAGAACTGCAGTGCCCATTGAGGCTTGAGAGTGTATTGGACCTCTAGAACCACAGGTGGTTGGAAAGCCTCCATGTGGTGTTAGGAGTTGAACCCTGGTCCTCCAGAAAAGCAGTCAGTATTTTGAACAGCTAAACTATTTTTCTAGTCCTTGTTTTGCACGTTTTTAAAAGTTCTCTTTCTAAAGTGCTTATTCTAACTCTCAGTACGTATACAGTGCCCTTGGAATCAGTTAACATAGCCACAGGCATGAGCTAACAAAGAATAGCTTGAAACATTGGCCTTTGGACTATTATTTTCCTATCTGGAATTAACAATATTTTTTCTATTTTTTCATCTGAATGTTATTCTTTTAAATTCAAACCTAGTATGATTTTTTTTTTGAAAATGTACCAAGCTATACTAGGAAGGTCTTTTGGTTTTGTTTTGTTCATTTGTTTGCTTGTTTCTCTTTCAGTGGTCTAAACTATGACCAGCAGGCTTTTCATTGATGCCTTCACGATGTACATTCTTGATCTTAAGTACAGGAATCAGTGAAATGAAGAGGTATCACAGCACCCAGGAGAGCTGTAGAGAAACAGAAATTTTTATATTTGGTAATTTACTTTGGGTTATGTTTAACACACTTATTTCGGGAGGGAAAATGTACACATAAATGTCATGGGCTGAAAAAAATTTAGCACTTTCCATGGTCAATAAACTGTATTGAATTTAACAAGCTGTTTTGGAGGTAAAGTCTACATTCCCTAGACAGAGCTAAACAGCTTGACGGTAGTGTTATTGCATCTACTATACATTTTATAAAGTGTAAAAATTGTAACATTTTAAAAATAATTTTTAGTAGTTATTCTTTTACATCTAGTTTTGTGTTTCTGAATTAGAAGGGGATTGTCACAAAGTTTCCTTCTTATTTTTCTAGATTTTTAAATAAAAATTAGACAAATAAACTATACATTTCAAAGAAATTGTAACCATCACAGAACCACACATAGACAAGATCCTTGCCAATGAATACAAACTTAGTTATTTTCATACTATTTAAATCATCATAAAATTATTAAAGACACATAAAAATAGCACCATACTTTGTAGTGGAAATTAGGTCAAAAAAATTCAATGTACTTTAACTTTGAGTATCCTATCTTGTTTAATGTTTATTTTTCCCTCAACTTTCCATTTTTAATGGCATTTTCATACATACTTAATTTTGATTTATTCTCTTTTATAACATTTATATATTTGTTCAAGTTATATCTTGATCACAGCCCCCTTTCTCCTCTCCTATTGGTCCCACCCTCCCACCTACTACTCCCTCTCCCATCTATCCTTCTCCTCCAGTGTAGGGGGCCCACATATATCAGCTTAGCTGTTAAACCCCTCAGTTTAACAGTCACATGAGTGCCAGTAGCTTCCTCTTGCTCTGGGGCCCTACGTGGCAGTTCAGCTAGGGTAAGGTGTCCTACTAATAGGTAATAAACTCATCACTGAGACAGCCTCCCCCCTACACTTGCTAAGGGATTTGTATGATGACAGAGTTGCCTATCATCTATATTGGGGGGGGGGAGATCTAGTCTAGTCTAAGCTTTTCTCTTCCTTTTTGGGTAACATTTCAGTCTCTGTAAGCCTCTAGAGGCCTAGACTGGTTGGTTCTGTTGATCTTCATGTGTTGTTCTTGTCCCTTCTGGGTCTCTTTATTCCTCCTTCCTCTTTTACATAACACTCTCAGAGCTACAACTAATGTTGACTATGTATCTCAGTCTTTGCTCTACTCTGTTGCTGGGTGGAATTTCTCATAGGATAGTTATACTAGGTTCCTGTTCCTTTGGGTCTGTGGGTTGTAAGATAGTTATCCTGTGCTATATGTTTAAAACACAGTTATAAGTGAATACATGCATGTGTATCTTTCTGGGTCTGGGTTAGCTCACTTGGGGTGAATTTTTCTAGTTCCATCTATTTGGTTGCAAATTACATGATTTCCTTGTTTCTGATAAAATTTGCCAAGGTACCTGATAATTTTTTTATGTCAAGAGATACATCTTAAAGACAAATCACCTTTTTGACTTTGGGGATTTATGTATGTTTATTTTAGTAACTTTCCTACTGTTACATGAATAATAGCAAAGAAAAATGTTGTAAGATAAATTATATAATAAATAATATGAGTAGATATTGCAAGCTAATTTTTAGTGACATAAATAATTTTTCTTAATTAAGTCCCATAAAATAAAACATATAATGTGCATACTGCCGTCAAACAGTTTCTTAAGTCAGTCAGTTTTCCTGAATTACTTAGGTAAAATATAATTTTTCCCTTTATTCTTCTATCTCTTTCCCAAGAATATATTAACATTTTGGGCTTCACCTTTTTTCTAAAGACCCTCTCCCCCCTTACCAATGGCTGCTTGGCTACCAAATGGCTGATTTCCTTGTCACCTAACAGAAACAACATGCCTTCTCTCTCTTTTCTCCATTGCCCCCTTCTAGGAAGCTGCAGAAATGTACAGGTTACCTCCATTGGAGATGTTCTAATACACATATTTCAGACGTCCCTTTTAAGTAAATTCTTATTTTTTCATTAACAATACTAGAAATTATAGAAAGTAACATCAGTTTCCTGTATAACATATAAAGATTCAGGTAATGCCAACCCCCAAATTGTGAGTAGCACTTGGTGAACACAAAAGGAACCCAAATAAGTTTTTCTGAAGACAGAAGTGGTGACAATAGTCCAGGATTTTAGATTAACCCATTATGATGTCTTCATCCTCCACTTAACCTTTGAATGAGATTTTTTGGGGAGTGTTTCATTCTATGTGTTTTTTTCTCTTTGGTCCTCCCTAAGGCCTATAAACTACTTGTTCTCTTACCCAGATTCCTTGGCTTCCTTCTTTGGGAGTAAAGAGGGGAAATGAAGTACATATGAGATGCTTGTCTTTTCTGTGTCTGATGATGGCCATATGGTGGGAGATAAATAATTCTGTTGAACTCCAGATCTTTTGTCTCTGGGCAAAGGATCTTTCCATCTCTCCCTCGCCAGAGAGCTGGGAATAACATAGATTAAGGTTGGTGGAAAGATGGAAATCATACACAAGAGCTTGACAAGGATAGTCCAGAAAGCTCATGACCAAATTGGCAGGTGCCAATGCCTTAACATCTAATTTCTTTTTTTTTTAAAGATTTATTTTATTTATTTTATGCATATGAGTGCTCTATCTGCATGTACACCTGCATTCCAGAAGAGGCCACCAGATCACATTGTGGATGGTTGTAAGCCACCATGTGGTTGCTGGGAATTGAATGCAGGACCTTTGGAAGAGCTCTAGGCAGTGCTCTTAAGCGCTGAGCCATCTCTCCAGCCCCCAACATCTAATTTCTAATAAACTAATTTCTAAGGAACTTGATTTACTGCTAACACAGAAAGTTCAATATCTGTGTGATTTCAGCTTACATGTTCAAGTGGGACAAAATGGCAGCATAAAAAGCCTCTCCTCCTTCATAATTTTTCCATGTGCAAACCAGAAGCTGCACTTATGGACATTGGGCCTCCTTGTAATTTCCATGGGTTTTCTCTTAGATTCCTTTCCAAGAAAGAGCATCAAAATGGCAGCCATCACATGACATAACCCAAAATGGCAGCACCCATAAAATTGACACCCTTGAGCCTACAGAACCCCTAGAATTTACCAAGCTGCAGGCATTCAGTCACATGTATCAATTCTCTTCCCTCAAGTTTTTTTTTCTTTTTAATTTCATCTTATTGTATGCTTAATGATATCTTGGAATTTTAGAGACTGAAGACTCCAGTGTGAGCTCTACTAATATGTAATAAGGTTTATTTATTGCCTACATCAGACTAAGGAGGCAATACCAAACTTACATAGTTGGTTATTTGGATTGTAACACATTCTTTTGATATGTTAGTTTAACTACATACATGTAAGTCGGTAAAGGGTGACTTAGATGACTCTTGTGAAATTCATGAGAATTCATTGTAACCCAGTGACTTGCCTTGCAAAACACAGATGCTACTAAGTAATTGGTTAGGAACTCTTCAATCTACTGTCAGCAAACAGTTACTGCAACCATGGTTGGACCATTTCTTTTGGCAATAAGATGGAGATGAAGGCTCTGTTTGGTTCTTAATGTTTTCTTTTTATGATGATGTCCCCAGGAAGTTTTTCTCTAGCTGAGATAGAATCTTCGTTTCTCAATTTAGAGTCTTTAACTCTACACTTGTCTGCTTTCTGCTTCCTTGCACCCTGTGTGTACATTTTAGTTGCTGTGACACAGACTAAAGAAAAGAACATTCTGATGCCACATACTTCTCAGAAATATGTGTTTTCTTTTTTTAGTATTCCCTAGATTTCTAGAACATATGTCCAAGTTAGATGTGTTGCATTGCTAATCCAGATAACACACTTTAAATAAAGAACTTATCCTGGGTGTTTTTTGCTTGTCTCTCAACTGGAAATACAAGGACTAACAGATTACACACTTCATTAAAAAAGGGTCAGAGGCAATGTATAAGGAAAATACTCTATGTTCCTCCCATTGATAATCTGAGACCCTGCCTGATCTCATATATTACTAAAAGCTGGATGACTTCTGTAATTCATGAGAAGTAATATTTCCCCTAAATGTTTGAATGATGAATCTGCAACACCAAGATAAGTCCCAGATTTCTCTGGTGACTCTGTTGGAATGTCCAAACACTCCCAGTAACAAAACAAGTTAGCTTGACAATGCTGCCATTATAAAGAAATCTGGGTATATGTGTACTTCTAAGAAAGGTAACCCATATTTAAAATGGTTTTCATTGGTGAAAGTAAACAGAATGAATTATTATCAAAAGGCAAGTTTTATGTACCAGAGTTGCAGTCACCTTCTAAGGATTCATGTAGTAATTTGAATAAGACAGCCCCCATTATATCTATAATTTGAATATTTAGACTCTAGTTGGGGGTACTATTTAGTGAAGCATAGGAGGTGTGGTGTGGTTAGAAGATATATGTCACCAGAATTTCAACTATCTTTTGAGGTTTCAAAAGCCTTGTGACATTCTCATTTCACTCATTCTGCTTCCTGTTCACAGTTGAAAGTATGAGCTCTTAGCTGTCCTAGCCATCATCCCTGGCTATTGCCATACTTCCCTACTACAATGCTGATGGACTCTCATCCCCCATGAACTTTAAGCCTAAAGTTAATCCTTTATTTTATGTTTTGCCTTGGTTTTGATATGTTATCACAGCAAATAAAAAGTAACTAATACCAAATTGGGTGTAGTGGCCTTTAATCCCAGTATTTGGGAAGCATACCCTGGTATAGTTCTAGGCAAACCAGGTCTACATGGAAATTTTCAGGACAGCCAGGGCTACATAGTGAAACCCTGGGTCAAGCAAACACAATAAAACACAACAACAACAACAAAATCTCATACAGAAGTTGCTACCAGAGAGTATGCTCTGTTGCTATGAAGAACCTCACCGTGTTCTGGTTTGGAAGAATGAGTAAGATTTGAGGACTTTGGATTAGAAATGCAGTTGAATGTAGTAAACTCAACTTTCTAAAAATTTCTAGTAGAAAATTGAAAGAGAACAGTGCTAAATCTATGCTGACTATAAAGGCCTGACTCAAAACTTTTCAGAAGGAAAGAACAATAATAGCCACTGGGGCACAACCCTGTTCCTGTGATATTTTTGTAAAGAATGTGGTTGATTTATGCCATTCTCCTAAGAACTTTCCTAATCTAAATGTAAAAGTAATGGAAAAAAATTCTTTGGTGAAAGAGAATTCAAGCTAGCCTACTAATGACTCTGTTTTATGATTATTAGGAATCACTCTTATTCAGGTCTACAAAGCAAAAGAGCTAGCGGGGCAAAGAAAAATACAGAATGAACAGTTAGAAGAGAAAAGGAGAACCAAGAAACTTTACAGACTAACTTGTGCTGAAACATATGAGGAGATGATGGAGGGGACTGATCTAAATGGCACAAAGGGAAAGTGTCCTCAGGGAAAGACCATCTAAGCTTGCAATCTGTGCAAGGAAATTGCTTAAGGAATAGTGGACTCTTAGAAATGAAAAAGGAAAAGCTACTGCAAAAATGACTCAAGGTGAGGGGAGGGTCGAAATGTGATTCGAAGGGGTAGAGTCTATTTTCTCTCAACAGGCAAATTTAGGAATGTGTCCACATAGTTCTGGGTTTAGAGTCATAAAGGAATGTTAAGTAATTGGGACTGTAGCATCTTCCTGCAGTTTCACAGAGCCACTGAGGCCAGGCATGCGATTAGGAAATGCCCCATGAAGAACCTAAGATGCCATTGTCTGAAGATATGGATTGAAGTTATGTGTTGCATTGGAAATATCAAAATTTTAGCAGTTCAGAGATATGTATCCTCCAAGAAGAAATGTACAAGGAAGTAGAGTCAGCATAAGAAAGAGAGGTGGGATTCAGTCAGCAAAGCTTCAAGGGCAGAAGCATTTGATATTGTATATAAAGCTATAGGATTTGTGTTTAGACTGGTGCATGTGAATCTATCTTTGGTCCATGTTGCCTCTTTATGCCCCATTATGAAATGATACCTGTTATGTACCATTATGTGTTGGAAGTATGTCAGAGGGTTAAAATTAAAAGATTTCCTTGAGTCTCAGAAGAGACTTTAGACTTTTGTATAATGTTGAGACTAAGAGGCTATGGAGATTTTAAACATTGGACTAAATGCATTTTGCATTATGATATGACCATTAGAATATGGGGACCAGGAAGTAGAATATGGTGGTTTGAATGAGATGTCTCTCATAATCCCCAGCATTTGAAATTTGGTTCATAGTTAGTGGTACTGTAGAGTAAGTTTAGAAGGCCTGGCCTTGTTAAAGTATGTCCCTGGAGGCAAACTTTGACATTTCAAAGCTATGTGTCATTACCTTTATGCTTTGTTTGAGATAAGAGCTTTCAGCTGTTCCACTATCTTGTCTGCCTCTCACCATCTTTCCTTTCTATCATGTTGATGGGCTTTTAGCCCTCTGGAGCTGTTAGCTCAAATAAATCCTTCCATCTATAAGGTGTTTTAGTCATGACATTTTATCGCAACAAATTAAAAATAACCAATACAATATGCAAATTGATGAAGGACTTCTCTTTATAAAAGAATGTACTCCCTTCCCATAGAAAGCAACTTGACCAACAGATCATTGTCTGTAATCTCTGAGACTGTGATCCAAAATAATTCTCTGGAAGTAAAGTATCTTGGTTAATGTATTAATTGGTCTATAAAGCTATATAGCAAAAATAGGAAATAAAAGCATCCCGTGATGCCTGTCTTAATTCCTTTTGTGTTGTTGTAATAAAATAATCTGAACAAAGCAATTTAAGCGAGAATGGATTATTTTGTTTTACCATTTCATTGAGATTGAGTCCATCATGTCTGGGAAGGTATGGCAGCAAGACCATGAGGCCAGTTTGTCACAATGTACTAGAAGTTAGGAAATCAGAGAAAGGACTGTAGTGGGGTTATCTTATAAATATCTAAATCAATTTACACCTCCAGAAATGTACATTTTTTTGCAGAGAGACCCTACATTCTAAAGATTTCTTAACCTTCCCAAACAGGGCCACCAGCTGAAAACCAAGTGTATCTACAGGGAATATTTAAAATTAAGTCATAGGAATGTCCTTAGCACTTAACCTACCAAACATCATTCCTTAGCAATGTAGTTATACAACATAGCAACAGCTTTGACCCTCTCTGCTCACTCACAGAGAGCTGGTATCATTGCATAGACCACATCATGAGAATATGTACCTCATCCTACCAGAATTTGAAGGATTATTTTTACCAGGTATTACTTTTTGTTCTATTGTGATTTTGTGATTCTGAGCATTGAACTCAGAAACTCATAATTTTAATTATGTATTCTACCACAAAGCTTACTATATATATAACCCTTACAATCTAATATAGTAGTAGGTCAAACCACAATTTGTCAGGTAATTTCTAATATATTTGTACATGTATATGAATGATACTTCTTGCTATTATTCTCTATAATGATATATAGTTACTTGGAATTTAGTGGGAGATTTTATTATTATTTGTTTTTGTGACTTCCTAGATGATGATACTTATGAAAAAGATTATTACGTTATTATTGATTTTAATTGTTATAATACGCATTGTACTTTTAATTTTTTCCTCAAATAGTGTATATACAAAAGCTGTAATGCTTTAAAAAAAATTTCCTCCCATTACCTTTGGAATTTTTCTTAATTTATATGAACTTTTGTTATTCCACAAATTTAAAGTTAATAAAAGTACTATAATTGATCCAGTTGGACTTAAGTTTTGTACAAGGTGATAAGTACGGGGTTAATTTCATTCTTTTATATGTCGACATCCAGTTAGACCACCACCATTTTTTCAAGATGTTGTCCTTTTTCTATTGTATGGTTTTGGCTTCTTTGTCAGAAATTAAGACATCATAGGTGTGTGAGTTCATTTCTGGGTGCTAAATTCAATTCCATTGATCCACTGTTCTGTTTCTATACCAGTACCATGCTGTTTTTATTACTATTGCTCTGTAGTACAGCTTGAAATCTGGGATGGTGATACCTCCAGATGCTTTTCTTATTGTACAGGATTGATTTAGCTATTCTGGATTTTTTTGTTATTCCATATGAAGTTGAGAACTTTTTTCCAGGTCTCTAAAGAATTGTGTTGGTATTTTGATAGAAATTGCATTGAATTTGTATATTGCTTTTGGAATGATGGCCATTTTTATTATGTTAATCCGACCTATTCGTGAGCATGGGAGATCTTTCCATCTTCTCATGACCTCTTCAATTTCTTTCTTCAAGAACTTGAAGTTCTTGTCATACAGGTCTTTCACTTGCTTGATTAGAGTTACTCCCAGGTATTTTTTTATTGTTTGTGGCTATTATGAAGGGTGTTGTTTCCCTAATTTCTTTCTCAGTCCATTTCTTTTTGTATAAAGAAGGGCTTCTGATTTTTTTGAATTAATTTTGTATCCAGCCACCTTGCTGAAGGTGTTTATCAGCTGTAAGAGTTCTCTGGTGGTTTTGAGGTCGCTTATGTATACTATCATATCATCTGCAAATAGGGAAAATTTGACCCTTTGTTTCCAGTTTGCATCCCCTTGATCTCCTTTAGCTGTCTTATTGCTCTAGCAAGAACTTCAAGTACTATGTTGAAGAGTTATGGTGAAAGTGGACATCCTTGTCTTGTCCCTGAGTTTAGAGGAAATGCTTCAAGTATCTCTCCATTTAACTTGATGTTGGCTACTGGCTTGCTGTATATTGGCTTTATTAATTCTAGGTATGGTCATTGTGTGCCTGTTCTCTACAGGACTTTTAGCATGAAGGGGTGTTAGATTTTGTCAAATGCTTTTTCAGCATCTAGCAAATGATCATGTGGTTTTTTTCTTTCAGCTTTTTTATATGGTGAATTTCATCGATGGATGTCGTATGTTGAACCATCCTTGAATTCCTGGGATGAAACCTATGCCAGACACACTAAATCTATTAGAAGAGAAAGTGGGGAAAATCCTCAAACTCATTGGCACAGGTGAAAACTTCCTGAACAGAACACCAGCAAGCTCAGGCTCTAAGACCAACAAACAATAAATGGGACCTCATGAAACTGAAAAGCTTCTGCAAGGCAAAAGACACTGTCATTCGAACAAAACTATAGCCTACTGATTGGGAAAGAATCTTCACCAACTCCACATCTGACAGAGGGCTAATATCCAAAATTTACAAAGAACTCAAGAAATTAAATTCTAAGAAACCAAATAATCCAATCAAAAATGGAGAACAGAGCTAAACAGAGAGTTCACAAAGGAGGAATCCCTAATGGCTGAGAGACACTTGAAGAAATGCTCAGCATCCTTAAACATCAGAGATATGCAACTCACGATGACCCTGAGATTCCGTCTTACACCTGTGAATGGGGAAGATGAAAAGCTCAAATGACAGCACATGCTGGCGAGGTTGTGTAGAAAGGGGAACCTTCGGGGGGATCCAAGATGGCAGCTGCCGGCGCGAACGTATTTTGATTTCGGGGTCAACAGTCACAAGGCGGCAAGTGCTGCAGGATGCTGTACAAAGGGCACGACCCCTTCTAAATCTCACCCAGCTACACAGGGACCATGGAAGATGCCTGGGCAGGACACCCCTTCCAACTCTCGGACACACGAGGAAGCCTCTGGACCCAGGAATCGGGATAACCCATCCCCCAAAAAGGAGAAATCCCCAGTAAGTTCCAACCTAATACCCAGCCAGCAGATTCAGAAACCACGCAGAGATAATCCCCACCCTGCTGGGCACTCCCAGGTCTCACACAGATGATCAAATTACCTGGGAAAGGTTGTGACCCTTGGAAGTAAAGTAGCTCCACTGCAAAGCACCTTCAGATCCCAGTCTGTAACATCACTGGCCAGTTTCCAAGCCTTGGGAGCGGCAAGGCTATTGGAGCTGAACTGCAGATTTACCCCCTACAGGAACCAACCCTGGGCAAACTGTGAGATATTTGAAACTGTCCTATATCGAACTTTTGTACTAGTAAGGGCCCTTCAGGTGGGGAATCAGAGCTTACTTGTGCACAGCTCGGCCACCTGAATTAATTAGGTCTCCACCTGGGAGGCGGGACTGAATGACTCACCTTATAAGGGTGGAGTAAGGCAACTCCTACACCACAGTGCTCCCTTTGGACCCAAGTCCAGAAGACAGCAAAAAAAAAAAAAAAAAAAAAAAAAAAATTCCAAATGGCCAGAGGCCTGAGGGGGGAAAAAAAAACAGAGCGAAATGTCTCCAACAAAAGAAAGCAACGCTATTCCATCCAGCCCAAACCACCTCACCACAACTGAAACACATGAAAATGATGACAATTCTACATTATGGAAAGTGATAAAGTCCCTTCAAGAATAACTTAAAAACATGAAGGAATTCAAAGAAGCCACAATTCTACAAGTCAAAACAACGAATAACACAATTAAAGAGCTCCAAGCAAAGGTGACCCAGCTTGAACAGGAAAAGGATAAAGCAATGAAAGATCTCCAGACAAAACCAAGCAAACTGGAGAAGGAAATGTACAAAACAAACACTACCATTCAAGAGATGACAAAAGAAATGGAAACAATAAAGAAAACACAGTCAGAGTTAAAAGAGGAAATGAAGAATCAAGAGAAGAGAACAGGAACTACGGATGTGAGTATGAAAAATAGGATGCAAGAGATGGAAGACAGGATCTCAGGCATGGAAGATTTGATGGAAGAAATCAGTACAACATCCAAAGAAAATGAGAAGGCTAAAAAATCTCTCACCCACAACATCCAAGAAATCAAGGACTCAATGAAAAGACAGAACCTAAGAATTATAGGCATAGAGGAAAGAGAAGACTCCCGACTCCAAGGTCCAGGAAATATCTTCAACAAAATCATAGAAGCAAACTTCCCAAACCTAAAGAAAGAAATACCAGTAAAAATCCAAGAGGCTTACAGAACACAAAACAGATTAGATCAGAAAAGAAACTCTTCTAGCCACATAATAATAGAAACTCCAAATGTAGAGAACAAAGAAAGGATATTAAAAGCTGTAAGAGAAAAGGGCCAAGTCACATACAATGGCAGACCCATCAGAATCACACCTGACTTCTCCTCAGAAACTTTAAAAGCTAGAAGGGCCTGGACGGATATCCTACAAGACCTGAGAGAACATAGGTGCCCAGCCAGACTACTATACCCAGAAAAAAACTCTCTATCAACATAGAAGAAGAAAACAAGATATTCCATGACAAAATCAAATTCAAACAATATCTCCTCACAAACCCAGCCTTACAGAAGATCCTAAAGGAAAATTCCAACACAGAGAAGATAACTACACCCAAGAAAACAGAGGAAATAGAAACCTCCACAGCAACTAAACAAAAGAGAAACACAAGACAGCCAGCTATACCAAAATAATGGGAAATAACAACCCCTGGTCACTAATATCCATCAACATCAATAGACTCAACTCACCAATAAAAAGACGCAGACTTACAGACTGGATCCGTAAACAAGACCCATCTTTTTGTTGTATACAAGAAACACATCTCAGTATTGAAGATAAACACTACCTCAGAGTAAAGGGCTGGGAAAAGGTTTTCCATGCAAATGGACCCAGGAAACAAGCTGGAGTAGCCACCCTATTATCAAACAAAATAGACTTCCAATTGAAGTTAATAAAAAAAGACAGAGAAGGGCATTACATACTCATTAAAGGAAGTACCACCAAGAGGTCATCTCAATATTGAACATCTATGCCCCAAATACAAAGGCACCTACATTTATAAAAGAAACGCTTCTAAAATTTAAATCGCATGTCGATCGAAACACTTTAATAGTGGGGACTTCAACACCCCACTCACAACTATGGACAGATCATCAAGAGAGAAGCCAAACAGAGAAATAATGAGTCTAACAGAGATCATGAACCAAATGGACCTAATAGATATCTACAGAACATTTCACCCAAAAACAAAAGAATACACCTTCTTCTCAGCACCTCACGGAACCTTCTCCAAAATCGACCATATAGTTGGACACAAAGATATCCTCAACAGATACAAGAAAATTGAAATAACCCCTAGTATCTTATCAGAACACCATGGAATAAAGCTGGACTTCAATAGCAAAAGAATCAACAGAAAGTCTACACTCACATTGAAATTGAACAACGCTTTACTAGAGGACCACTGGGTCAGGGAAGAAATAAAGAAGGAAATCAATGACTTTTTAAAATCCAACGACAATGAAGACACAACATACCCAAACCTATGGGACACAATGAAAGCTGTGCTACGAGGAAAGTTCATAGCACTAAGTGCCTTCGAAAAGAAAATTGTGACAGCTCATATTAGCGAGTTAACAGCTAAACTGGGTGAATTGGAAAAAAAAAAGAAGCAAACATTCCTAAGAGGAGCAGAAGGCAGGAGATCATTAAACTTAGGGCTTAAAACAACAACTTAGAAACAAAAAGAACTATACAAAGAATCAATGAAACCAAGAGTTGGCTCTTCGAGAAAATCAACAAAATAGACAGACCCTTAGCCAAATTAACTAAAAGATAGAGGGAGAAAACACAAATCAACAAAATCAGAAATGAAAAGGGTGAAATAACAACAGACATTGAGGAAATCCAGAGAATATTTGGATCCTACTTTAAAAATCTATACTCCACCAAATTTGAAAACTTAAGTGAAATGGACAATTTTCTTGATAGATTCCACCTACTGAAGCTAAATCAAGATCAGATAAACAGATTAAACAGCTCTATAACCCCTAAGGAAATAGAAACAGTCACTAAAATCTCCCAACCAAAAAAAGCCCAGGGCCAGGGGGGGCCAAGATGGCAGCGACCTGCACTGATGCATTTTGAACGTGGGAGAAAAGAGCCATAAAATGCACAGAGTTATTAGACACTGTGCAAACACCGGTCAGGCTAGACCCTCCGGGAACACTCACAGCTCCCAAGGGAGTGTTAAAACTCCCAGGGTAAGGCTCTCCCCCCATCTCTCTCAGACATGGAAGCCACTAAATCTGGGAATCGGAAACTCCCATTTGGATAGGCGCCTGGTAAGATCGACCCCAATACACAGCAGGCAGAATCAGAGGCCACGTGGTGATTGCCCACAAGCCTACTGGGCTCCCCAAAACTCAGGAGGACCTTATAGCAACTTAGGAAAATTTGCGGGATAGTTGAAGTCTTAGCAAGGAAGAAACAGGGTGCTTGGTGGGTGGTCTGCCACCGCTCGAGCCACGGAGGATTTGAGAGAGCAGGAAGCCGGTGAGCAGAGCAGTCAGGGTGGGAGGCAGGCACAGGCGTGCGGGGATGAAGCTCCACGCACCCACAGCAGAGCATCTAGGGAGGGAAGCTGGCACAGGAGGGCGGGGCTGAGGGGCCAGGCCTGTGGCGGAGAAGCCTAGTGGAAAACCAGAAGCCAGGGGAACATAGCTGTATTCTGGAAAGCCCAGACATATTAGGTGTGGAGCCAGGCCCTGTCAGTCTCCATGACGACAAACAAAGCCCACAGAATCTGTGCCTGAGCAAACAGGTCCATACCATCAGAAACATTACAGGCTGATGACTCAGTGTGCAACATAGAGAAGTCTGAATTGGGAGCAGTGAAACAATCCCGGAACATTACTCACTACCTGGGAATAGGCTGCACCAGCTCACAGTGCTTCAGGCTATTAGAACCACAGTGACCCTGAGATCCCCCTGTAAGCAACAACAGATAGCCAAGCAATTCGACTCCTACACCAAAGCATCCCCTGTGGATCCAAGCACAGAAAACGACGAGAACAGACAGCTAAACACATCAATATGGCCAAAGGTCCAAGAAAAAATAGAAATCAAGGAAATATGACCCCAAGAACGCAGAATTATCCTAGCTCATCCAATTCGGATGACCTCACACCAACAGAAACACATGAAAACGATGACAATTCTGCATTATGGAAAGTGATAGAGTCCCTTAAAGAAGAGCTTAAATCTATGAAGTAATTCAAAGAAGCCACAATTTTACAAGTCAAAACATCGAACAACACCATTAAAGAACTCCAAGCCAAGGTGACAGAGCCTGAACAGGAAAAAGACAAAGCAATGAAAGATTTTCAGACAAAAACAAGCAAGCTTGAGAAGGAAATGTACAAAACGAACAATACCATACAAGACATGAAAATAGAAATAGAAACAATAAAGAAAACACAGTCAGAGTTAAAAGAGGAAATGGAGAATCAAGGGAAGAGAACAGGAAGTATGGATGTGAGTATCAAAAATAGGATGCAAGAGATGGAAGACAGGATCTCAGGCATTGAAGATTCGATGGAAGAAATCAGTACAACATCCAAAGAAAATGAGAAGGCTAAAAAATCTCTCACCCACAACATCCAAGAAATCAAGGACTCAATGAAAAGATGGAACCTAAGAATTATAGGCATAGAGGAAAGAGAAGACTCCCGACTCCAAGGTCCAGGAAATATCTTCAACAAAATCATAGAGGAAAACTTCCCAAACCTGAAAAAAGGGATGCCAATAAAAATCCAAGAGGCTTACAGAACACCAAACAGATTAGATCAGAAAAGAAACTCCTCTCGCCACATAATAATTGAAACACCAAATGTACAGAACAAAGAAAGAATATTAAAAGTTGTAAGAGAAAAAGATCAAGTCACATACAATGGCAGACCCATCCGAATTACACCTGACTTCTCCTCAGAAACTTTAAAAGCTAGAAGGGCCTGGACAGATATCCTCCAAGTCCTGAGAGAATATAGGTTCCCAGCCAGACTACTATACCCAGCAAAACTCTCTATCAACATAGGTGGAGAAAACAGGATATTCCATGACAAAATGAAATTTAAACAATATCTAGCCACAAACCCAGCCCTACAGAAAATCCTAGAAGGAAAATTCCAACCCAGAGAAGAAAACTTCACCCAAGAAAACAAAGGGAATAGAAAACCCCTCAGCAACTAAACCTAAAGAAGCACAGGACCATCACCTATACCAAACTAATGGGAAATGACAACCTCAGGTCACTAACATCCATCAACATCAACGGACTCAACTCCCCAATAAAAAGAAACAGGTTTACAGAGTGGATCCGCAAGCAAGACTCGTCCTTCTGCTGCATACAAGAAACACATCTCACTATCCAAGATAGACACTACCTCAGAGTAAAGGGCTGGGAAAAGGTTTTCCAAGCAAACGGACCCAGGAAGCTAGCTGGAGTAGCCATCCTAATATCAAACAAAACAGACTTCCAACTGAAGTTAATGAAAAAAGACAAAGAAGGGCATTATATACTCATTAAAGGGAATATTCATCAAGAGAAAAATCTCAATACTGAACATCTATGCCCCAAATACAAAGGCACCTACTTTTTTAAAAGAAACACTTCTAAAACTTAAATCGCACATTGATCACAACAAATTAGTAGTGGGAGACTTCAACACCGCACTCAAGACAATGGACAGATCCTCAAGACTGAGGCCAAACAGAGAAATATTTTGTCTAACAGAGATCATGAAACAAATGGACCTAACAGATATCTACAGAACGTTTCACCCAAACACAAAGGAATTACACCTTTTTCTCAGCACCTCACGGAACCTTCTCCAAAATCGACCACATAGTTGGACACAAAGATAAACTCAATAGATACAAGAAAATTGAAATAACACCTTGTATCTTATCAGACCACCACAGAATAAAGCTGGTCTTCAACAGCAAAAGAATCAACAGAAAGCCTACACACACATGGAAATTGAACAGCTCCTTACTGGATGAACACTGGGTCAGGGAAGAAATAAAGAAGGAAATCAAAGACTTCTTAAAATCCAACAACAATGAAGACACAACATACCCAAACCTGTGGGATACAATGAACGCTGTGCTACGAGGAAAGTTCATAGCCCTAAGTGCTTTCAAAAAGAAAATTGTGACAGCTCATATTAGTGAATTAACAGCTAAGCTGGGTGAATTGAAAAAAAGAAGCAAACACTCCCAAGAGGAGCAGAATGCAGGAGATCATCAAACTTAGGGCTGAAATCAACAACTTAGAATCAAAAAGAACTATACAAAGAATCAATGAAACCAAGAGTTGGATCTTCGAGAAAATCAACAAAATAGACAGACCCCTTGCCAAATTAACTAAAAGGCAAAGGGAAAGAACCCAAATCAACAAAATCAGAAATGAAAAGGGAGAAATAACAACAGACATTGAGAAGATCCAGAAAATATTCAGGTTCTACTTTTAAAATCTATATTACACCAAATTTGAAATCATAAGCGAAACGGACAATTTCCTCGATAAATTCCACCTACCAAAACTAAATAAAAATCAGATTAACAGCTTAAACAGCCCAAAAACCCCTAAGGAAATAGAAACAGTCAAGAGGGCATTCTAGATCTAAGAAGATGGTTATAATAGTGATGCAAGTTAGTATGAAAGCTGAGTCATGTATAGAACTTGAAACTCATGGAGATGGTGAGATGGTAGAATGTTAAAATCAGGGGCCAAATATGTATGAACAGGACATTGGGAAGGTATACTAGGCCATTTAACTCTCATAAATGTGGCATATTTATTTCTGTTGTTTTGTATATTATTTAATGTTATAAGAGAAGGAACCATTTGTTGTACTGAAAGGGGAAGCTGTTGGGGGGAAGAGTGTGGAAGGGTGGGAAAAGAAGGGGGAATAGGGAAGGGTTTGTGACTGAGATGTAAGTTGAAGAAAAAAAAAAAAAGAATTAAAAAAAAAAAAAAAGCCCAGGGCCAGATGGCTTTAGCACAGAATTCTACCTGACCTTCAAAGAGGAGCTAACATCAATACTTTTCAAATTCTTTCACCAAATAGAATCTGAAAGAACATTGCCAAACTCATTCTACGAGGCCACAATCACCCTAATTCCTAAACTACACAAAGACCCAACAAAGAAAGAGAACTTCAGACCAATCTCTCTCATGAACATAGATGCAAAAATACTTAATAAAATACTAGCAAACCAAATTCAAGAACACATCAAAAGTATCATACACCATGATCTTGTAGGCTTCATCCCAGGGATGCAGGGATGGTTCAACATATGAAAATCTATCAACGTCATTCACCATATAAACAAGATGAAAGAAAAAAAAAACACATGATAATCTCGCTAGATGCAGAAAAAGAATTTGACAAAATCCAACACCCCTTCATGCTAAAAGTTCAGGAGAGAACGGGCATACAAGGGCTATACCTAGAAATAATAAAGGAAATATACAGCAGGCCAGTGGCCAACATCAAAATAAATGGAGAGAAAATTGAAGAATTTCCTCTAAATTCAGGGACAAGTCAAGGATGTCCACTTTCACCATATTTCTTCAATATAGTACTTGAAGTTCTTGCTAGAGCAATAAGACAACTAAAGGAGATCAAGGGGATAAACATCGGAAACGAAGAAGTCAAATTATCCCTATTTGCAGATGATAAGATAGTATACATAAGCGACCCAAAAAAATCCACCAGAGAACTCTTACAGCTGATAAACACCTTCAGCAAAGTGGCTGGATACAAAATTAACACAAAAAAAAATCAGAAGCCCTTCTTTATACAACAAACAAATATACCGAGAAAGAAATAAGGGAAACAACCCCCTTCACAATAGCCACAAACAACATAAAATACCTGGGGGTAACTCTAACCAAGCAAGTAAAGGACCTGTACAACAAGAACTTCAAGCCCTTGAGGAAAGAAATGGAAGAGGACTTTAGAAGATGGAAAGATCTCCCATGCTCATGGATAGGTAGGATCAACATAATACAAATGGCCATCCTACCAAAAGCAATATACAGATTCAATGCAATTCCTATCAAAATACTAACACAATTTTTATAGACTTGGAAAGAGCTAGTCTCAATTTCATATGGAACAACAAAAAACCGAGAATAGCTAAATCAATCCTGTACAATAAAAAAACATCTGGAGGTATTACCATCCCAGATTTCAAGCTGTACTACAGAGCAATAGTTGTAAAAACAGCATGGTGTTGGTATAGAAACAGACCAGTAGATCAATGGAATCGAATTGAAGATCCAGAAATAGACCCACACACTTATGGCCACCTAATTTTTGACAAAGAAGCCAAAACGGCACAATGGAAGAAGGACAGCATCTTCAACAAATGGTGCTGGTCCAACTGGAAGTCCATTTGCAAAAGAATGAAGTTAGACCCATACTTATCACCTTCTACAAAACTTACGTCCAAGTGGATCAAAACCTTAACATAAGGCCGGTCACACTAAATCTACTAGAAGGTAAAGTGGGAGAAACCCTCGAACTAATTGGCACAGGCGACAACTTCCTGAACAGAACACCAACAGCTCAGGACTTGAGATCAACAATCAATAAATGGGACCTCATGAAACTGAAAAGTTTCTGTAAGGCAAAGGACACTGTCATTCGAACAAAAAGGCAGCCTACAGACTGGGAGAAAATCTTCACCAACTCCACATCTGACAGAGGGCTAATAACCAAAATCTACAAAGAACTCAAGAAATTAAATGCCAAGAAACCAAATAATCCAATAAAAAAATGGGGGACAGAGCTAAATAGAGAATTCACAAAGGAGGAATCCCTAATGGCTGAGAGACACTTGAAGAAATGCTCAACATCCTTAATCATCAGAGAAATGCAACTCAAGACGACTATGAGATTCCATCTCACACCTGTCAGAATGGCTAGGATCAAAAACTCAACACATGCTGACGAGGGTGTGGAGAAAGGGGAACCCTACTCCATTGTTGGTGGGAATGCACTCTTTTTCAACCACTATGGAGGTGAGTCTGGTGATATCTCAGAAAACTTGGAATAGCTCTGCCTCATGACCCAGCCATACCACTTCTGGGTATACACCCAAATGCCTCTTCACGGAATCATAAGGAAGTTTCCTCATCTATGTTTATAGCAGCCTTATTTGTAATAGCTTGAAACTGGAAACAACCGAGATGTCCCTCAACCAAAGAATGGGTTAAAAAACTGTGGTACATCTACACAATGGAATATTATTCAGCTATCAGGAACAATGAAATTATTCAATTTGCAATCAAATGGATGGAACTAGAAAAGCTCATCCTGGGTGAACTAACCCAGACTCAGAAGGACACATATGGCATCTATTCACTTATAGTAGGATTTTAGCTATATAGTAGAAGGTATCGATACTACAACTAACACACCAAAGGGAACTTGATCATAGAATTCTTAATTTTAAATTTTATTATTTATTTATTTATTATATATTAGTTATGTTTTTTTCTATTTTTTAGTCTTTTTATCTAATGTATGTTTATTGGTTTGTTTGTTTAATAATTCTCTCTCCCAGGCAACGAGACACTTTTCACTGATGGTACTGCTTCGTAGATCCCCAATGAATGAAGAGGCTCTTGGCCCTCATACGACCTCTCAACTGAGATGAGGGACTGTTATATAAGGACACCCCACCCCAGAGAAATGGGATAGAAGGGTTAGGATGTAAAGAAAAAAAAAATGAAATGTGATGTTTCGGCCTTTTACTACTAACTGTCAAACTGTTTAGGATAATTAAGAAATGCAAACTAATGGTTATGCAAGCGGGTCATTCTGTTAGGTACTATGACAGCCTATTATAGTTACTTGCTAAGCTAATCAGAAATAAACCTGCTAAGAGACAAGCAACATCTGCTTACCCTAGTATAAGAGATAGAGAATGCCTCTTCAAAAACCTCAAGAGATCTGCAGAATATGGCATTCAAAGATGTTTTCGTAACTTTAGATTTTTTTATATCAAGACATATCAACTCCTGACAGCACCCCCTATTCTCCTCCAAGTAGAAGATGAGCATCGAAGAATCTCTAGTGGGAGATGATTGAATTAGTCGCAAGCCTATCTCTTGGTAGGAAAAGCCCCTTGCTCCAACTGTAGACAGAATGCTGCCCAAAAAGGACAAAACCTGGAAGCAGGTAAGTCGACAGCCTAACTCTGCCAAGACAGGGTAGGTAAGTCCTTCATAACCCCTGCTCTACAATCAATGTCTGTCAGAGAAACGGGGCTAAATGACTGAAGATCAATGTTGTAATGTATGGAGAGAAAATGGGAACTGTCCAGGCAGCCACTGGTATGACATTTCTTAGTTTGGGAATCTGCAGACCCTGTACTTCCTATAAAATCAGATATATTTATCCCTCTCAGGTCTCTGAGGTGATTGTAGAACAGATAGCTAGAGTCTCATAATTAAATTTTGAGTTGTTTAGGAGTCAAGAGAGTGTTCTAGATCTAAGAAGATACTTTTAAAATTGTGTTGCAAGTTAGTATGAATGTTGAGTCAGATATAGAACTTTATTTTATTTTTTTCCTTTATTTTTTATTTCTTCAAGATATAGAACTTTAAACTCATGGAGATGGTTAGATAGTAGAATGTTAAAGTCAGGTACCAAATACATATGGACTGGTCATTGGGAATGTACATTAAGCCATATAACCCTCATAACTGTGGCCTAATTACCTCTGTTGTACTGTATTGTATTCATTATTATAAGAGAAAGAGCCATTTGTTGGACTGAAAGGAGAAACTGTATGGGGGAATATGATATACCGTAAACTTAAAAAAAAAAAAAGGGAAGAGGATGGGAGTTGAGGGTGGGAGGGTGGGACTGGAACGGGAATATGGAGGGGACTGCGATTGACTTGTAACTTGAAGAAATAAAAAATAAAGGAAAAAAGAAGAAAAAAAAGAAAGAGTGATAGAAGCTAAGGGTCAGAGGTCTTGTGGAGACAGAAGCACCATTGCATTTCTGCTGCAGCAATCCAAGGAAGGCTTGGAATTGTGTGTTGCTTGGGAAGCAAGAATCTGCTCCTAGAGTCTTCAGAGAGAACAGGACTTTTCCTATACCTTAGTTTCAGTTTTCTGACCTCCAGAACTGAGTGAGAAAAATAAAATAAAATTCTGTTGTTCTTAAGTCACTAAACTGGAATTATTTTGCTATGGCAGCCTTGGACAACTAATCTTGGTAATATATTTCTCTTTGTAAAGACATTTTTGTATCTCAGTACCTAGAATAATACATGCCACTTGACAGACTTGCAACTTAAAAGAAAAAAAAAAGGGAAGAGGATGGGGGATTGAGGGTGGGACTGGAGGGGGAATAGGGAGGGTACTGCGATTGAGATGTAACTTGAAGATATAAAAAATAAAGGGAAAAAAGGGGGGGAACCTTCCTCCATTGCTGGTGGGAGTGCAAGCTTGTACAAACTCTATGGAAGTCATTCTGGTGATATCTTAGAAAACTTGAAATAATTCTACCTCACGACACAGCCATACCATTTCTGGGTATACATACAAATGATTCCTCACCAAATCACAAGAAAGTTTCCTCATCTATGTTCACAGCAGCCTTATTTGTAATAGCTAGAAACTGGAAACAACTCAGATGTCCCTCTACTTAGGAATGGATTTAAAAAAAAAAAAACTGTGGTAATCTATACAATGGAATACTGCTCAGCCATTCAGGAACAATGAAATTATGCAATTTGCAGCCAAATGGATGGAACTAGAGAAGCTCATCCTGAGTGAGCTAACCCATACTCAAAAGGATGCACATGGCATCTATTTACTTATAATTGGATTTACCCTTATAGTACAGGAAAACTATACTACAGCCAATGCACCAAAGGGAACAGGAACATAATCTTTGTTCCCTGTCAATGAGACACTTTGCCCTAGTGGTGCTGCCTTGTAGGCCCCCAGTGTATGAAGAGGCTCTTGGCCCTCATGTGACTATTGAACTGGGGTGGGGGATTGTTATGTAGGGACATTCCACTCCAGAGGATTGGGATGGAAGGGATAGGGGGTAGAGGGTGGGAGGGCCGGACTGGGAGGGGTGAAAAGAGGACACTGTGATGAAGATGTAACCTGAAGTAATAAATAAATATTAAAATAAATAAATAAATTAATAAATGTTAGTTACCAAAAATTACTATTATTAATTTAAAAACATTTCAATGTATGGATTTTAAGTTATGTGGAATTTTGGAATAGAAAGTATAACATCATTTAATTATTAATTTTTCTTAGAAAATTTGAGGCTTCCTAGTTTGGCCAAAAATAGAAAACACTTGCCTCTTCTCATTTAAAAAACTGTCTGAACATCCAACCAGTCGGATGAAAAATGGATAGGTTTGTTACTTAGCTGCCCAAAAACTAAGCAAGGTGTCTCAAAAATAAAAATATGCAGCAATGCTCCATTTAGAGTTAATTAACATATCATTTTCAATTTATTTTAGAAGATCTCTTCACACCATCAGAGTCGACATTCATATTCATTTCTTGGAATGCATGCTATGCTTTCTCTAATACCTCTCTATATATATTTCTCTCTCTCTCTTTCCTTTTACTATTGAGATAGGGTCTCATTATATAGCCCTACTGGCCTGAAATTTGATATGTCCACCAGGCTGGCCTAAGTCTTATCAAGATCTACCTGCCTCTGCATCTTGAGTCCTACAACAAAGGTGTGCGCTACTATTCTTGGCTACAGTGTCTCTTAATAAGGACGAGCTTGGCTTCATACCATACTGAAATTCTTTTCTAAAGTGAACTTGATAATCTTGGTGTGAGTACATCTCCAGCTGCCGCAGCTTGCCTTATAAAGCTATGTCTCCAAATCCTGCTGCTTCAGAATGCTTCTTTGGGAGAATGGGTCCTCTGGGATATTCTGTGATACACTGTTGCTCAAGAGTATCTTAAAGCCAACCTTTCTCATACACTAAATCTGTTAAATATCACAAATGTTCTTTTCAAATAAGAAAAATAAACACATCTCAAATATAAACTTAAGTTCATCTTATGAATCTATCACTAGCAATTATCTTGTTGTATAAAGTACTTCTTAGTAACTTTTTCTTTTAGATAATTTAAATATAATTGTACTTACTTAACATTTACAACTTCACTATTTTAATCTGCCCCATCATTAGTTCTTTCTTGGAACTGTTGTTTTATGTTTCATCATGTTCTTATTATAAAACCATTGTTTTGTTTTGTTTTTTTAAACATTTGCAAGGGATCTTATGCTTAAACCCAAATGTTAAGGATAAAAAGAAACATCCAACAAAGCAGAGTACATTTGATAATCTAGCACCACTGGGCTATAATTAAAGTAAAATACTCTCTCTCTCTCTCTCTCTCTCTCTCTCTATATATATATATATATATATATATATATACCTGATATCTGAGGAATGTATCTTTTGTATTCCTACAAGATTTACAGATCTAAATCTCTGTCAGATCTACCATAAGTTCTAACGATTTCCTAACATTATAATTATTAGGCACCTCATTATTTTTTAAAAGGATCTCAAACTCTTGATAGTAATCTTATAATCAGGGTTAGCAATCTATCTGCTAATGGTCTATGTGATTTGATGTCCCAAATGATACCACCTTCTCTTCCAGATATCCATTCATGGTGATCCTCTAAGCTCCATGCTTGAATTTTTTAGTGATCTTCTTAGATACACTTGGTTGAGAGTTTCCTTCCCTGGACAGACAAAGCCCACATAGATGGCCATTCAGTAGTTAAGGAGTTTTGAAATGATCAATTTAGCTGTATTTAAAATAACAAAGGTAAAATTGTATTGAATCATGCTTAATGCAAGAGCACACATATCCACCAAATTTGATGTTACTCCTTTCATAACTGTAAATCTACAACTTCTTTAGAATCTTACAAATATGATTAAGATTTAGACTGCAGTGAAAACATCCTAATCTCTGTGGCCTACTATAGTAACGACCCCTTCTATCCTTTCCACTTATGGTTTAAAATTTTATCCTGGACTCATATCCAGTACACTTCTGAAACCAAGGACTGACTTCACAGACAAGGAATGGTGGCCTTTGTAAACCCTCTGAACAATTAAAAGTCAAAATCATAAAAAATATAAATCTGGATATTGCAAAGACATTAATGTACAACTTCCAAGAGTTGTCTGGATTTTATATTGTTTTGTTCCCATGTGTTTCTCTACCAGTTTATGACTCTTCTTAAATCTTTAAAATAAACTTTTTGACTGGTACCCCTTCAACATATGTTCTGACTGTGGACACATTATGACAGTTTTATATTCCTTCCTGCCTCCATGCCCTCCTCACCATATTATCTGTGTCCTCAAATTGTGAGCTAATATAAATATTTACTTCCTTTAAACTGTCCAGGCAGCCACTGGTATATCATTTCTTAGTTTTGGAAGCTGCAGGCCCTGTACATCCTATAAAATCAGATATATTTATCCCTCTCAGGTCTCTGAGGTGGTTGAAGAACAGATAGCTAGAGCCTCATAATTAAATTTTGAGTTGTTTAGGAGTCAAGAGAGTGTTCTAGATCTAAGAAGATGGTTTTAAAATTGTGTTGCAAGTTAGTGTGAATGTTGAGTTTGATATAGAACTTTAAACTCATGGAGATGGTTAGATAGTAGAATGTTAAAGTCAGGTGCCAAGTATATATGGACTGGACATTGGGAATGTACGCTAAGCCATATAAACCTCATAACTGTGGCCTAATTACCTCTGTTGTTTTGTATTGTATTTATTACTATAAGAGAAAGATCCATATGTTGGACTGAAAGGGGAAACTGTAGGGGGAAATAAGATATACCTTAAACTTAAAAAAAAAAAAGGGAAGAGGATGGGGGGTTGAGGGTGGGAGGGTGGGACTGGAGGGGGTAATAGGGAGGGGACTGCGATTGAGATGTAACTTGAAGAAATAAAAAATAAAGGAAAAAAATCAACAAATCAACGTCCAACTTCAGTTTGAAACAATCAGGTTAAAGAAAATAAAACAACAAATAAACTAAAACTTTAGTCCAGAGTGTTATTTTTTGTTTTTTTCTTATAAAGGACCATGGTATTCTGTTTGGTAGAAAATTGATATTCCTTGTGGACTGGGGTGTAGGGGTTAAATAAATTAAATTTAGAAAATATATAGGAGTTTCTGATACTGTCTCTTAATTCGTGGCCTGAAGAGCATTATCAGCATGAAGTCAGCAAAAACAGGAAAGACTCAATAGACTGAAAAACAAGTTTGAAGTCAGGAAGACAGGAAAGACTCAATAGAATTGAAGAAACAAAGTATCTGGCCTGACATTGTTTTCAGCTGTTTTCAGTGGGCGGAGCCCAAATTAAGCTGAAACAGAGTTCCTCCTATTTGAGGACAATGCGTGGAGCCCAGAAGAGAAGAGGCCCCTGATGCTAGAGAGCTCCAAGTGTCCTGCTGAAAAAACGGCTGGCCATTGATGGCCAGCTCTCTCCCTGAAGCAGAAAGAAGCCGGTGAGCAAAGAAAGCCTGAGCAAGACACCAAAAGGCCAAGGACTGGACCCTGTGGCTCAGCTTTTGCCTAGAGGGGTTTGATCTGTCCAAACAGTGGCCTAAAGGAAACGGTGCCTGGCTTTAAGGACTGAGGCAGAGCAGCTGAGTTCCTGATTCAAAAGAAGTAAGTTGGCCTGCAGACGGCTGGGGTCTCCCACAGAGAAGAAAGCATGAAGCCTTATTTAAGGTGAGACTGCAATTACCAACTTACCCTGATGAACCTGCATCTGAGAGATCCAGAAGAAGGACTGCTAAGTGTGTTAAAGAATCTACAACAAAGACTGTGTTCCTGACGACTGAGGACCTGCCCCAGAGACTGTATCATTGTAAAAGATTATGAAAGTAGTTGTTATAATTATCAATAGGTTTAGTGGATAGGTTAAAGGGGTTGTAGGAATTCATAGGATTAATAGTTAAGAAATTGTTGCTGTTTTTTATAAATGAATTTAGTAATAAATCGATAAGTGTTAAATAACAATTTAAAAGTTCAGTTACACTGGGGAAGAAGGGTCCTCCACACAACTTAAGATCCATTTCTGTTTTTGCATCTGGAAAGGTGTTATAAAACCCTGGTTCCAGTTTTCCCTAGAATGTATCAATGTTAAAAATAATAGTGTCTCAAATTACAGATCTGAAATTCATCAAAGGATCTTCCGATGCCTCCTACAAAACACAGAGATAGGAAACAAGGAAAACTCCAGCTCTTTCTTGGTAATCACAGCTCCTAAAGTCGAAATGCCCTTTGGTAGTTAAACGCCCTAGAGATGGCAAATTGTTTGCTCCTGCTGGGTCAAAACTAAGTTCCCACCACATTTGCCACTCATTTGCACTAATGACGGGATAGATCCTCAAGAGACCAAGATTCATTATAACATCGTTTGAACTCCTTCTACCTGTGGGCTTTTCTAGAGGATCACTGGAGGAAATACCTTAAATGGGAGATAGTATACTATACTTAGGAGGAAGAAAAGATTCATTCCATGAATAAGCCTCCTACTCCATGAACATTTAAAAAGAACTTGAAATTCCATAGTGTAATTCCACTGCCTTACTACTACTCCATCTTTAGGACAACCAACTCCACTTAGTCTCCACAGAGCCTGCCTGGCTCTTCTGAGTAAACTGTCTGTTTTCTGTGCCTATTAACTAAATTCTTTCCTTTTGAAGGCAAAACCCTAGAAATCTAGGTAATAATCCTACACAAAGTTAGATTTTTTTAATAATTTATTTTTTATTTCTTCAAGTTACATCTCAATCACAATCCCCTCCCTACTCCCCCCTCCAGTCCCACCTTTCCACCCTCTTCCCCCTCAACCCCCCCATTCTCTCCATTCTCTTCCCTTCTTTTTTTTTTTTTTTTTTTTTTAGTTTAAGGTATTTCTTTTTTTCCCCCAACAGCTCTCCCTTTCAGTCCAAAAAATGGTTCTTTTTCTTATAACTATAAATACAATACAACAGAAATAAATAGGCCACAATTATAAGAGTTATATGGCTTAGCGTACATTCCCAATGTCCGGTCCATATGTATTTGGCACCTGACTTTAACATTCTACTATCTAACCATCTCCATGAGTTTAAAGTTCTATATCTAACTCAGCTTTCATACTAACTTGCCTCATAATTTTAAAAATATCTTCTTAGATCCAGAACACCCTCTTGATTCCTAAACAACTCAAAATTTAGCTATGAGACTCTAGCTATCTATTCTTCAACCACCTCAGAGACCTGAGAGGGATAAATATATCTGATTATATAGGAAGTGCAGGGCCTGCAGCTTCCAAAACTAAAGAATGACATACCAGTGGCTGCCTGGACAGTTCCCATTTTCTCTCTATACATTACAGCATCAATCTTCAGCCATTTGGCCCCATTTCTCTGACAGACATTGATTGTAGAGCAGGAATTATGAAGGACTTACCTACCCTGTCTTGGCAGAGCTAGGCTGTCGACTTATCTGCTAGATAGGGCATCTTCAAAAACCTCAAGAGATCTGCAGAATATGGCATTCAAAGATGTTTTCTTAACTTAAGATTTTTTGATATCGAGACATGTCAGCTCCTGACAGCACCCCGTATTCTACTCCAAGTAGAAGATGAGCATCGAAGAATCTCCAGTGGGAGATGACTGAATTGGTGGTAAGCCGTTCTCTTGGCAAGAAAAACCCCTTGCTTCAACTGTAGACAGACTTCTGTCCAAAAAGGACAAAGATTTTTACAGTCTAGTTTTCATACAGTAGGAAGGATACATAAAACCAATGTTTAAAATAATGCTCAGTGAGCTGCTGTTGTTTTAACATGGCAACAGCTTTTTCTTCCTTTAGTGCAATTGAATCTTTGTATTTTACTTATTACCTTGTTAGTCCTATTTGGCCTTATTTCTATTATAGGATGTTGACTTTTTCAGGATCTTTGTTTCGTTAATCTTCTAACGTGCTATCTAAAACCTACATGTATATTCTATATATGTATGTATGAGTATACATACAACCAAGGAATCATCCTTGACATCCATGCCTCTTCACAAATATCTGGACCTTATTCCACTAGAAAGGATTAGGCATCTTAACTATAAGCTGGATTTCCATCCTACGTTTTTCCCCAGCAGTTACATGGAAATTTAGTAATTGCACAATTATCTACTTAAAGTCTGTCACCTTGCCATCATATAATTTTTGTAGGCAGTTTTTAGGCTTGTCTCATTTACCCTCTGTTGTTTTAAGCAAGTGAAAATAAGTAGAAAATATCTGAATTTAAGCAAGGGCAATAAAATTTTTCAGTACATTTGTTGCATATAAAATTTGGCAACCCAAATGACATTTTTTTTTTTTTGCAGTGTTAGGATACACACATGACTGAAATTATTGTAAATCAGCTTTATTTTTTCTTTATTTTTTATTTCTTCAAGTTACATCTCAATCGCAGTCCCCTCCCTATTCCCCCTCCAGTCCCACCCTCCCACCCTCAACCCCCCATCCTCTTCCCTTTTTTTTTCTTTTAAGTTTAAGGTATATCTTATTTCCCCCTACAGTTTCCCCTTTCAGTCCAACAAATGGCTCTCCAAATGACATTTTTTAAAGTTATGATGAAATTTATAAAACTTAGTAAATTTGATTATAACACATAATGACTTGCTCATTGAAACTTTTTCCCATTATCAAACAAAAGACCTCAGGAATAAATTCAGGCTACATTGTAGTAGAATCTAAAAAGTATTCTTTAATTTTCTCATACAAATTTTGGAGTATAGGTAAAAGACGTTGTTTTCTGAAGCAGAAGAATTAATTTGAAAGAACATATCTTTGTTATACCATACATCTCAACTTACATATGCATACCTCATCAGCTGTCAAAATGTACAACATAGGTTTACACTGACAGATGGTAAGGCTTTGTTGAAACATCATCATCATGCGAATTTCAGAGATCATATGTTAAGTACATAGCATACATTTGTGATGCTGTGTAGTCTAGTAATTTTGACAAATACATGGTGATGTGTATCCACCATATCTGCACTATATGGTATTTCTATTGCTCTCAATTCCTTCTATATTTCACCTATTTACCTCTGACAAGCACCAGTCTTTTTACTATCTCTGGAGTTCTACTTTTTCATTATATGTAGTTAGACTCAGTATACAAGCAGGTTTCATTCACTTGGGAACAGGCACTTTAGTTTCTTCATGTCTTGTTATCATTCAATAGCTCATTTCCTTTTCATGCGGAGGAATGGTTCATTATAGCATATTCATTCACTCAGGGAAGTATGTTGGTATAGCATTTTCTTTTTTAATTTTAATTTATTTATTTATTCATTTTAGCATCCCATCCACAGCCCCTCCCTCCTGTCCTCCCAATCCTATCTGCCCACTCTCAGCCCCCCTTCCCCTTTCCCTTTCTTCTCAGAGAAGAGGCATGCCCCTCACCAACCTGCCCCAGTACTTCATGTCACATCAGAACTAACAGCAACCACTTCCACTAAAGCCAGTCAATGCAGCCCAGCTAGGGGAAAGATTTCTGAATGTAGGCAACAGAGTAGGTGTCAAGGATAGCCCCCACTCCAATTAGTAGGGGATCCACATAAAGACCAAACTGCCCTTCAGCTCTGTGAGTGTAGGAGGCCTGGATTCAGGACATGTATGGTCTTTGGTTGATGGTTATGTCTCTGTGAGCCTCCATGGACCTGGGTTCGTTGCATCTATTGGTCTTGTGTAGTTCTCATTCCCTTCTGATGTCTCTGTCCTTCCCCCAACTCTTCCACAAGACTCTCACCCAGGTCTCTGTCCAGGCTGTTGGTCTCAGCATCTGTTTTGATCCTTTGCTGAGTGGAGCATCTCAGATGACAATTATGCTATGCTCCTCTTTGCAAGCATAGCAAAACATCATTACTACTGTCAGGAGTTAGCTCTCTCCCATAGTTTGGGTCTTAAGTTGGGCCATTCCCTCAATCTCTGTTCCATCCTTATCCCTGCATATCTTGTATGCAGAGTAGATTTTGGGTCAAGGGTTTTATGGATAGGTTGGTGTTACCCTCCTTCTACTGGTAGCCTTTCCTGGGTTTAGGAGATGGCCACTTCAGTCTCAATATCCCCCTCTGCTAGGATTCTCAGCTAGAGTTACCCATATATCCTCACAGGAGCTAACCCCTTCACAAGTCTCCAGTTTGTCCCAGAGATCCTGTCCCACATCAGTTTCCCTTCTCTCTCCCAGCCCTACCACCCCCCACTCCTGCTTTCCCCAATCTAATCCACACCCTCTCCCAATCAGTTCCCTCACTTCAAATATTTCAGATGTCTATATTTTCCCCTTTTTGAGTGAGATTCAAGCATTCTCCCTTGCAGCTCCTGGTTACTTAGCTTCTTTGGGTCTGTGGATTATAGGATGGTTACCCTATAATATATCCACTTGTAAATGAGTATATACCATCTTTGTTTTTCTGGGGCTGGATTACTTCACTCAGGATGAGCTTTCCTAGTTTCTTCCGTTTGCCTCTAAATTTCATGATTTCCTTGTTTTTAATAGCTTGGTAGTAGTATTTCATTGCATAAATGTACCAAATTTTCTTATCCATTCTTTGGTTGAGGAACATCCAGGTTGTTTCCATGTTCTGGCTATTATGAATAAAGCTACTATGAACATAGATGAGCAAATGTCCGTGTGGTATGATAGAGCATTTTTAGGGTATATGCCCAGGAGAAGTATAGCACGGTCTTGATGCAGAACTATTTCCAATTTTCGGAAAATGTGCCAAATTGATTTCCAAAGTGGTTGTACAAGTTTACATTCCCACAAGCAATTGAGTAGTGTTCCCTTTTATCCACATCCTTGCCAACATGTGCTGTCATTTGAGTTTTTAATCTAGCCATTCTCACAGGTTTGATTTGCATTTCCCTTGTAAGTAAGGACATAGAGTGTTTCTTGGCAATTAGAGATTACTCGGGTGACAATTCTTGGTTAAGCTCTGCACCCCATTTTAATTGGGTTATTTGGGTTGCTTGTGATTAATTTCTTGAGTTCTTTATATAATTTGGATATTCGCTCCCTGTTGTTTGTAGGGTCAGGGAGGATCTTTTCTTAAACTGTAGGCTGCCGGTTTTTCCTATTGATAACATCCTTTGCCTTAAAGAAGTTAAAGAAGGTTTTCAGTTTCATAAGGTTCTATTTATCAATTGTACATCCTAGTGCCTCAGCTATTGATGTTCAATTCAGGAAGTTTCTCTTGTACCTATGTGTTCAAAGCTATTCCCTACTTTCTTTTCTATTAGATTTAGTATATCCAGTTTTATATTAAGGTATTTGATCCACTTGGACTTGAGTTTTGTTCAGGGTGATGAATATGGGTATATTTGGATTCTTCTGTATGCCTTCATCCCATTAGATCAGCACCATTTGTTGAGGATGCTATCTTTTTTCCATTGTATGGTTTTGGTTTCTTTGTGAAAACCCAGGTGTCTATAGGTATTGAGTTTTTTGCTGGGTCTTCAATTAGATTCTATTCATCAACTCTCTGTTTTTAGGCCAGTACCATGCAATTTTTATTACTATTGCTTTGTAGTACATGAAATCAGAGATGGCGATACCTCCAGAAGTTTTTTGTTGTACAGCACTGTGAGTATGCTGTGCCTTCATTTTCTTTGAGTTCTAGAAAGTCTTTAATGTTTCTCTTTATTTCTTCCCTGACCCAGTGGTCACTGAGTAGAGAAATGTTTAGTTTCCATGAGTTTGTAGGCTTTCTGTTCTTTTTGTTGTGTTTGAGGTCTAGTTTTAATCCATGGTGGTCTGATAAGATACAAGGCGTTATTTCAAAATTCTTGTATCTGTTGAGGCTTGTTTTGTGACCAACTATGTGGTCAATTTTGGACAATGTTCAGTGAGGGGCTGAGAAGAAGATATATTCTTTTGTGTTTGGGTGGAATATTCTGTGGATATCTATTCGGTCCATTTGATTCATAATTTCAATTAAATTGATTGTTTCTCTGCTTATCTTCTGTCATGTTTCCTGTCCATTGGTGAGAGTAAGGTGTTGAAGTCTCCTACTATTAATAAGTGTAGTTTCATGTGTGATTTAAGCTTTAGTAATGTTTCTTTTGCAAATGTGGGTGCTCTTGAGACATAAATGTTCAGAACTGGGATGTCTTCTTAATGACTTTTTTTCTTTGATGAATATGAAGTGTCCTTCCCCATATATTTTGATTAATTCTGGATGAAAGTATAATTTATTAGATATTAGAATGTCTTCTCCTGTTGTTCCTTTGGTCCATTTGCCTGGAAAACTTTTTCCAGCCCTGTAGCCTGAGGAAATGTTTATCTTTGTTGTTGAGGAGTGTTTCTTGTATGCAGCAGATTATTGGATCCTGTTTTCACATCCATCAGTTATTGTGGAATTGAGTGCATAGATGTTGAGAGATATTAATGGCGAATGATTATCAATACTTCCAATTATTTTGATGTTGGTGATCATAGTGTGTTTGTGTGTGCTTCCCTTCTTTGGTTTTTACTGCTGTGGAATTATTTTTTTTCCTGTGCTCTCCTGGGTATAGTTACCCTTCTTGTGTTGGAATTTTCCTTCGAGTGTCTTCTGTAGGGCTTTGTTAGTAGGCAGATATTGTTTAAATTTGGTTTGATCATGGAATACCTTGTTTTCTTGATTGAAAATTTTGCTGATTATAGTATTTTGTGCTGGTATCTGTGATCTGTATGATATCTGACCAGGCTCTTCTCTCTTTTAAAGTCCCTTCTGAGAAGTCTAGTGTAATAATAATAGGTCTGCTTTTATATATTACTTGCCCTCATTCTTTGTGGCCTTTAATTGTCTTTCTTTCTTCTGTATATTTAGTGTTTTGATTATTATATAGTGAGGGGATTTTGTTTATTGGTCCAATATACTTGGGGTTCTGTAAGCTTCTTGGACAGTTATAGCCATCTCTTTCTTTAGGTTAGGGAAGTTTACTTTTATGATTTTGTTTTAAGATACTTTTTGGGCCTAGGAATCATCTCCTTCTTCTATTCCTATTATTCTTAGTTTTGGTCTTTTCATAGTGTCCCAGATTTCCTGGATGTTTTGTGTTAGAAACATTTAGAGTTAGTGTTTTCTTTGACCAATGCATCAATTTCTTCTATTGTTATCTTCTATGCCTGATATTCTCTCTTTATCCCTTGTATTCTGTTGGTGATGCTTGTGTCTGTAGATTCTCTCAGGTTTTCCAACTCTAGGATTGCCTCAGTTTGTGTTTTCTTTATTGTTTTTATTTCAATTTTCAGATCTTGTGCAATCTTCTGTTTGATTGTTTTACTCTGTATTTCTTGAAAGCATTTAGTCATTTCTTTCTTCTGTTTGATTGTATTTTCCTTCATTTCTTGAAGGCATTTATTCATTTCCTCTTCTAAGGTCTCTATCATCTTCATAATATCAGATTTAAGTTTGTTTTCTTGTACTTCAGATGTGTTAGGATATCCAGGGCTTGCTACTGTAGGTTAGCTGAGTTCTGGTGGTGGCATACAGCCATGGATTTTTTTTTCTTGTGTTCTGAGGCTGTGCTTTAGCTATCAGGTTGTTCCTTGTGTTAGTACGTCTAGTGTCCATGATGCAGTAGGCCTCTGGGGCTGCAGGTAAAGCCAGTAGGCTGAGATGACATCAAGCCTCTGGCTTTCCTGGGTGGCAGCAGGCCTCCAGGGATACAGAGAGAACTGGTAGTCCGTGATGTTTTCTAGCCACTGGTGGGTTCTGATGTCTTTTGGCTTCTGGTATTGCAGGTAGACCTGATGGATCCTGATTGGTGCCAGGATCTCGTGGTCCCTGATGGCTCACTGGCTTTCATGGTCCGCAAAAGATGCCTGTGTTTGGTGTTTCCTTATGGCACTCTGGCTTTGGTAGTTCCTGATGGCTGCCTAGTTCTGTGGTTGCAGGTAGAAGTGATGACTGGGAGATGGGGGGTGGAGGGTAAAAGGGGAGAGGACACCAATGTAGGGTTTGCCCATGCCACTCAACAGGCAAGAGATTGGGGGAGGAGCCTCACCTGGTGATTCCTGAAGGCTGACTGACTATGGATGTAGGTATAGATGGCACCAAGGAGATATGGCACTGGGGATAAGGGGAAGATTGGACCGCTGTAGGGTTTGCCTACCTGAGCAGCCAGACAGGCAATGGGTTTTGGCAGGAGCCCCACGTGGTGGTTTCTGTTGCCTGCATGACTCTGGATACAAGTAGAGGTGGCACCTAGGAGATGCGGCAGAGAGGGCAAGGGGCAGACTGCATATCGGCTGGCATATCAGTGTAACCTGGCAGAGAAGGGATTGGTTTGGGGGTCCTCACCTGGTAGTCCTTGATGTCCATCTGACTCTGTAGTAGTAGGTATAGATGGTGCCTGGGAAATTGGGCAGAGTTGAAGGGCAAGGGACAGACTACACGCTGAAGAGTTTGCCTGCATGTTCAGGCAGGCAAGAGGTTGGGGGGACTTTATAGAATTTTCAGCTCTATAATGTTCATCTCTCTGCTGCCAACAGTCCAGTTATTGTGAGCTCTGTGTGTTATCTTTCAGTGCTGTCAGCATGGTAATCATAGTTATATAAAACTCTTGGTTTGACAATTCCAACGTTCCTCACCTACCTGAGCCTACCTTCTGATGCTTGCGTTTTCTTTAAAACTCTTGTATTGTGGCTTGTAATGTGCTTCCTACTGATTTTTTTAAATAGCTAGATGTGATGTACTGGCTAATATAAATATTTACAGAATATTGTAATGCCCAGTTCACAAAACCATAAGATAAACCAGGAAGACTCTAACTCGATGCAAAAGCAAAAAGATCTTTAATTGGGGGTTCGAGCTATGGCAAGGTCCATCAGATGTTCTCTATGTAGGGAGTCTGTGAATGGCCCTGAACCTGTAAAGTTTAAGGCTCTTAAGGGCTAGGTAAGGGAGGCAGTAGGCAGTTAGGGAGGTACGTGTAACATACAGAATCACATTTGGCCTTGTAAGATGAGCTCTGAGAGTCCTCTTGTAACCTTGTCCTCAGGAGGTTAAAGGAAACTACCAGTCATTCCCAGTCTCCTTGAGCTCAAGGTCTCTAGATGGGAAGCGATGTGGTTTTTTGTTCTTAGGCTAACATTGTTATTTTACTTTATGAGCTGGTTACAGCAGAGAGGGCTGGGTAAGAACTTGGACAGGCCAGGATGAGAGACTAGGGTTTTTGTTGTTTCAATATGTAAGACTAATAGTAATGTAGTGCCCATAGCCTATATTTAAATGATAAGAAAGCATCTTGTGATCCCATGATTCACTCTCAGTCTTCTAGTTAACGTTGGTTCTGGAAAATGACATACATACATGCTTCATGGCTCCTTCTCTTTCACAACTTAGAAGGGTTAGAATGCCAGAGATAACTGGACTTGGACATTTTCCCTACCTCAGGATGATTAAGCTTCATATTTTTAAAATGAAAATAAATAGAAAGAAAGAAAGAATAAAAAAGCAAGCATAGTGTGTGGATTTTGGTAAAAATAACTTCTCTTTTATGTTAGTTGTTTTATGTTTTGTTTTGTTTAAACAATGGAATGTTTTGTTGTGCTTCAAATAGTTACTATTTTACCTATTGTAGTACTTTAACTGGGAAGAAGTGAACTTAGTCATTCCAGACAGGGAACTGTTAACAGAGAGAAGAAATGATTCTAAACAGGGAAACAGTAATTTATCTGGGGGTGGGAGCAATGTTCCTTATGGGAATAAGGCAATGCATTACTTATAAGATCATGAAACACTCAAGAGGAACTGCCTAAGAAGTAGTTACATTATTCAGTTGTTCTGTTTGTAAAGCTTTCAGATTGATCCCACTTGTTACCTATTCCCATGTCCCACAGCTCTACAACTGGGGGAGGGACTTTATCTTTTTATACTTATTAAATCATTCCTTTGTTTAATAACATTTCTCAAGGTAAGCAGTTTATGTGTAAAATATTTTCTGATTATCATAGTTGTTTTTTATCTATTGATAATTATTAAGACCCAATCTATATATAGAAACATGGATTTTCTCTACTCCTCTTTTAAAAGTTGATCTGAGGTATGTATTTTATCACTTTTAGTATTTTGTCTTTGTGCATACTGTCTGATTCTTTCCAAGTGTTGCACATGTTGTGGTCCTAGGAAAGACTCTTTAGCACAGGTCTAACTTTCTCTTTGTTTTGCACCTTTGCAGCTTGAAGTAGTGGCTAACTAATGAACACAACTGTACTGCCTGGATTTTATGTCACATTGACACAAGCTAGAGTCTTTTGTGAAGAGAAAATATTAATCAAGAAAATTTCCTTAGCACATTGTCCTATAGGCAAGCCTGTGAAGCATTTTATTAATTAGTGATTGATGTGGGAGGACCAAGCACATTGTGGGTGATACCTCTTCTAGGAGATGGTTCCGAGATACATTAAAAAGCAAGCTGAGCAAGCCATGGAGAACAAGCCAGAAAGCAGCATTCTCCATGACTTCTGCTTTCATTCCTGTCTTCCCATCAGTCCTAGTTTTGAGTTCTTGCTCTGTCTTTCCTGGATGATGTAACTGAAATACATTTTTGTCTTCTCAAGTTGTTTTGGTTTTGATGCTCTTTCTCTTTCCTCCTCCTCTTGTTCTTTGTTTTTCTTACATTGCATATTCTTATTTAATTAATTTTTAGATTGTATTTTCCCACTGTACCCATGCTCAGCATGAAAACTCATTTACTTAATTGCAAAATACAACATAATAGAATAAAATAAAACCCATCACATCAAAGCTAGACAAGGCAACCCAACAAAAGGAAAAGAGCCCCAAGAGCAGGCCCAAGAATCAGAAACCTGATCTTTCACACACTCAGGGTCCCATAAAAATACTAAGATGAAATCTGTAATATATACACCGAGGTCCTGGTGCAGACCTATATAGGCCTTATGCTTGTTGCTTTAATCTCTGTGAGTTCCTATGGTCCTTGATAATCAGTTCAGAGGTCTTTTCTCTCCTGGTATCCTATATCCCTTCTGGCTCTTACACTCTTTCTGTCACCTTTTCTGCCAGGCTCCCAGAGCTCTGAGGGAGGAATTTAATGGACACACCCCATTTAAGGCTGTATGTTCCAAGGTCTCTTTTTCCACATAATGTCTGCCTATGGTTCTCTGCACATTTCCCATCTGCTGCAAAAGGAAGTTCCCTAATGATGTAAGAATAAGGCACTGATTTGTTTCCCTGTCCTGATCAGCAGGTGTCAAGTTTGTATTTTAATTACATTTCTTCCTTCCTTCCTTTCCTCCCTCTAATATCTCTCATATACCCCTCCCCACTTTCCTTCACATTCATGGTCTGTTTTTTCCATCAATTATTATTGCAGGCATATATGTATTTTTATATATATATTACTAATATAACATTTGAGTCCACACAATGCTACTTATACATACATTTTCAGAGGTAACTATTTGGCATTGGACAGCCAATTGGCATGCTTCTATTTAAGGAGGGTTGTCTCTCTGTCCTCAGCTTGACTCAGTTGCTTGTAATACTTTGTATAGAATTGAGACCTTGTGGAGTTTTCTCCATGCATTTTGGCATGTGTTTTTTGTTGTTGTTTGTTTGTTTGTTTTTGGTATCTTCTTTGTTCATCTTATGTTTGATCAGTCATATTGATGAGAATTTAGAGGTGCAGATTCTGATATAACTAGGAGACAAAATGTATAACAAAGTACCTGATTTTCTGGCTATTAGAAACTTTCTGCTCCTCCTTACACAATGATCCATGAGTCCCATGTGTAGGGGTGCTTTCTAGATGTAGCTATTGAGACTGGAGTCCACAACTGTTCATGTTTATAAGTTGTAGTTTTCTTTAGGTCTTGCCATCTATTGTGAAGAGAAATTTCTTTGATGATGGGGAAAGACTTTATCTTTATTAAAGGGCAATGTTCATAGATTGTTATTGAGTATTAGGCTGGTTTGATAAATTAATGGTTGTAAATTCTCCTCCAATAATCATGATTTCACTATCACTGATTAGTTTGTTAGGTTTCTAGGACCAGGTATGGTATCCCTCTTTTTGAGAAAGTCTTAAGTTCATCTAGGGAGTTGCTAGTTACTACCTAAGTATGTGTGTGACCAGTATACTCACAGTCACATAGCATGCTGGCCATTGATGTTGTTCATAGGCATCACACTTGGCTGGGACCATTGATTGCCTCCCTCCTCGGGAACCTTGCGTAGCATCTTCTGGTATCATCAAGACCAGTCTGCAAGGAAGGGATGTTCAGTCACTTCTACCTCAGGGGTCTTGGGGTCCTGTTTTCTGAAGCACCCGAAGCCCTTAACAGTAAATTCATGGTGTTTTATCACAGCAAAACAAACCCTAACTTAGACAACTTTCATCTTAATATGCATTTTTTCACTTTTTATGTGAAATCAGAAAGTAATATAACAGATAACATTTCCATATTCTTTTTGTAAAAGATAGATATTGGCTCAGGACCACCAAGACTAAACTCAGCACAAAGTAGATTTATTTATCCCATAGGAACAGAGGAATGAATAAGAGACAAAAACAGAAGACAGAGAATGAGGGAGACAGGGAAGGGAACAATGGGGAGGGGTAAGGGGAACTTGTCCTGTAGTGAGACAAAGGACTAGCTCTGCATAGACAGGAGACAGATGTAGACCATATAAAATGGCAGTTTATAAAGGTACAGGGAGAAACACAAGTGTTTTGGATGAGGTGCTTAATTTTGAATGGTTATGTAAATTAGGTGAGCCAACGGGGACTTTTGATTGCTGGACTTCAATGTTTTGATAGCTAGACATTGACAGTCAGCCTCAGGAGGAGGGAATGGCCACATAAGGAAATAGACCTTGGTGGCTAGCTTCAGGAATGTAACCTAACAGTTTTTAGCAAGGCAGAGGTGTCAAGGCCTTCCCTGATGGTTGACAGGGTGGCCCAAAGAGGAGAAAAGGAGTCAATGAGGGCAGAGTGACTCTGGGATGCTGTGCAGCTCTGACTGACTAACAATCAGGTTGCCACTTTATATACAGGTTTCCCATGACAAAAACAGAGTAATGATCATCCAAGAACTACAAATTGTCTCATTTTGTCACTGGACATGTGATTGATTTTTCATTACATGTCCAGGGTTATAAGTTTATTCACAATTAGGAAGTAAAATAGAACATATTTTATTTTTATTATTAGCCCTATAATTCCAATTCAAAGGATCTAAAGAATGTCTCCACCAAAACAACCACATTTACTATATGACATCCTCCAAACACATTTATTATATGACATCTTGCTTTTAGGCCAGCAATATTTGCAGTTTTAAAGCACTCCATACAAACAAACAAAAAAATATCTGAATTGGTCTTTTTATGAATAACAGATGCAAGTATCTAACTCTTTTTAATATATAATTTTACCACCTATGCTATAAAGTAGGAAAAGGTTACTTTAGTCTACCTATCTTATTTAATGAGTTCTATCCTTCTTGGGTATACTTCTTGGTTTGGCCCCTATCTCTAAACTACATTTTCAGAGAGTTCTAAGCATATTGTAAAAAGAGGTTTAGTCTGTTACTAAGTTTCCTGGCCAGCGGAGGTAGCCAATTATCTCTGGAAACCCTGCACTAATTTTACTGTTTGAGTTTGCTTAGGGGTGGATACTTCAAGAAGATTCCTGGAGTTATGGACTCATTTTAAAATTCCTAGCTTAGTGCTATTTATTACAATCTCTATGGCATAAAGAAGACTTCCACGTAGAGCCACATAAAGTTATTTCCCTAAAAGCATAAGCGAGTAAGTTAAGAACTTTCCTTAAAAAAGACTCAGACATAATTTTCTTGTGAAAAGGCATAAAGTGAATTATAATGCACAAAGTCCTCAAGAATGCAACACACAGAGACGAAAACCTAAAAGTGAGAGACAGAATGACAGTAATTGCAGAATTCAGCTCAGCTTTGCTGGAACTGTGTCAAATAGATGTGCTGGCTTCAAAACTTTTGCCATTTCCAGTGGATATGGCTATGCCACAGATTTAAGTGCAGAGAAAGTCAAGGCCTGTCAGAGCCATGCTTGCCATTCTGGTCAGAGTCACTTTCCTCATTTCAATTCATTCTTGTTTAGACAAGTTACTACTGAGAAGAAAGACATGCTTAAAATGAATGTTTTACCAATCACATCAAAGTCCATAAACTGATCCTCCCATGTACTTATAAACTTGTCCTATATATACTATTTTCTGGAATTTTAATATATTCTCTCTTCTATACATAGT
>CAJQZJ010018033.1:5869447-5881163 GCA_907164525.1 Lophiomys imhausi
CCCCCGTCCAATCCCACCCTCCCAACCTCTTCTGCCTCAACCCACCCATCCCCTTCCTTTTTTTTTTTAAGTTTAAGGTATATCTTTTTCCCCCCAACAAATGGCTCTTTCTCTTATAACAATAAATACAATACAAAACAACAGAAATAATTAGGCCACAATTATGAGAGTTATATGGCTTAGTGTACATTCCCAATGTCCAGTATATATGTATTTGGCACCTGACTTTAACATTCTACTATCTACCCATCTCCATGAGTTTAAAGTTCTATATCCAACTCAGCTTTCATCCTAAATTTCATCACAATTTTAAAAACATCTTCTTAGATCCAGAACACCTTCTTGATTCCTAAACAACTCAAAATTTAACTATGAGACTCTAGATATCTAGTCTTCACGACCTCAGAGACCTGAGAAGGATAAATATTTGTGATTATATAGGAAGTGCAGGACCCGCAGCTTCCAAAACTAGGAAATGACAAACCAGTGGCTGCCTGGACAGTTCCCATTTTCTCTCCATATATTTCAGCATCAATCTTCAGCAGTTTGGCTCCATTTCTCTGAAAGACATTGATTGTAGAGCAGGAATTATGAAGGACTTGCCTACCCTGTCTTGGCAGAGCTAGGCTGTGGACTTACCTGCTTCCAAGTTTTGTCCGTTTTGGACAGCATTCTGTCTACAGTTGAAGCAAGGGGTTTTTCTTGCCAAGAGATAGGCTTGCCACTAATTCAATCATTTCCCACTGGAAATTCTTTGATGCTCATCTTCTACTTGGAGTAGAATAGGGGGTGCTGTCAGGAGCTGATGTGTCTCGATATCAAAAAATCTAAGTTAAGAAAACATTTTTGAATGCCATATTCTGCAGATCTATTGAGGTTTTTTGAAGATGCCCTATTTATCTCTTATATTTAGATAAGCAACTGTTGCTTGTCTCTTAGCAACTTGATTTCTGATTAGGTTAGAAAATAACTACAGTAGACTGTCATAGTATCTAACAAAATGACAAGCTTGCATGACTATTAGTTTGCATTTATTAATTATCCTAGACAGTTTATGATAAATAGTAGCAAAAAGCCGAAATTTCACATTTTTTACCCCCTAACCCTTCCATTCCACTCCTATGGAGTGGAGTGTCCCTACATAACAGTCCCTTTCCCCAGTTCAGAGGTCATATGAGGGCCAAGAGTCTCCTCATACACTGGGACCTACAAGGCAGTACCACCAATGAAAAGTGTCTCATTGCCAGGGAGAGAAAACTAAAAAAACAAACAAACAAATAAAAAAAAATAAAAAGTCTATGTCCATCTTCCCTTTGGTGTGTTAGTTGTAGTATCAATATCCTGTGCTATATAGCTAAAATCCTACTATAATTGAATAGATGCCATGTGCATACTTCTGAGTGTGGGTTAGCTCACTCAGGATGAGCTTCTCTAGTTCCATCCATTTGGCTGAAAATTGCATAATTTCATTGTTTCTGATAGCTGAGTAATATTCCATTGTGTAGATGTACCACAGTTTTTTAATCCATTCTTCGGATGAGGGACATCTGGGTTGTTTCCAGTTTCTGGCTATTACAAATAAGGCTGCTATGAACATAGATGAGGACAATTCCTTATGATTCCACGAGGAGTCATTTGGATGTATACCCAGAAGTGGTATGGCTGGGTCCTGAGGCAGAGCTATTCCATGTTTTCTAAGAGATTGCCAGACTGACCTCCATAGTGGTTGCACAAGCCTGCACTCCCACCAGCAATGGAGGAGGGTTCCCCTTTCTCCAAACCCTCGCCAGCATGTGCTGTCATTTGAGCTTTTGATCTTAGCCATTCTGACAGGTGTGTGATGGAATCTCAGAGTCATCTTGAGTTGCATTTCTCTGATGATTAAGGATGTTGAGCATTTCTTCAAGTGTCTCTCAGCCATTAGGAATTCCTCCTTTGTGAATTCTCTATTAAGCTCCGTCCCCCATTTTTTGATTGGATTATTTGGTTTCTTGGCATTTAATTTCTTGAGTTCTTTGTAGATTTTGGATATTAGCCCTCTGTCAGATGTGGGGTTGGTGAAGATTTTCTCCCAGTCTGTAGGCTGTCGTTTTTTGTTCGAATGACAGTATCTTTTGCATTACAGAAGCTTTCCAGTTTCATGAGGTACCATTTATTGATTTTTGGTCTCAGGCCCTGAGCTGTTGGTGTTCTGTTCAGGAAGTTTTCACCTGTGCCAATGAGTTGGAGGGTTTTTCCACTTTTTCTTCTAGTAGATTTAGTGTGACCAAACTTATGTTACAATCTTTGATCCACTTGGACTTAAGTTTTGTACAAGGTGATAAGTATGGGTCTAATTTCATTGTTTTACAAGTGGACATCCAGTGCTTCTTTTGGTTTAGTTGCTATGGAGATTTCTATTTCCTCTGTTTTCTTGGGTGTGGTTATCTTCTCTGGGCTGGAATTTTCCTTCTAGGATCTTATTTAGGGCTGGGTTTGTGGGTAGATATTGTTTAAATTTGATTTTGTTATGGAATATCTTGTTTTCTCCATCTATGTTGACAGAGAGTTTTGCTGGGTATAGTATAGTAGTCTGGCTGGGCACCTATGTTCTCTCAGGGCTTGTAGGACATCTGTCCAGGCCCTTCTAGCTTTTAAAATTTAAGAGGAGAAGACAGGTGTAATTCTGATGCGTCTGCCATTGTATGTGACTTGGCTTTTTTCTTTTACAGCTTTTAATATTATTTCTTTGTTCTTTACGTTTGGAGTTTCAATTATCATGTGTCGAGAGGAGTTTCTTTTCTAATCTAATTTGTTTGGTGTTCTGTAAGCCTCTTGGATTTTTATTGGCATTTCTTTCTTTAAGTTTGGGAAGTTTTCTTCTATGATTTTGTTGAAGATATTTCCTGGACCTTGGAGTTGGGAGTGTTCTCTTTCCTCTATGCCTATAATTCTTAGGTTCCATCTTTTCATTGAGTCCTAGATTTCTTGGATGTGTGTGGGTGAAAGATTTTTTAGCTTTCTCATTTTCTTTGGATGTTTTACAGATTTCCTCCATCGAATCTTCCATGCCTGAGATCCTGTCTTCCATCTCTTGTATCCTATATTTGGTACTCAAATCCGTAGTTCCTGTTCTCTTCTCTTGATTCTCCATTTCCTCTTTTAACTCTGACTGTGTTTTCTTTATTGTTTCCATTTCCATTTTCATGTCTTGAATGATTTTTTCATTTTGTACATTTCCTTCTCCCATTTGCTTGTCTTTGCCTGGAAGTCTTCCATTGCCCTGTCCTTTTCCTGTTCAAATTGAGCCACCTTGTTTCAGAGTTCTCTAACGTTATTATCCATTGCCTTTGCTTTTGAAATTGTGGCTTCTTTGAATTCCTTCATAGATATAAGTTCTTCTTGAAGGGACTCTATCACATTCCATAATGTGTAATTGTCATCGTTTTCATGTGTTTTAGCTGTGCTGATGTGGTCAGGGTTGGATGAATTAGCATTGTTCTCTCTTGTTGGAGTCATTCCTCCCTGATTCCTGTTTTTTCTGGGACCTTTGGCCATTTGGATATTCTTATCTGTCTGCTCTTATTGTCTTCTTCACCACATAATCAGTCTCTTTTTATTTGGGGAGCCTTAGAATTTGCAGACACTGCCAGTGTGCCTTTAATTAGTTGCACATCACCCCCTGTAAATGGCTTTTTTTTTTCTTGTTGAAGAGAGGAGGAGGAGGAGATGGTGTTAGTGGAGGGGGTAGAAGAAGGAGGAGGTGGGGGTGGAGAGGAAAGCACCGAGTGTGAGTGTGTGTGGGAGAACGCGGGGCTGTTGTCAGTGGTCTCTGATCTTCCCAGTGCATTGCTCCCGGTCTGTCTCCAGTCGCTGTGTGCCTAATTCGCTATTTAAAATGAGTACACAGACACCACATGGATTTTAACAAGCCTTGGCCTGAATTGAGCAATCTTGGCCCATCTAAGCTAGCTCTTTTTTTTCCTTTATTTTTTATTTCTTCAAGTTACATCTCAATCGCAGTCCCCTCCCTATTCCCCCTCCATTCCCACCCTCCCACCCTCAATCCCCCATCCTCTTCCCACTTTTTTTCTTTTAAGTTTAAGGTATATCTTATTTCCCCCTACAATTTCCCCTTTCAGTCGAACAAATGGCTCTTTCTCTTATAGTAATAAATACAATACAGTACAACAGAGGTAATTAGCCCACAGTTATGAGGGTTATATGGCTTAATGTACATTCCTAATGACCAGTCCATGTGTATTTGGTACCTGACTTTAACATTCTACTATCTAACCATCTCCATGAGTTTAAAGTTCTATATCTGACTCAACATTCATACTAATTGCAACACAATTTTAAAAGTATCTTCTTAGATCTATAACACTCTCTTGACTCCTAAACAACTCAAAATTTAATTATGAGACTCTAGCTATCTGTTCTTCAATCACCTCATAGACCGGAGAGGGATAAATATATCTGATTTTAAAGGAAGTACAGGGTCTGCAGCTTCCCAAACTAAGAAATGACATACCATTGTCTGCCTGGACAGTTCCCATTTTCTCTCCATACATTACAGCATCGATCTTCAGTCATTTGGCCCCGCTTCTCTGACAGACATTGATTGTAGAGCAGGAATTATGAAGGACTTACCTACCCTGTCTTGGCAGAGCTAGGCTATCGACTTACCTGCTTCCAGGTTTTGTTCTTTTTGGACAGCATTCTGTCTACAGTTGGAGCAAGGGGCTTTTCCTACCAAGAGATAGGCTTGTGACTAATTCAATCAACTCCCACTGGAGATTCTTCGATGCTCATCTTCTACTTGGAGGAGAATAGGGGGTGCTGTCAGGAGTTGATATGTCTTGATATAAAAAAATCTAAAGTTACGAAAACATCTTTGAATGCCATATTCTGCAGATCTCTTGAGGTTTTTGAAGAGGCCCTCTCTATCTCTTATACTAGGGTAAGCAGATGTTGCTTGTCTCTTAGCAGGTTTATTTCTGATTAGCTTAGCAAGTAACTATAATAGGCTGTCATAGTACCTAACAGAATGACCGGCTTGCATAACCATTAGTTTGCATTTCTTAATTATCCTAAACAGTTTATGACAGTTAGTAGTAAAAGGCCGAAACATCACATTTCATTTTTTTTTCTTTACCTCCTAACCCTTCTATCCCATTTCTCTGGGGTGGGGTGTCCTTATATAACAGTCCCTCATCTCAGTTGAGAGGTCGTGTGAGGGCCAAGAGCCTCTTCATTCATTGGGGATCTATGAAGCAGTACCATCAGTGAAAAGTGTCTCGTTGCCCGGGAGAGAGAATTATTAAACAAACAAACCAATAAACATACATTAGATAAAAAAGACTAAAAAATAGAAAAAAACATAACTAATATATAAAAAATAAATAAATAATAAAAATTAAAAATAAGAACTCTATGATCAAGTTCCCTTTGGTGTGTTAGGTGTAGTATCGATACCTTCTACTATATAGTTAAAATCCTAATATAAGTGAATAGATGCCATATGTGTCCTTCTGAGTCTGGGTTAGTTCACTCAGGATTTGCTTTTCTAGTTCCATCCATTTGGCTGCAAATTGCATAATTTCATTGTTCCTGATAGCTGAATAATATTCCATTGTGTAGATGTACCACAGTTTTTTAACCCATTCTTCAGTTGAGGGACATTCTCTTAATTCTGTTACCCAGATATGACCCCATATATACATACATCACCTTAGACTGCCATTCTTCATGGTAGGCCAAAGTTCCTGGCCATGTGGAATGAGGTTCTTTTTTCTGACCCATGGCTTGTTTCCTTCTTCCTGCTCCTGGCTGGAATACACTAATCCTCTTTCTAAAGTGCAGGCTTCCTGTTCTAATCTCAGGAAGTCCCACCTTTCTCTGTCTTTGCCCAATCTCAGGCCTCAGCATTTATTTAACCAATCAGAGATAATGTAATAGACAGCAAACAGGACCAGTTAACATTTAGAAAGCTTAACACTACCCCATCAGTATTAAGACTGAGTGAGTCTTCAGTAGATTTTTTTTTTGAACTCTCAAGCTTATCTATATTGAGAGTAAAAATGTGTTAGTTGTAGCTTGGGATTTCATAAGTTCTGAAGATTTAAATATAGATTTTGACAGAGATTTCTGTGTATGAGTTTTGACCTGAGAAATGAGTCTCTGTATTTGTCTGTCTTTCCAGAATGAGGAATAGTGATTTGCCTTGTACATTCTATTCTCTGACACATCTATGACAAGTCAATTTTTTTGTTGGAAGAATGGAGTGGAAGTAACTAATCACCTTATTGATTGGGCTGTAAACTAGAACTCTTTAGAATACACAATTTTTAAAAACATCAATTAGTAATTTATAGATATGGGTGTTCTTATATGGATAAGGCATTATATTTTGGTACCTTATGCCTTTTAACAAATTTAACCTCTAAATTTATTCTAGAAAATGTGTTGTCATATATTCTATATTATAGGTGAGGAATTTGGCAACAGAGAAGAAGAGAAAATTGAAATGTTATATAATATTAAAAGAGAAGTAAAGAGAATTTGGAAAGTTACATACTATACACGACATGACTTGCAGATTTGAATCCAAGCCATTTAAATGCAATCTGTACTCTACACATATGAGACTTTTCATCACCTATCTTATTCACCTTCACCATCATCCATTTTTGCTTTTCTCCATTGTAAAAGAGTAAGAATATTTTTTTCTGAAAATTACTTGTTCCAATGTGGTTAAATTATTTGGGAGAGGTAGTCTCTTCCAGTCATAGCGGGAATAGAATCATACAGACATATATAGCCATGTTGTTTATATTGTCTTTTGTTAGGATTGTTTAGGGTGAACATATAACAAACTTGTTCACTGTTGTGAAGTGACCATGTGAAGTAACCTCTAATCTTCTGAGATTAAAATCTTCCCTTTTGGAGTGAAGCTCATAAAAATAGTCGGTACTAAAAGGGACATGATATTCTAGAGTTGCTTACATGGCAATAATATATTGTACCCTACAGGGAAGCTTTTCAGCTCAGGAAATAAACAACTAAACAATTTCAGAAGGTTGCTGAAACTGATTCGCTATATCCTACCATCCCTCATCACAAATGAACAACAATGTTACTTTCAAATTATCCAAACTGCACAGAAAAAGAGAACAGCTGAGCTGTCTTAAAGAAGCTCAGACAAACAAAATGGTCTTGAACACATACCATCTGACCTGTTGAGGTGTCTGCAAAAGTTGTGCAGTGTGCTTGAGTTCCAAATTTGATGAGCTGTTACCCATGGAAGGGTGGGCTTTCAGTAATGCAGCTGGCTTCGAGACATTTATGTTTTTTAAACTCCTCACTCATTCCCTTTTAAGTAATTTCAACAGCATTCTTGGGTTTTCTTAGTTGGACTATGGTGGTATTTGTACTTCACTCTTCATTGGTTCCCTATTTGGGGTAAGTAGACATTTGTTTATATCTCCTCAGGTACAATGTCACACAACAGTTACAGATATATGAGGGATGTTCTAGGAGATCTTTTTAAAAACTCCTATTTTCTGGCTATTTCATACGGTATGTATATGTGTAGTCATTTTTTGAATCTGAATGTGAAATTGAAATTGACATGTGGAAATGGAGAAGAAGCAATACTGAAAAATGTGATATTCTGAGTACATCATTGAGCTATTGAATTTACCTAATCCTGAAACCAGATTTGTGAAATTTGGTAAAGAATTTTTGTCACTTGTTGAAAGTACCCAATTTGAATCTAAAATACAAAGCAACAGATAAAGTGAAATTAGTTCTTATAAAGTTATGATATCACATATGTAAGATCCAAAGGAAATTCTCCCTAAAAATGAAAGGAAATCTCTGGAAATTTGTATAAATATTTTGAGGGAAATAAAACATATAAATAACATTACATCATGATTAGAAAGAAGACATTGAAATTAAACTCTCAATGTTTTAGCCCCAAACTTGTAAATGTTATTACCTCAGACACATCATATAATTATTCAAAGTGTCTCTTTCATCATGAATAAAATAGCTAGTAGAAAGATACCTCAGGATTGCTGTGAGAAATAATGAGAGAATACATAGAAAGTTCTAAGCCGATGTCTGAGATGTTATAAGAATTAAACAAGCATAAATTTTTATTTCGGTAGTTTAGGAAAGTAGGTGGTACATATCCTTAGTTCCAGAACTCAGCTGGCAGAGATGGACAGACCTTTGTGAGTTCAAGGCTAGCCTGGTCTACATAGTAAGACATTGTCAAAATTTTTGGCTTAAGTTATAACCTTGCCCAATAAGTCTTCTTCAAGATAATCAAGTTCATTCAAGGGAACCTGTGTGGGAACAAAATTGGTTCCACTCACTGTGTCATTTTAGACATATAACAATATTCTGTATATATGTAATTCCAAAATAAATAAATAAATCACTTTGAAAATAAGTATACATTTTAAAGAGTTTTTTCTATTTATACTACTTATTTTCCATCCCTTATAGAGAATAACACTACAAATATTTATATGTTAACCTTGAGAATAGGATTTGTATCAAATATTTATCTTCAATTATGTCAAATACATATGTACTTTTTTAAATTGATTTTTGAAAATGAATATATTATCCAAATTCATCTTAATATACTGGCACAATGTTCTCTTCTTTAGCAATGCATGATGATATGAATGAATATTAAATATTCAAATAAATTTGTCATTCCCAATATAGTAATGAATCCCCTCCCTTTTTGTAACAAGATATAAACAATTATTCTTTGGAGACTCTTCCTCATTTTCTTTTTTTTAAGACATATATCTAACGATTCCCTCTGATAGACTTTCCTCACTTTATTGTCAATAATGACTCTTTGGGGAGCAATGCTATAGGGAATGAGGTTGATCACCCATCCTGCTCTGGATGTGCTGGTTAAGCAAGCTGGTGGACCATGCACTGTCATCGCAGAGGGCATCAAATCAACAGTGTGTTCTGTAAGGCCTGCAATCCTGCGCACCTAGCCATAATGATAATCTCTTTTAGCTCATTGGACCTTCATGGAACTGCTAAGTAAATTTCAGGGCAGAAAGGTTTTATGTGATTTGGGGGTAATTCTTGTGGCTTAGGAAGTAGCAAACCAGGCTGCTGAGTATATGACTGGTTTAGAACTATACTTGTGAAAGGGAATTAAGTTACATTAGAATTAGAATGGAATACTACTCAGCTATCATAAGCAATGAAATTATGCAATTTTCAGCCAAATGGAAGGAAATAGAGAAGCTCATCCTGAGTGAGCTAATACAAATTCAGAAGGATGCACATGGCATCTATTCACTTATAATCGGATTTTAGCCATATAGTATAGGATAACTATACTACAACTCATGCACCAAAGGAAACAGGAACATAGACTTTTTTTTTCCTGTCAATGAGACACTTTGCCCTAGTAGTGCTGCCTTGTAGACCCCCAGTATATGAGGAGGCTCTTGGCCCTCATATGACTGTTGAACTGGGGCGGGGGACTGATATGTAGGGACACTCCATTCCAGAGGAGTGGGTGTGGAAGGGATAGTGGATGGGAGGGGTGGAAAGAGGGCACTATGATGGAGATGTAACCTGAAGCAATAAATATTTTTTTAAAAAAAGAAAAGTTATTAGGATCTAACTTCTTGGAAATATTTTGATAAGATTCATGATTGTCAATGAGACACTTGTCAATGCTCTTATCTTTAAGATTGCTCCCTGATGCAGGGCAATTTGTTGAGCTGTACTTTTTTACCTTATTTTAAAATTTGTCTTTGACAGTGTATCATGTTTTTTAAATTTAAGATTTTGAGAAGCTATTTGGGAATGATGAATTTTGCTGTTTGTTTTATTCTTTAATAATTGTTCATCTTCCCACTAACATTGCATACACAAGAGGAGTATGATTTTTAAAAACACTATATTTTTCTTAACAAATATTAGCAAAAGTACACCCCTTATATGATGGAAAAAATCGGTATCAAAACCAAATTCCTATACAATAAATGGGTTTTATTTTTGGTATTTCTCAGAATTATACAAAAATTAATAGTGTCTAAACATTATCCTTGTGGTGATAATAAAAATATTTATCAATTCACATTATTAAATAATGTTTTAATATTGATTGTACTATGGAAAAGATTTTTCATTATTTTTAGAAAAAATAGAAGCAACTCTTTAGTTTTTATTTGAAAATAACCACATCTTAAAGTAATAACAACATAATTATTGACATTTCTCACCTTTAACTGAATAAAAATAGCTCTTCTTCTATTCTGTATTCTCTGCCAAAATTGATCACTGTCTCTCTTTTTGACAAGGCCTATTTTTATCTTTTCCAGCTTGCATTCTGGTAATAAAAAGAGTGTCTAGGACACAATAAATAAAATGACTGAACCAACAAAAGTAAATCCATGTATTTCTGTGAGCTTTTTCTCTAGAAAATTTAGAATATTATGGATAATACATCTGAATATTTAACAAGTAAAAAACATGTGAGAGGACAACACATTTATAGGAAGCAATTTATTTTGGTTTCTCTGCTTAATAAGTGAGTGTAGACACAGATAATATTAGTTCTTTTGAAGTCACTACAGACAGAGAGCCCTAATAAACCTTATAGATGGGCTTTGACTTTATATGTGCATTATGTGAGGCAGCTTAATGAAGGAGGGAATATAAGAAAGAATAATATGCACTTTAATAAATCATATATCCTTGTGCTATTTAAATGTTTCTTCAAGGTTGATTGAAACTTTAACCTCAGTCTCAATAAAAAAAGAAAAGCTTCAAATTTGCCAGACCTTGAATTTTTACAACACTATGTTGAATTATGCAGTGATCAGTCAATTATTCATCTCCCTCAGACTGAGATAGCTGTGCTTTGAAAAGCATGCAAAAGTGGGGCTACAGAACGTGATGCTGTGTCAACACATTTCACTCAGGATTGCTTACAAGACGAATTTTTGTTTCAACATTGATTCTAGTTTTCTTGATGTTTGCTTCTAATAAGGCACCTGTTACAAATCAATTTCAGTTTGCATGCTTTAGTTTCTGATTCAGGGTGATGCACTGCCAAAACGGCATTGCCGCCTTTTCCATAGATTCTCACGCCTGTGTGAGAAATAGAGATCTTTCATATTTCAAGGTAATCGTACCATAAGACTGCAAAACAAACATACTTTTTTGCTAATAGAACAAGAAAGAATTGATGAGCTGGTTCTAAACTCAGAAGAGATTTATTGGGGATAGTTGGAATTTCTAAAATAATTCATCAATAAAATTAATAGAAAGTAGGATGCAAATGTGGAAATGTGCTGACCTCCCATCAATCTCTCAGCAATGGAAACATTCTCTTTGGCAAGTGGGAAGGAAAGAAATAGCAGCCATTCTGCCAATTATCAGCTCTTAATACAGGGCGAGGAGATTATCTTCTGAGTCTGCATCCCATTGTTATGAAAAGGAAAGAACACTTATTCAATAGGATATTTTTGGAACAAATCCAAGAATCATTTGTGTTAAGTATTTAAACACAAAGTGTGGCTCAAGGTGAACACTCAAAATCGTTCTCTGTTTTAGTAGGAAGACAGATTTGAAAAGTCAGACATATGCAGCATTGACACTTGCTTTTGCAAAGCAGTATATTTGAATGTGTGTGTGTGTGTGTGTGTGTGTGTGTGTGTGTGTGTGTGTGTGT
>CAJQZJ010018033.1:5881173-5909073 GCA_907164525.1 Lophiomys imhausi
TGTGTGTGTGTGTGTGTGTGTGTGTGTGTGTGTGTGTGTGTGTGTGTATTCTGGATAAGCAACTGATGACAATTTGTGAAAGTTCACTTACCAAAGTTCCTTCGAAATGGAAGGTTATCTGATGTTAAGCAGTTGCTCTTGTCTTGCATAGTGACAGCTCTATCTTTCTCACGGTTCCCATAAGCATCGTTTTCTTGCTTGGTCTATATAGGGTATTTCCAGCATAGGGGAACGCTAAGAGAGCCAATATGAATTATGAAATTCAAATATCACTTGCTGTCCTTCTTAAATTTGACACATGCAGGTAGCCCAAAGTTGACAATGAAAATGTCCCACATGCTCAAGAAAAGCTGACTGAGTCTAGTTGAAAATATGGGCTGTATTGAATTCAGTAGTACTTTATGCCTAAAGTGATACTTTCACATACTTTATTAGATTAGTTTTCAAACAATAAAAAGGTGTATGTTGTCAAAAATATTCGTGATTGCAAAATAATTATCTTCGGGTTATTGAAAGAAGGGAAATGAAGAATTAAAGATAGTACACTTTTTATTAATATATTTTTTCAGTTACATCTCAATCAAAGTTTCCTCCCTCCTCTCTTCCAGGTCCCACCCTCCCTCCCTTCCTCTTCCCTATATCCATCCTCTCCTTCTCCTTAGATGAGGGGTAACCTCCACGTATCAGACCCCTCAGTTCATCAGTCACATGAGGGCTAAGAGCTTCCTCTTGTACTGGGGCTTGTTATGGCAGCCCAGGTAGGGTAAGGTGTTCCACTAACAAGCAATAGGGTGGAGTTTTTCATAGGATAGTTATGTTAGGTTTCCTGTCTGTTTGGTTCGCTGGGTTGTAGGATGGTTGACTTGTGGTTTATGGTTAATATCCACTTATAAAAGGATACATACCATGTGTATCTTTCTGTTTCTGAGTTAGCCCACTTAGGAAGAGACATTTTAATTTTTAATAGACATAACATGTTTTTAAAAAAATAACTGTATTTGATAACTACATAATATGTTTTCAAAAAAATTCTAATGAATGGATTAAGCAGTTGGCCCAGTAAGTAGTATTTGATGGGTAAGCATGAGGACCTGAATTCACACTGCCAGCACCCACGAAAACACTTGGTGTGACAGTAGTCATCTGTAACTATAGCACTGCATGGAGCGAAGAGACAGAAGCATGCCTGGGCCTTGCTGGCAAGGAAGTCTAGCCAGAACATGGAATTCAATTCAATGAGAGACTCTTTCACAAGAACTAAGGTGAAGATCAATATTAATCTCTGGTCTCCACATATGCATGCAGCAGATGCACACACACACACACACACACACACATCACATTGGAATATATACATATATATTCACATATGCATTATTAATTATCCTTAAATTAAAAAAGCTATAATTGTTACAGAAGTGTATCAGAGCATATCCATAATCCAATCCACATAGAAAGGATAACTGGAAGCAAGAAACTCAGTGGACCTTGTGTACTATACAGACTATTGGCTTATAGGCATCATTGCTTTCAGTAGTATAATTCTCTTGTTAGAAATACTAAGGAAAAAAATCAGTGGGGCATGAATAATAATTCTAACGTCAAATAAATCTGCATACATATATCATTAAATTTCAAAAAGACCCTACCCATTATGCTTATTTAAATAACCTTTTAGAATACTTAAAAATGAAAAATAAATAAATAGCCACTGACCTCATTAACACTGCAAAATTTAGTTGGATATTCCAAGATTAAAAGAAATAATGGTGGGGTTTTTTTGCACTTCTAAATGGTTATTCTTATAATGTTTGCAAGTCAGAAATGGGGAATGAACCCACTGAGTTAGCCAGAGCTCTATCAGGAGAAAGAAGGAACATGCTGGCTGACCACAGAAAAACAAGGTAACTGAGCATGCAGGGATGGGGTGAGAGACATGGATTCAGTCTGGGTTTTATAACCAGCTACCAATGCATGACTACAGCCAAATGTTAAAAAGAAATGGATCTCACTTTTGAATTAAAAAGAGATACACAGATTTACCAAAGAGGTTTTTTTTCTAGAAAGAACTGAAATACTGGTTATAAAATATTTCTAATAGTCTTAGCATTTGATATGTGTTCATGCATGATATTTTGGCCTGATGAGGTCTGAAAAGATAGGAGACGTGAATATTTTCGGCAACATTTCAAACTTCTGAAAATTTTATAATAATAATAAAAATAACAGCAATAACAAGTATAAGAGTTATATAATAATATTGTTGTTTTGCATCTATTATCTCTATGTTTAATTGAAATTAGAAAGACTTCCTTTTCCTTCTTGTTTCTTTTTTTAATTTTTGTGCTTCATCAATACCTTCTTGTGTTTACCTATCTGTAACAATAAATTTTTATTTTTGCTTATATATTTATTAATACTCAACAATTACCTATAAAAGCTCCTAAATCCTCAAACCCAAACCGTAACTCTAAAACACCCTAATACCTATAAAACAAACACTTAACACTAACCTAAAGTTTCTTAAAAAGATATTCTCTCAGATTAACTTTTGGCGTGGAACCGTAGGGGCGGTTGATCTCTGCCAATTCTTTCAGTCTTATAGTCTGTGAGTCTTATTTGTCAGATCTTAAGATGAGTATAAATTTGATAAGTTTCAATCATTGAAGTAAGATAATCTTTTAATCAGTCAAAACTTGTCTCCGAGGTCCTAGGCCCAAATAATTCACGATTGAAAGCCCCTCCAAGCCACCTCCAAATCTGCTACTTGCTCACTGTTTCTGCATTCTGGGCACTCTCATTCTGGCTCAGGGGATTTGGAACTCCAAAGTCTGTGGTAGCTTTCCTAGTTGGACCAAAATGGCCCAACTCTGCTTAAAGGTGTATGTTGTCATGCTCTCCACCTATGTGGATCACTGATGGGGAGCACGAGATGAAGAAGAGGTCTCTGAACAAGAAACCTTCATGCCCTTCCAAGAAATGCCCCCTGGGCAATGTGTCCCTCCAAAGCTTTCCTTGCAGAGGTGTCGAGGAGCAGCAGGAGGTCAGGAGATTGCATGATCTGTTGTGAAAATCTGGAGTTCTTTCCAAAGTGTCCTCGCTAAGGTTCCTGGTGGACTTGTTACAAGGCACGCCCTTCAATGTCAATCATATCCGGATATAACTGGATCCACTCATATCTTTTCACCTGAGAGGCCTGTCTTATGTTATTCCAAAATCCCTATGCTCAATTTCCCTAATCCTACCACACCTATCTGTATATCTAACCATTTATAGCAGTGATTCTCAACCTGTGGGGTGCAACCCCTTTTGGGGTTGAAGACTCTTTCACAGGGTATCAAAATGACAGCTATGAAGTAGCAACAAGATAATTTTATGGTTGGGATCACCACAACATGAGGAACTGTATTAATTGTATTAATGGGTCACAGCATTAGAAAGGTTGAGAACCACTGATCTATACCATGTGTACATACATAACTGTTTGTTAACAACTTTACATCTTATTTTAATGAAATATGATATTATGAATTGCTGATGCTTGAAATGATGCTTCATTTACCTTCTCCAAATACTTGCTTCAAAGTAAACTAATACTTTAAAGTATTAGTTTAATCTTTGAATATATAATCATGTAATCTTTGAATATATTCAAAAATACATGCCATGTGCTAGATTTGAGACAGAATTACCAGAAGGGGAACATAGAATTAATTATTTAAATGTTTAAATGCATTTTCTCTGGTGATACTGAAACTTTAGAAACAACTGTAGTAAAATATTTTGTGTTCCTTTTATGTAGTACCAATGTATGTGACCTAGAAATGAGCAATTATATATATATATATATAAAATACAATTCATTAGAAGAAATAGTTTTACTTTTGCATTTATTTATTTATGTCTCCTCTTGTTCCTAAAAGTGAATCAATCTAGTTTTGAAAGGATAAGCACTTGAGAATGCTAAAACAGATTAAAAGAAGTGCAGTTAGCAAGAGACTAGAAAAAAGAGTAAGAAATTAAAGTGAATTTGGAATGGAGGTTACCATAAAATATTCAGTGTCTAAAGGCTTATGTAATTGGTAAACAAAAGCCACATTTTGTACTGTCAGTTTAGTTTAGCCAAATCAAGGGAAGGAAGACAAATGTTTGCAGTTTCTGTGAAAACCATAAGATTTAAAAAAAAAAAACAAAAAGAAGGCCTATAGAAGAGGAAGCATTGGCATTCCTGGACTTTAATAGTCTATAAGTAGATGATATCTAATCCAAATACTTGGGAAGATTTTGACAAAAATGTTCTAAGATTTGCAAAAAAAAAACCTAAGAAGTGCAATTTTTAATGTAATTTGAAGATATTATAGAAGTGAACACTTTTAACATTGCACATATGGTCATGTAACTTGCAGGTGTATGTTGGAATAATTGCAACTCTAATCTTACACACCTCAAAATGTCTAGATTTACTCTTCCTAGGAAAGCGTTTTAGCCTTAGAATGAAATACTACCTTTCCTCTAATCACTCCAGAGGTAATAACATAGTGCTGAAAAGGCTTCTTCTACTAAAACCAGTCCAAGTGATGAGGCCATTATAATTTAGGGTGTGTTCCATCCTTTTGAAAGAGGTAATTCCACAGGAGATGACTGTAATAGATACAGTATGCTGTGATGTAGTATACAATAATAGAGTGTAATACACCATTGTATGACTGTGAGCCTTAGAATGACAGTCCTGGGCCAAACGACTTAGGACAATCAATTTGATTTACACATGAGAGTTGATGCAAACCAAGGCACCTGAACATCATGAAATCCATTTAGTATTACCTGCAGTGATGGAGGCTTAGAAAATAGTCATTTTCCTTCCATCTTTTCTTGCTGTTCAATTTTGGTTGAGTGCCATATAATGTGCTGAAATAAACTGTCAACATATACCTCTGCTGCTCATTGGCAAAAAAGCACTGCTGCTTTCTGGGTGTTTGACAAAGTGTCTACGACATCAACACAGAATCTCCTAAGTAGCAAATTAGATGTATATCATGCTATAGTGAAATGCTGCTCTGCTGATAATACCATCCATGTGTACTTTTACATCTATGATTTCCTTTAAATTCAATTCAACATGTATTTATTGAGAGGTTGATGCACAAGTGGTGTGCTGAGTGCTGGGAATACAAAAATGAATAATACATGGTCCCTGCAATTGAGACAATCACAATTTCCTGAGCAATGCAGGTGTAAAACAAATAAATTACAATAAAATATGAATATACCATCAGATGCATAAGGAAATGTGCTGTGGGAGGTAAAAGAAGAGACTAGTAACTTATAGGAAAGTTACTGAACTGGTGTAATGTGACCTTGTTTTTAAAGAGACTAAAGATACTTCCTATTCTAAGAAGTGAAAAAAAATCTTAAAATAAAGCCACTCATTTTTTTTTGAGTAAAATGACTTAAGATTCAACTACTTGTAAAATGAAATTTAGACATAAATAAGACCTTGTGTTAGTTACATACGCCTCAAAGATTTTTTCATATACTTTCATTGTCATCTGTCTTTGGATATTTGTTTCTCTCAAGCTGCCATTGTTGCATGAACTCTGATCATCCTGATGTAAACACTGTACCAAATGTCCACACATGGACCTTCCCCCTTGCTGTTCTATATTCCTTATATAAATGTGATAAAAGACACAGAAGTGATCTGCTTGACATCTCTCTTCATTGAGGTTTCTATTGCTGCTATGAAACCACTTGTAGACACAATCATGTTGTAATTTTATCTATTAATAAAGAGTATTAGTTGAAAAGAAAATTAATAAATGTAATTGAAAGATATATGGAACACATGTGATATGCAAAAAGAGAACAGAAACACTTGGAGTTAAACATTTAATGAGAGTGAAAGCAGGAAACTATATGAGCAGAGAGTAAGAAGTAGGCTAACAAAAACCAAGGATTCATGGGAGAGCCTTACAGAGACTCACTATATGTAAGCTAATTATACACTAAAGAGTTTGAATAGAAGTACTCTACATATATAGTTCACAAAATGCTTTGCTTATTAAACAAAAATCAATCTCAGTGCCAAATATAAGATGCCTTGCTACAAATTATTGGTTAATGAGGTCACAGAAGTCTCCAAAACCATGCAAGCTACTGCCATTGTTCTTCAGTGGCCATCATAATGAGAATGGTAAGCCATTTGTAATGAAGACACCATAAATTTTGGTGATTGGATGTATAAAATTCAAGCTTCCCAACTCCCAAATTTTGGATGGTGCTATGCAGGCTTCTGGAAGAGTAAAAGTGTCAATGGTCTTTTTTAGCACTGGACTCTGTGTGCTTTAATATTGAGTATCAAGGTGGGATGGTCATGGCGGAATAATGGAATGACTCCATGGCTTGCTGATTAAAAGCCCATAGTTCCTGTGTAAGGACCTAATATTTTTATTTTGATAAAGCAGCTGCCAGACTACTTTGCACGTATTTTGTTTTTATCCATAGCGCTGTGCTGCTCTCACTCTTAATTTAAGAAGCTTTTGATAAATGCAGAGCATCACAACTAAGTAGTGACTGTGAGTACAACCTTAAATGTGACATATACATCATCTCTTCCAATCTTTACTCCCAAAGACTCAGGAAACATCAAGGAAGAAGGTACGGAAAGATTTTGTAAGGCCCAGAGGATGAAAAACGGTGCTGTAAAATGCTATGTTCTGGTCATCACATGGCCATTGCATTCATGAGTTTACAGATGATTCTTTCCTACACGAAACCAAGCCAGTCAAAATTCCAGCACATACCAAGTAGGGATTTGTAATGCTCCACTCCTAGTTTAGGAGTTAATGGTATTTTATAGCTGATAGAGGACAGAGAGTCATTTTCTTTATGAATGTGACCAATGGTGGTTTGTCAATGATCCACTAGACCACCACTGACTTGTATGCACATGGACAATACTAATCAGGCTCAATATACTATAACAAGTAAAATGAAGAGAAACATGAAGTCACAAAGGAGATGTTTTGGGAAGGGGTGTGGGGGTGTTGGAAAGAACAAAGAGCAGATCTGATATGATCAAAATACAGTATATACACATATAAAATTCTCAAAGAATAAATAAAAACATTAGTTAAAATTTCAACTAAAATTAAAGATTTAAATAATAGTGCCTTATATATAAACACCTTTAGAAACTCTCCATTTATCTAAATAATTTTTATTAACTAAGTTATTTGACAGTGTCAAAATGTATATAGTAAATACAATTTACTCACATCTTTTCACTCACAAGTGTAAGGTATTTTGATCCCTGTTCATCAGGTCTGGTGCATCTACTTCCTGATTCTTTTATTCATATTTTGCATTTTTATCAGAATGGCATAAAATTGGTCTTATATCTTCCTTGTATCATGTCAGGAGGCATAGTATAGTATGTGTGTTTGACATGACATTGGTGATATGAACACATTTTTCTAATTGAGAAGAACTATCATTGAATCCCTATGTGTAGTGCCTTATTGTAATTCTCCTTATGGTAATAAAATATGAATGGCTAATTATGAGAAATATTTGTCTTATGATATGTGTTACATACAGTTTCCAATGAATAAACAGTAGAATATCACAAAACAGAAAAGAAAAATTATACAATGTATACATGTATAAACACTCTCTTTGACTCTGATCTATCCAACTGTCTTTTATACTAGCAGATTTTTCTCTGTCCATGTCTAAAATATTATGATCAATTTACCAATTTCTTGATATTCTATAACACTCTTATGGATTGCTGTCTTAGTTTATGAACCAGATGCAATGCGCTAATACTTAGCTTTCAAAAAAGGGTGAAAGCTCTTTTTGTCTAATTAAATAACATGGATTTGAGCCCTTGAAATAGCAATCTCCTGATGTGGTCATAATACTTCATCAATAAACAGCAGTGAATAGATATATTAGAAGTCCTTCCCGACTAGAGTGCTCACTGGAGTTTGTAAAGACAAGATGTTCCACAGTGTCCAGCTTTCTCAGGGCTCATTGCTTGTATCCTGAACCTGTTGGTGCTGACAACAAAGTCCTGTAATGCGTCTGTGGTCTTAGGAACCAAGTACCTCCAGCACTGCTGTGTCAGGTGTCTTGTTACTGTAGTAATGTGGGCAGATGCACCCCCAGCCAACCAGCCAATCCTTCTAACATATGGCCTGTGGATAATGATTTGATCCTATTTGCTACTTTCACCATTTATATGCCTCAGTTTACTTCATCAGTTCTTTGTTACTCTATGCCACTATTGCAATTAATAATACTATATGTTAATTTTTCCTATTTAAGTAATTGAGTGATTTCCTTTTTTTTTTTAATTTGGACCCCAAATGATACAGCTTTCTTGGTGGTGATGAAATTTACATTTCAAGTTGAAATGCCACTTTTCTATCAGAGGACAAATTCGTGTGTAATAATGAAGAAATGAAGGAAAAGAAGAGAAGCAATAATAATAAGACAAGGTAATGGTTTTAAGTTAGAGGCAATCATTACTAGCAAGTATTCCTCTGATGGAATTATGAATTACCTCCAGCCATTTTCTGAGACTGCATAAGCTAATGGATCCCATTTTGAAAAAGAGGTAAAGGAACTTACTTGCTGGCTCATGAATTCCATTGATTCTCCTATACTAGAAAGTTGTGAATGCAAAGGTGTTGCGCAGATTGGTATTATGTCAAATTGACACACAAGCTAGAGTATCTGAATGGAAGGAATCTCAATTGAGAACATGCTTTCATAAGATCTGGTTGTAAGGCATTTTTAAAATTAGTGATTAGTGGAGAAGGATCCAGCTCACTATGAGTGGTTCCATCCAGGTGCTAGTGGTCCTGGGTTCTAAAGCAAAGCAGGCTGAGCAAGCCAGAGGAAGCAAGCCAGTAAGCAACACACCTCCAGGGCCTTGTATCACTTCCTGCCTCCAGGTTCCTTCCCTGTTGGATTTCCTGTCCTGATTTTCATAGATGATAAACATTAATATAGAAGTATAAGCCAAATAAACCCTCTCCTCTCCAACATTTGTTTTTGCTATCCAGGTATTTGTAGTTTCATGTTGTCCCATTTCTCAATTAGTTTTAATAACTGTATTATAAGGGTCCTGTTCAGAAGATCCTTTCCTGTGTCTATAACTTTCATCCTCCATGGCTATCTTTCATAGTGATGGGAAGTGCTATGTGTAGTAACAGATATGAAAGGTAATCGATGATATTATCCAGATGGGAGTGCTGGAAGCTAAATAAAGTAAGATCTGCCTAGCAAAATAGACCTACTGATACAATATTGGTACAAATATTATGGAAGTAACCAACCACTTTCTAAATGGACTTTAGACCTACTTCACAACATAGAACCAATACCTGGCTCAGTTATTAGGTCATAGACTTGTGGTTAGAAGGGTCATAGACATAGAGAAGAAACTGCTTATATGGTGAATTACATTGATGGATTTTCATACATTGAACCATCCCTGCATTCCTGGGATGAAGCCTACTTGATCATGGTATATCATACTTTTGATGTGTTCTTGGATTTGGTTTGCCAGTATTTTATTAAGTATTTTTGCATCTATGTTCATGAGGGAGATTGGTCTGAAGTTCTCTTTCTTTGTTGGGTCTTTGTGTGGTTTAGGAATCAGGGTGACTGTGGCCTCATAGAATGAGTTTGGCAGTATTCTTTCAGATTATATTTTGTGGAGGAACTTGAAGAGTATTGGTATTAGCTCTTCTTTGAAGGTCTGGTCGAATTCTGTGCTGAAACAATCATGCCCTGGGCTTTTTTTGGTTGGAAGAGTGTTAATGACTGTTTCTATTTCCTTGGGGGTTATAGGGCTGTTTAATCAGTTAACCTGATCTTGATTTACCTTCAGAAGGTGGAATATATCTAGAAAATTGTCCATTTTGCTTAGGTTTTCAAATTTGGTGGAATATAAATTTTTAAAATAGGACCTAAAGTTTCTCTGGATTTACTCAATATCTGTTGTTATTTCTCCCTTTTCATTTCTGATTTTGTTGATTTGGGTTTTTTCCCTCTGCCTTTTAGTTAATTTGGCAAAGGGTTTGTCTATTTTGTTAATTTTCTCGAAGAACCAACTCTTGGGTTCATTGATTCTTTGTATCCTTGTTTTGTTTCTAAGTTGGTGATTTCAGTCCTAAGTTTGATGATTTCCTGCCTTCTGCTCCTCTTGGGAGTGTTTGCTTCCTTTTTTTTTTTTTTTTTACAATTCATCCAGTTTAGCTGTTAATTTGCTAATATGAACTGTCACAATTTTCTTTTTGAAGGCGCTTAGTGCTATGAACTTTCCTCATAGCACAGCTTTTATTGTGTCCCCTAGACGACTCTGAGATTCCATCTCACACCTGTCAGAATGACTAAGATCAAAAGTTCATATGACACCACATGCTAGAGAGGGTGTAGAGAAAGAGGAATTCTCCTCCATTGCTGGTGGGAGTGCAGGCTTTTGCAACCACTATGGAGGTCAGTATGGCGATATCTTAGAAAACTTGGAATAACTATAAATACAATACAAAACAACAGAAATAAATAGGCCAAAATTATAAGAGTTATATGGCTTAGCATACATTCCCAATGTCCAGTCCATATGTATTTGGCACATGACTTTAACATTCTACTATCTAACCATCTCCATGTGTTTAAAGTCCTATATCTAACTCAGCTTTCATACTAACTTGCCTCATAATTTTAAAAATATCTTCTTAGATCCAGAACACCCTCTTGATTCCTAAACAACTCAAAATTTAACTATGAGACTCTAGCTATCTATTCTTCAACCACCTCAGAGACCTGAGAGGGATAAATATATCTGATTATATAGGAAGTGCAGGGCCTGCAGCTTCCAAAACTAAAAAATGACATACCAGTGGCTGCCTGGACAGTTCCCATTTTCTCTCCATACATTACAGCATCAATCTTCAGCCATTTGACCCCATTTCTCTGACAGACATTGATTGTAGAGCAGGAATTATGAAGGACTTACCTACCCTGTCTTGGCAGAGCTAGGCTGTCGACTTATCTGCTTCCAAGTTTTGTCCTTTTTGGACAGAAGCCTGTCTACAGTTGAAGCAAGGGGTTTTTCTTGCCAAGAGAACAGCTTACCACCAATCCAATCATCTCCAACTGGAGATTCTTCGATGCTTATCTTCTACTTGGAGTAGAATAGGGGGTGCTGTCAGGAGCTAACATGTCTTGATATCAAAAAATCTTACGTTAAGAAAACATCTTTGAATGCCATATTCTGCAGATCTCTTGAGGTTTTTGAAGATGACCTATCTATCTCTTATATTTAGATAAGCAAATATTGCTTGTCTCTTAGCAACTTGATTTCTGAGTAGCTTAGAAAATAACTGTGATAGACTGTCATAGTAACTAACAAAATGACACGCTTGCATGAATATTAGTTTCTGTTTCTTAGTTATCCTAAACAGTTTATGTCGGTTGGTAGCAAGAGGTCAAAACTTGACATTTCATTTTTAAGTATTACTACGAACAATACCTTTAAGAAGCGTTACCCTTAATTTTGTATCAATATACAAAGATCAATACAAATGTGGCCAAATATAATCTTAATTTTGTATCAATATACAAAGATCAATACCGATGTAGCCCAATACAATCTTAATTTTACATTAATATACAAGGGTCAATACCATTGCGGCCAAATATAATCTTAATTTTGTATCAATATACAAAGATCAATACTGATGTGGCCCTATTTTTTTGGACTGAAAGGGAGAGCTGTTGGGGGGAAAAAGAAATACCTTAAACTAAAAAAAAAAAAAAAAGAAGGGAAGAGGATGGGGGGGTTGAGGGGGAGGAGGGTGGAAGGGTGGGACTGGAGGGGGGAGTAGGGAGGGGATTGTGATTGAGATGGAACTTGAAGAAATAAAAAATAAATTATTAAAAAAAAAGAAAACTTGGAATAGCTCTGCCTCAGGACCTAGCCATACCTCTTCTGGGTATACATCCAAATGATTCCTTACTGAATCACAAGGAAGTTTCCTCATCTATGTTCATAGCAGCCTTATTTGTAATAGCTAGAAACTGGAAACAACCCAGATGTCCCTCAACCAATGAATGGATTAAAAAACTGTGGTACATCTATACAATGGAATACTACTCAGCTATCAGAAACAAGGAACTCATGCAATTTGCAGCCAAATGGATGGAACTAGAGAAGCTCATTCTTAGTGAGCTAACCCAGACCCAGAAGGATGCACATGGCATCTGTTCAATTATAGTCGGATTTTAGCCATATAGTACAAGATAACTATACAAAGCGAATACACCAAAGGGAACATGGACATAGACTTTTTTTTTTTTCCTGTCACTGAGACACTTTGCCCTAGTGGTGCTGCCTTGTAGGCCCCCAGTGTATGAGGAGGCTCTTGGCCCTCATATGACTGCTGAACTGGGGTGGGGGACTGTTATATAGGAACACTACACTCCAGAGGAGTGAGATGGAAGGGATAGGGGGTAGAGGGAGGGAGAGCTGGACTGGGAGGAGCAGAAAGAGGACTCTATGATGGAGATGTAACTTGAAGTAATAAATAAAAAAAGAACCTACTAGTATTATTCTAATTAGATGTAGTTTTAAGCTGACTTGTAGCAGCTTTTCATTACATCATAGATTACTGCATCTCTCAAACATAACCATAAAAACTTCTTCATGCATTAGATGAAAATAAACAGAGACTGACACTTGGTCAACATACACGGTAGAAGTGATTGTGCAGTACTCACCTCTAAATGGGAGACATGTTACACATCTTCTCCCAAGGCTTAAAGATCATTGAAGAAAAGTGGAAGAATGACTGTAAAAGCTGGAGGTGGTGAATGACCACAAGGAAACAGTGTTCCTGGCACAAAACAAAGCAGCTGTACATAGGAGCTCACAGAACTGAGACAATATGAACAAAATCTGAATAATCTCAAGTCGTAAAACAAATATAAGCATGGAATGGGAAGTTGGCCAAAAAATCCCACCTCTACAGGAAAAGTTACTGATAACTGACAGATGCTAGGAAAGGGAGAGGTAGCTTTCTTCAAGAGTTTGGTCACTAATATGTCTAAGACATATAGGAGATGGTTACACTTAAGAGTATGTATCCATCTCTAATATGACTTGATGGATTTAAAAACGAATGAAAATACAGTAATCAAAGGAGCTGTAACTGACAGGAGATGGAAGAGGGAGATTAATATGATCAAAATGCAATGTATTTAATTCTCAAAGAATTAATACATCCAAAAGATTCTCCACCAAACCACAAGGACATCACCTCAACTATGTTCAATAACAGCAGCTTTATTCATAATACCTAGAAACTGGAAACACAAACAAGCAAACAAACAAAAAAACCCAAATGTCCTTCAACTTAAGAATGGATAAAAACAAAACACAACAAGACAAAACAAAACAAAAAAACTGTGGTACATTAAATAACATAATAGTACTCAGCTCTCAGAAACAAAGAAGTTATGCAATTTTCATCCAAATAGATGGAACTATAAAAGCTCATCCTGAGGTGAGCTAACCCAGATCCAGAAAGATACAAATGGTATATACTCACTTATAAGTGGATATTAACCATATACCACAGTGGAAGCATTCTATAACCCACAGAATGAGAGAGGAACCAAGCATAACTATTCTATGAAAAACTCAACCCAGCAGCGAGTCATGAACCCTGTTGCCTTGTCTGTTAGTGGAACACATTGCCTTAGCTGGGCTACCATATCATACCTCAGTATAGGAGGAAGCTCTTAGCTCTCATGTGACTGATGAACTGAAGTTGATAAATGGAGGCTCTCCTCATCCTAGGAGAAGGAGAGGATGATTGAGATGGAGAAGAGGGAGGGAAAGTGGGACCTGGAAAGGAGGAGGAAGGGGACTTTGATTGAGATAAAACGTGAAAAAAAATTAATAAAAATAAAAAGAAAGAATTGATATAGAATGGTATAGTGATATATAGATGGACATAGAGAGATGATTGATTAATAGATGATTGATAGATAGATAGATAGATAGATAGATAGATAGATAGATAGAATTTTCTTTAGTCATTTAGCAGTTGATTTGGGATTTGTCTTTTCTAGGCCTAGACATATCACACCTAAATTCATCACTCACTTTTGTACATATTAAATTGGTGATGTATACTCAATTTTATATAGTCTCTGACCAAGTACATCATGGTGGGGAACTTATGGAAGTCTGTGTAGCTAAACAAAGAAAGAGGGAATCTGTTAACTCAACTGTCTTTCTCCTTTCCTTTCTATTCAATTAAGTCACTATAGCCAAAAGGTTTGCATTTCCCGCATTGGGGCAAGTCTCCTTCCCTCAGCCAATTATCTCTGAAACTATTCCTATGATATACTCAAAAGTGTGCCAAATTCATGCTCTACATGGTTATTATTCTGTTTTTTTAAATTAAATTCTTTATAGATTTTGGATATTAACCCTCTGTCAGATGTGGGGTTGGTGAAGATCTTTTCCCAATCTGTAAGGTGCTATTTTTGTTTGTTTGTTTGTTTTGTTTTTTAAATGCATATTTATTACTTCAAGATACATTTCCATCACAGTGCCCTCTTTCCACCCCTCCCAGTCCCATCCTCCCACCCTCTACCCCCTCTTCCTTCTGTCCTACTCCTCCACAGCACAGTGTCCCTACATATCAGTCCCCCACCCAAGTTCAGCAGTCATATGAGGGCCAAGAGCCTCCTCATACACTGGGGGCCTACCTGGTAGCACCAATAGGGCAAAGTTTCTCATTGACAGGTAACAAAGTCACAGTGTTCTCTGCCTTACAGAAGCTTTTCAGTTTCATAAAGTCCCATTTATTGATTGTTGGTCTTAGAGCCTGAGCTATTGGTGTTCTGCTCAGGAAGTTGTCATCTGTGCCAATGAGTTCCAGGCGTTTCCCCACTTTCTCTTCTACTAGATTTAGTATGTCCGGTTTTATGTTAAGGACTTTGATCTACTTGGACTTAAGTTTTGCGTAAATATGGTGATAAATATGGCTCTATTTGCATCCTTTTACATGTTGACATCCAGTTAGACATGGCAGTCTGTGTAGCTAAACAAAGAAAGAGGGACTCTCTTAACTCAATGAGTATCTCACAGATATACCATTGTGTTTCTGGGTATGCTTAAGTAAACATCTCTCTTTTTTACATTATTTTAAAATTACAAAATTGTTATAGATCTTAGGTCTTGTGATGATTTACTTTGATTGTCAAATCAAATATATATATATATATACATATATATATGACTTCATATGGACTGTGATTTTATTTGTATACTTAGGTGTGTGTGTGTGTGAGTGTGTGTGTATAAAACAACAATTTTTTGTTGAGTTCCCCACTATGATGTATTTGTTCAGAGACTATATAAAATTAAGTATACATTACCAATTTTTTTTAAATACTTTTTTTTTCTTCAAGTTACATCTCAGTAACAAACCCCTCTCTATTCCCCCTTCCTAACCCGCCCTTCCACCCTCTTCCCTCCAGAGGTTTCCCCTTTCAGTCCAACAGCTGGTTCCTTCTCTTATAACAGTAAGTATTATACAAAACAATAGATATAAATATGCCACATTTATGAGAGTAAATTGGCCCAGTATACCTTCCCAATGTTCAGTTTATACCTATTTGGCCCCTGAAAGTGAGTGATGAATTTAGGTGTAAATCTTAATTTGTTGAAGATGCTGTCCTTTTTCCATTGTATGGTTTTGGCTTTTTTGTCAAAAATTAAGTGACCAGAGGTGTGTGGGTTTATTTCTGGGTCTTCAATTAGATTCCATTGATAAAATTATGACATTCCCCCTTTCTCTTTTCTCCCTCTAGCCCTTCCATTCACAACAACTAGCACCCCCCCTTGCACATTCATGGGCTGTGACCTTTTAAAAAATTTTTTTGTTTTATACACACACACACACACACACACACACACACACACACACACACACCTAAATATACAAATAAAATCACAGTACATATAAAGTCATATATATGTATATATATATTTGATTTGACAATCAAAGTAAATCATCACAAGACCTAAGATCTATAACAATTTTGTAATTTTAAAATAATGTAAAAAAGAGAGATGTTTACTTAAGCATACCCAGAAACACAGTGATAAATCTGTGAGATATTCATTGAATTAAAGCACTGACACACAGGATTAATGTCACAAATGGTCTATACAAAATGAGTTTTATATGAACCCCTTGTATAAGAGAAATCAGGAAATGGCAGATGAGTGGATCACATGTCTGCCATTCAGGGAGATGTAGAATACTATCCTAAGAATGATGTCTACATGGACTATAATCATATCTCAAATCCAAACATAGTTTAAGACAGGAAAGGCCCATGGTGGTCTGATAAGATACAAGTGGTTATTTCAATTTTCTTGTATCTGTTGAGGCTATCTTTGTGCCCAACTATATGGTCGATTTTGGAGAAAGTTCTGTGCGGTGCTGAGAAGAAGGTGTATTCTGTTGTGTTTGGGTGAAATGCTCTGTAGATATCTGTTAGGTCCATTTGGTTCAAGAGCTCTGTTAGACTCATGATTTCCCTGTTTGGCTTCTGTCTTGATGATCTGTCCATTGTTGTGAGTGGGGTGTTGAAGTCTGCCACTACTAATGTATGGGGATCAATGTGTGATTTAAGTTTTAGAAGAGTTTCTTTTACAAATGTAGGTGCCTTTGTATTTTGAGCATAGTTGTTCAATATTGAGATGTCTTCTTGATGACTTCAATGGCAACAGAATCAACAGAAAGCCTACACACACATGGAAATTGAACAGTCTTTACTGAATGACTACTGGGTCAGGGAATAAATAAAGAATGAAATCAAAGACTTCTTAAAAACCAATGAAAATGAAGGCACAACATACCCAAACCTATAGGACAATGAAAGTTGTGCTATGAGGAAAGTTCATAGCACTAAGTGCCTTCAAAAAGAAAATTGTGTCAGCTCATATTAGCAAATTGACAGCCAAACTGGGTGAATTGGAAAAAAAAAGAAGAAGAAGAAGAAGAAGAAGAAGAAGAAGAAGAAGAAGAAGCAAACACTCCAAAGAGGAGCAGAAGGCAAGAAATCATCAAACTTAGGGCTGAAAACAACAACTTAGAAACAAAAAGAACTATACAAAGTTGTGGATCAAAGACCTTAACATAAGGCTGGTCACACTAAATCTACTAGAAGAGAAAGTGGGAAAAACCCTCGAAATCATTGGCAGGTGACAACTTCCTGAACAGAACACCAACAGTTCAGGACCTAAGACCAACAATCAATAAATGGGACCTCATGCAACTGAAAAGCTCCTATAAGGCAAAAGACAATGTCATCCGAACAAAACGGCAGCCTACAGATTGGGGAAAAAAAACCCACATCTGAAAGAGGGCTAATATCCAAAATTTACAAAGAACTCAAGAAATTAAATGCCAAGAAACCAAATAATCCAATTAAAAAATGGGGGAAAGAGCTAAACAAAGAATTCACAAAGGAGGAATTCCTAAAGGCGGAGACACTTGAAGAAATGCTCAGCATCCTTAATCATCAGAGAAATGCAACTCACAACAACTCTAAGATTCCATCTCACACATGTCAGAATGACTAAGATCAAAAGCTCAAATGACAGCACATGCTGGTGAGGGTGTGGAGAAAGGGGAAACCTCCTCCATTGCTGGTGGGAGTGCTGGCTTGTGCAACCACTATGGAGGTCAGCCTGGTGATATCTTAGAAAACTTGGAATAGCTCTGCCTTGGGACCCAGCCATACCACTTCTGGGTATACATCCAAATGACCCCTCACCGAATCACAAGGAAGTTGCCTTATTTATGTTCATAGCAGCCTTATTTGTAAAAGCTAGAAACTGGAAACAACCCAGATGTCCCTCAACTGAAGAATGGATTAAAAACTATTTACATCTACACAATGGAATACTACTCAGCTATCAGAAACAAGGAAATCATGTAATTTGCAGCCAAATGGATGTGACTAGAGAAGCTCATCCTGAGTGAGCTAACCCAGACTCAGAAGAATGCACATGCCATCTATTCAGTTATAGTTGTATTTTAGCTATATAGTACAGGATATCTATTCTACAACCAATGCACCAAAGGGAACATGGACCTAGACTTTTTGTTTCTTTGTTTGTTTTCTCTCCCTGTCATTGAGACACTTTTCCCTGGTGGTACTGCCTTGTAGGCCTCCAATGTATGAGGAGGTTCTTGGCCCTCATATGACTGCTGAACTGGGGCAGGGGAATGTTATGTAGGGACAGTCCACTCCAGAGGACTTGGATGGAAGGGCTAGGGGGTAGAGGGTGGGAGGACGGGACTGGTAAGGGTGGAAAGAGGACACTATGATGGAGATGGAACCTGAAGCAATAAATAAATTTTTAAAAAAGACAGGAAAGGCCAACAATGAGAACCTCTCAGTGTCAGCTAAAAATGTAACCTGCCCATAGAAACATTAATGTTCATGTTTTTAGAATTGATACTAATATGGGAGTCAAGTTTGATGCTTCTCAATCTTAAGTGCAAATATGTTCATATCAGGTATACATAAGGTACTTAAATTAGAAATTATCACAGACTGGAGGAGATAAAGAACAAACTGCTAAAGGAAATGATGCAATTAAACTTTAGAGATTGGTCAGTAATATACTAATGATAAGCTTGTTATCTCAAAAATTATTCTAAATTTATGTGAAATGTTAGTACAAGTTTAAGTGGAGGAAATAGGGTATTACTTACTTTAGAATTTTCCTTTAATTGTAAATTCAACACAAATTTGGAAGTGTTGTTTTTATTCAAACCAAATTCATTTGCCCTTGTATATATCTACCAAACCAAAGAACTCTGGTCAGTGAGTACACTAAGAATGTGAAAACTGAGCTAGTTTTCAGGCAATTTTCTTGTGCATTACGCTTGCAGAATGTCTTACCAAAGGCTCCTGTATATGTCATGCTAGGTCCTATCTACTTCAAGGTAGGTGAAAAGTTGAAAAGTGGGAAGTTACGGAAGTGAGATCTCAGAAGGCTTGTGATGCCAATGTCATGGTCTGGTCCTGCGCACTGCAGCTAGTGGGAAGTTACGGAAGTGAGATCTCAGAAGGCTTGTGATGCCAATATCATGGTCTGGTCCTGCGCACTGCAGCTAATGTAGGATTGTGTCATGACAGGTTGTTTACAGCTTATCTCTTAACTAATGCCAGCTTGATTGGAAAACAACCTGGTACAGCTTTAGACTACAGATTTTACAGTGTCAGATTTCATTTGCTACTTTGTTTAAAAACACAAAGCTTATTTATAGTTTTTTTCTAAAGGTGAAATCTACTTTAAAGTTTGATATTGAGGCTAAAAATATGATAAAGGGATTCCATGTTTTGGAAATACATGTTGAGTTTTTCAGAGTTGGATCCAAATCAATCAAAAGTATAATGTTTAACACTGCTGATATGTCAGTCGTTTGCCAGAATGGTGTGCCATTCATGCTGTTAAATGAATGTTTCCATTTCCCAGAGGAGTGATGTGCTGTCCATCCTTATAATATGGAGTATTGTTCCCAGACTATTTACATCATCTCTGCTCCCTTACAATGGCCCTGTTTCATTGGGTTACACAAATTGAGGGATGCTTTTACATAAACTGGGAAGGAAATATCAACATGCTGTTTGTGATTAATCAGAGATAGTGTGACAACAAGAAGATACATCAGAATATAAGAGGAGTATTATGGACACCAACTTTAATAATGTATAGTATACATTTAAACAACCTTATTTGGACAAGATCCATATTGACTATATGCATCAAAAGGGTGATTTAGTAGAGCTTATTCTCATGTGTTATGATTATGTGACTGGAAGCAGGAAATAGCATTTGTATTTTCAATCATCTAATGAGTTCTGTCCTAAAACGTAGATCTTGTAAAGTGCACTTTTTGGAGATATGTTTATGTAAATGTGTGTGAGCTTTTACGGATAGATTCAGAGACTGTATTTTTTTTCTGTTAAAGGTATTAAGTAATTTTGTGTAAATTACCTTTCTTTTTTAACATGATGGATATTCCAAATAAGTAAAAAATCTGTAGATTGAAAGAAATGTGTTTTCCTATTCTTTCCTCATTGCTGTTGAATAAGAACTAATCTAATAAACTAGTAAACATCATCCAGAGATATACTAGGAAATCAAAATGCTCTGTTAAAAAGGAGAATGAAAGCACTTGTCAGCACTCATGCACTGAATATGCAATTTTTATAATAGATTAAATACAAAAATTTTATGTAATTGTTTCCTTTAAAGTTGTTTTAATCCACTAACATACCAGTTCCCTAAATGTAGAGAAAACTGTCTAGAATTTGTCCACATAAACAGGCACGCCTGATAGGCTCGTTGCCAGAGCTAGAGCTTTAACAAACCCTTATTATTCAGGTAGTTAAAAAGCAAGCCAAATAGCAGCAGTGAGCTGTAAATACTCAGAGCTGACAGAGAAGTGGTTATGACAGCTTTCACATTATCTTATGGCAGAATCAAGGCAGGAGTCACAACTGGCTCATATGTCAAAATGTGTCAGGTCTTAAATGGTAAAACAGGAGTGCAACAGCAATTGGCTTTTCAATCAATAACACGATCAATATATTTCACAGATATTTTCCCATATCTAAATTACTCTGCAGAGATGAGGGACCCTGACTGAGTGTTTATAAATCAATAAAACACATAGCTAAAGGACATCTGTTCCACTTCTTTTGCTTCAAGGTGCTGTTTGCCTTTTCTTCCAACTCTCCTCTTATTTTAAGTAAGTACGTTTGAGGACAAACAGTCCAGGTGCACACAAATCAGCTGACTTGCTGCATTCTGTCTTCATGTTGTTCTTTAAAGAAACAATAATTTTGTATCTGAACATTTGACTAAGTGTAAGGGCAGCTTTTCTTAGCTTTGAGTGGTTTCTTTGACTGTTGGAAATAATAAAGCAGTTTTCAAATTTTGAGTAATATGTGAAACATGAGCTTCAAATGAATAATATCAAGTGCAACATGAAGACTTGTGAATTGAATTAAAAGCTCAGGCATTATTTTTCCTCGCATGAAACAATATTCTTCTTGAAAATTTTACATTGTATTAGTGCAGATATGCTACAAATAAGAAAAATGCTGTCTTCTACAAATCTGTCTCCTTTACGGAAAGATATGATGGGGCAAAGAAACAAACAAAACCCACTAAAATTTAATGCAAAGCTGTAATGTGGACATATAATTTTAGTTCCATCCTACATATCAGCATGCGGTGAAGTATGAAGAATGACTGAACAAAAGCTCTAGCATAGTGAGTTAAAACTGTCCTATTCTATCATTAGCTTCTATTGCAGAAAGTAATACTATGCTTCATGCTGTCAATGTTTCTCTGAAAAACAGAAGGTTGTATTGTGTTACAAGTGGAATGTAAATTAAGTACATCAATCCATATACTTTTTCCTAGGCTTCTTTTGCAGGAAGAAATATTTCCCTACTGTCTTTCTCTAAAACACATAAAATCGAGGTAACAAATACGCACATTACTACTATGTGAATCTGGGACATGACTTAAAAACAGAGCACCAACGTAGAAGATGTTCCTTTTTCATCATAAGCTCAGTTTTGCTGTTGTTTTCCTTTCACTTTACAATTGAGGTGGAAAATATAAATTTACATCTAGCATGGTTTATTTCCTACTTGAATAGCCAGAGTGACTGGTTTGCCTATCAAGTTGGCAGTGTCTTAATGATTACAGTTAGACTGTTGTTCCTTCTGTCAATGTTATCTTCTGATATATAATTATCTTCACCCCAATAATTAGTTCATTAGCATGTTATTTTCCTAGTCAGATCCTGCCCTTACTTCAAGCCTCATCTTGTGAATTGTGACCTTGCCCCTTATATCTCAATGAAGTTGGACTTCATTCTGTTTTCTGGACATGCTTTTCCATGTTAAGACCTCATCACTTTCTTTAACCTGCTAGAAAAATCTGTAAGCTGATGTTCTTGCCATGGCTCCAAGGTCTACTTACAAATCCAATTTTGTTGTGATGCTCTCAACCCTCTTTCCAGAACTTGACGTTCTCTGTTGGTACACTTTTTTCTCATTAGTCTATGAAACACTTATTAAATGTTGTCTTTTTTGGTTAACTATTTTATATTGTCTCCACAAATATAAGAAAAAATTCTCTAATGTTTAGAACTTTGTCATTTTTTAAAATCAGTGTTTCTAAGTAAACATTGAATTGCTTAATTTGTCTGGTAGGGCAACTGCTTCTAATGTGTTTAAAGCTATTTACTTAAAATGTTATAATATGGACAGTAAGAACACAGAAACAATGTATTTGAAATTATACTTTTTTATTAAGCCTAAAATCAAATGAGGCCACATTTTAGATTATTATATTTGCTGACAGAACATATTTATATATTTTGGCACTCTACTACACACATATGTCCAAAACTGGACCCAAACTCAGTATTGATAGCTAGTGTGCAGAAATAGGGCATCTGAAAATTCTGTAATATTATTAGTTTAAACATGAAAAATATAGTCTTGACAGGTAGAAGGTATTCATTCCTGGGTAAGAAAGGTTATACAAAAGAATATGGTCCATAGTCAGTTGAGGCTGAGTATAAATAATGTATATAAAACTAATTTCTCATAAATGCTGATATAGCTTCCAAATGGCCTCATCTGGTGAATTCATGATCTGTTGCTGCTGCTGCTGTTGTTAGCTTGTTTCTGTTTTTTGTTTTTACTTTTACAGATACCTTTAAAGCTAATGAGATTAGCTTAAGGCATTAAGTCACGTGGAATAAAAATCTTGTGATTTCAATGAGGTGTGGAGAAACTTGAGCATGATCAATCTTAGCATTAACCTTTTCTTTTTTCAGTTTTAAATATATATATATATATATATTTAAATGACTGTGTACCATGTGCATTCTTGGTATCCACAGAGGTGAGAAGAGGGTGTCTACTCTCCTGTAACTAAACTTGAACATGGTTGTGAGCCACCAGTGAGTTCCAGAAGTAGAACCCAAGTCATTTGGAAAAGCAGTCAGTTTTCTGAGCCACTGAGTTAACTATCCAGCCTATTTTGGTAGTAACCTTGAAGAAAAAAGATAAAGTGGGAATATTTGTAAGTCACTAGAAATATTATACATATATATATATAAAATCTATTTACTTTTTAGGTATTCTCCTCTCTTTCCTGTCCTCCTTCCCTCCACCCATCCATCCCTTCCTTCCTTTCTCCTATTCTCCTCTATACCTTTGTGTGTCTACACTGGCCTTGAACTCAGAAACTTGAACACGTATACTACATATACACCCTACAACTATGCTACAACTCAAACTCTTAGGTCAAGTATTTAAAAAAAAAACAGAGAATTCAATTTGTCACATTATCAGAAAATTTTATACAAATTATAACAGTACAGAAGGTTCAAAGATGAATTAACTGATAATGAGAATGAAGAAAGGTGATTGACTAAGGGTATACTCAATTTGATTAAACGGTAATGAATACTTGAAAGCTGTAAGTGGCAACAAAGAATTGTTTTGTTGACTGTCATTCAAGTAAACATTAGCTTATATATTTAGGTACCTAAGTACATTTGACAAGTTTTCTTCATGTTTCTTGTCAGCGTTTGTTTTTTAAAAAGCTAAGTTTTGTGGAAGTTGAGACTTCTTGCTGCAGGAAGATGATATTTTTTAACCTAACAAAATTATGGTTAAATGGAAGAAGAAAGAATTTTCATTTGTAATTTAATTTGTGTCAATGAACATTTGAGGAAGCAAATATAGCATTCATGGAACAATAATTCTTGAAAACTTGTTAATAAGCTGATATAGTACTCTTTTTTTGAAAAGTTTGAAACATAAAGACTTTGAAGGGTTTTCTTATATCCTAAATGGAAGGAATATCTGTGTAAAATTGCAGAGCCACATAATACATAAACACCATGTATACAGGCAACTTGTCTTTTTATGCTTTACAAATTTGTTTGTTGAAAACTAAATATTTGAAAAACACATAAAGTTATAATTTCATTCCTTGGCACTCATTGCCAAGGTGAAAGAATCATCCTGAGTTAGATACTCATTTCTCTCTTTAATATAGTAAGCTGTTATTATAGAATCATTCATCTTCCTAATTTTAGTGTGTAAAATATGTTTTAGATCACATATACCTTAATTTTATTTACATTACAAAATTTTAAAGATTCACATTAACTTTTGTAAATATTGCTTTATTAGGCTTTCTGCTGTATATTTTTATTGATCATGAACAATTTATAAATTCAATTTCCTATTAAATTATATTGTAAGTTAATACTAGAATATTTTCCTAAAAATGCTACAATTAACTTGCACAGACCTTTTTATACATATTCACTAACACATGTGACCATGTGACTGCAATGGAATTGTTAAATTTATGTGTTTAGTACAAGATATTGCTAAAATGTTTTGTTATGAAGTCTTATGTGCACTATTTATAAAACAAAATTTTCTACACATTCCAAACAATGCCTGATGTTTTTCTTTTAGGCTTTATGTATACTTTGAATTTTCTGTTTATCAGTAAATTATATTTGTACAGGATGAATTAATATTGGACATAGTTTATTCTACAAATGAAGTCTCACTCGTCTTATTTTTGTGGGAAATCATAAACAAATACATTATAACCTACATAGCCCATTGACAACAAATCAAAGATATTATTCTACCTAAGTCTAACATGGGGAAACCATAAGTTGATTGGCCTTACTTTTAGGAATAGGGATGACATTTAGGTTGCTGCCAAACCTAAATTCCAACCCTAATATAGGTGTTTATTAGCAGAGCTCCTTGCCCAACCTGCAGGCAACTCTATAAACATCTCCTTTCCCTAGCCAAGAACTGGTACTGCTACTGTTTATATGACATTGTACTAGGTGTGTGAGTACTGAGAAGATCTTATAAGTCTCATTAGTAGCCTTAAGCTACTGGTAAGCTGGGGAGTTTCCAGACTCTTATGATTCTTCATCCTAGTGAAAAAAATGTTTTAATTCAGAATAAATAATATGTTTCAGTTTTAAGTTGTACATATCATTGTGATGGTTCTCTTTGATTTATTTTAAACAATTATTTTATTTTTTGAAATTATAATATAAATGTATTATTTCCCCTCCCCTTTTATGTTTCCTCTCTCCAAACCCTTCCATGCATACATTTTTATATCTCTCAAATTCATGGCCTCTTTTATTTAAATTTTAATTTTAATTAAAATTTTATTTTAATTAACTTTAAATTTTGTTACAAATATATGTACAAATGTACACATACACATATATGCCTAAAATATGTGAATACAATTTTATTCACTCTGTATAATGTTACTTCTATGCATATAATTATTATCATAGCTCTGATCTCTTGGTATTGGATAAATAATTGGTTGTCTCAGGTTTGCTCTTTTTTTTAGGGCCTGTTAGGCTAACAATCATTAAGATGTTCACAGGTCAGAACACTTGGGTGGACATAGCCTCTCTCCTCTCTTCCACCTAGTAACACAGCAGCCATATCTGCAACACCTCTTGGGGTAGAATCTAAACTGAAATTTTAAATCACTAAAAATTAAAGAATAAGTTTGTTTGAGAACAGACTACTTGACTCATTCTACTGTCAATACCTTGTTCTGAGTTTTCTAAATAGACCATCAGAGCATGAGGGCCTCAACAGTTCCCAGAAATAAGCAATCTGAGCCAGATATGACCACTAGTCTAGCACCATGGGGCCTGGACAGGGTCCTAGACTGAAATGACCACCAATTTGGCAGCACACAGGCCTTGGAGGCAAACTCTTCCTGAGATGACTCCTGCCTGGTGCCATAATGAATGGGTGGGGTATATCACTCCTGAGACCCTAGACACTCAGAGACCCCAGTTAATATTAAGAGGAGCAGGTAAGTGGTCTGTCCAAGGATATGAGAGCTGGAGGGCTGTCTCTGCCCTTTGCTGGCTGTGGCATTAGATGGGCCAGCCTGGGAAGGGCAGGAGAGCTCACTGAGTAGTGTGTGTGTGTGCAGGAGAGATGGTAGAGTTACTAGCTCAGATATTTCTCAAGCCCTGGAGCTTTAAATTATCCCACCCTAACATCTATCCATCAACAAATTGCGGGAGTCCATGAAGGGGCTGGTCCTACAAATCCAAAACTACAGGGTCTCTATTTCACAGGGCAAAAACAAGATACCAGAGAGGAGTGACAGTGAGGCTCTAGTATTGATAATATTGCAGAACCCAGAGCCCTGCTACCAGACCAATGACTCATTGCAATGAATATTTGCAAACAAAGAATGTTGACAAAGGGTATATGTGGGACACACTATGACACACTACAGTTTGCACAAGATTTTTTTCCCCACTGTTGAGGGTGAGATTGCAAGGGTAGAGGGAGGATAGAAAGGAAGATGAGTGGGATTGAGATTCATGATGTGAAATTCACAAAGAATCAATAAAATTTTTAAAGAATCAGATTAGAAAAGGTTTTTATGCTTTAAAATAATATTTCTGTACTCAAAGTAAAGGTATTCCTATTAGCACTAAGTATGAGACATCATATTTTGTCAATATTTTTAATTGAGACAATTTAACTTTTAATATGCAATCTTATCTTCATATTGTATCTCATACTCAATATTAAAGTTATATTAAATTTTAATTCTATTAGTTCATTTTAATTTTGTTATGTACTTTGAATTATATTATATGACAAGTTTGTGTTTAAGATTTAAGGAGGTTACTAAGAGAGTTTCCTTTCTAAAAGAGTTATTAGAAGATATATTAATGCTGTAGACTGATAGAAAGCAGGGCAACAAAGGCTCTGAAGAGAGAACAGGCCCCCATGCAGAGGAGGAGACCTCTTACAATTTTCACAAGCAATGTGGGAAGGAGATGGCAAAATTACCTTTTTGACTCACTCTTGGCCTTGCTAGGTGTAATCAGGGAATGTTCAGTTAAAGAATTGTATGTGATTGGTAAACATCTCTCCTATCCTAACATTTCTGTGGGTCTATATAGGAGGAAAGACAAGAATCTAGAGAATTAAGGTAATTTAATTCGGTAGATGAAAATTATATAGTAATTGGGATTATAACAGTTCACCCAAAATGGAGTTTTCAAATAGCTTGACCTTGGAGACCAATTAGGTCATGCCAATATAAATTATATAAATTCTTCATGAATTGGAGGTAATATACAATGAAGTGTTATCACAATAAAATGTTTACTAAATTCTGTTATTTTAAATGTAAGTTAGCTTAAGTAGCTGGTTGTAAGAATTTTGAATATTTACTTTTTAGGCTTATAATTAACATTTTGTGTCTTATGCTATATTATGCCTAGTAAATAAGTTATTGCTTGACTGATTTCAGAGATATAATCATATAATATCTAGCTTTTATTATTAATGTTTAGAGTTTAAACTTATGCTTAGTGTTATATATATAATATAAATGTTATATATCACATGAACATAATAAAAATTACATTTTGACTTTTTGTTTTCTTTGTATTCTTATTTTAAATTTATTTATTTATTCATCTTACATCTTAATTGTAGCCCCCTCCATGCCCTCCTCTGGGTCCCCCCTTCTGCTCCCTTCTCCCTATACTCCCTCCCTTCACCTCTGAAAAGGGGAGCTCCCCCCACCCTATATCATCCCACCACAGCAATGGAGTCCTATTAGGACTGAATACCTCCTCTTCCATTGAGAACATGCACTGTAGTCCCATTATGGAGAAGAGGTCTGAAGATGAT
>CAJQZJ010018033.1:5909083-5945965 GCA_907164525.1 Lophiomys imhausi
CTATGTTCATAGCAGCTTTATTTGTAATAATTAGTAACTGGAAACAACCCAGATGTCCCTCAATCGAAGAATGGATTAAAAAACTCTGGTACATCTACACAATGGAATACTACTCAGCTATCAGAAACAACCATATCATGCAATTTGCAGCCAAATGGATGGAACTAGACAAGGTCATCCTGGGTGAGCTAAACCAGATTCAGAAGGATATACATAGCATCTGTTCACTTATAGTCGGATTTTAGCCGTATAGTACAGGATAACTATATTACAATGAATGCACCAAAGAGAACATGAACATAGACTTTTTTCCTGTCAATGAGACACTTTGCCCTAATGGTGCTGCCTTGTAGGCCCCCAGTCTATGAGGAGGCTCTTGGCCCTCATATGACTGCTGAACTGGGGTGGGGGACTGATATGTAGGGACACTCCACTCCAGAGGAGTGGGATGGAAGGGATAGGGGGTAGAGGGTGGGAGGGCGGTACTGGGAGGGGCTGAAAGAGGACACTGTGATGGAGATGTAACCTGAAATAATAAATAAATATTTTAAAAAAAGAAGTGAGAGGAAGAATATTGAAAACAGACTGTAATGAAATATAGGAAATTAAAAGTGGAAATGAACATGGGCAAAAAGACACTTAGTCAACAGTCTTTCTTCAGGAATATCTCAGACATAGGTCCTTTTGAATAAATTGGGTAAGGCAGCTTCACCTTAAATGAGGCTTGAGGCTTTCTTCTCTCTGGAAGGCCTCAGCTGTCCATAAGCCAACTTATTCAGTTTGTATTAGCAACTCAGCCACTCTGCCTCAGTCTTGGAGTCTGGTCACAGTTCCATTCAGGCCACTGTTTGAAATGGTCAAACCTCTCTAGGCAAAAGCTGTGCCACAGGGTTTAGTCCGTGGGCTTTTGCTGCTTTGCTGAGGCCTTCTCTGCTCACCAGCTTCTTTCTGCCTCTGGGAGAGCTGGATGTAACTTTTCAGCTCTGTTTGAGATCAGCTTTTCAGTCCACCAGCATTTTCTCCATCAGATGATATAAGCTGCCTTGTGTCTCATCATCTCTAGTATGAAAATTCTCTAGCATGGGACCTCTCGGGCTCCACCCACTTCATCCTTAAATAGGGTCTCTCCTTGTTTCACGTGACTTCAGCCTAATCTGGGCTCCACTCACTTGGTAAGGCTATTAGCCGGTGAAAACAGTGCCAGGCCATATGCTGTTGTGCCAACTGCCCACAGCCAAGTTGATCTTCATGCCCCATATTAAGAGACTATATCAGAAGCACCTATACATTTACTAAATCTAAATTTTTAATCTAACTCCCCTTACAGAGGTCAAAAAGCAGGCATCAAGGTTCATGTCAGAGACAGCCCCAACTCCACTTGTTAGATGATTCACAAGCTGCTCATTGGTTACATGTGTGTAGGAAGTCTATATCCAATTCATAAATGATCTTTTGTTGGTGATGGGGTAATGTTATGTATTCTAAATGTTAATTAACCTGCTCCTGGATGCCTGTTTGCTATACAAGTAGTGCTGTGTTACCTTGCTTGCTAACCATTGTCTCTGATTGATTGAATAAATGCTGATGCCTGAGATTGGTCAAAGACAGACATAGGCAGGATTAAGGTGTGCAGGCTTCTGAAGCAGAGAGGATCTTGGGTAGTAAAGGTGAGATGAAGAGAAGAAGCCATAGGAGCAGGAAGGAGGACCCATGCCATGGGTTTGAGAAAAGGACCTCATTCCATGTGACCTGGAACAGCAGCTTAGCATGGAGAAAAACAGCTCAGGGGACAGATGTATATATGGAGTCATATTGGGGAAATAGAATTAAGGGCTAGCTTAGATGGGTTAAGATTGCACAATCCAGGCCAAGGCTTGTTAAAATCCATCAGGTGTCTGTGCTCTCATTCATAATGGTGGGTTAAGGATAAACACCGCCGACCAATTAAATATAGTTTAAATTCTGGTAAATAATTTAATTAAGTACTTCTACAGGTTGGTGCTTCAGTCTCTGTGAGCCTCCATGGGCCTAGGATAGTTTTCTCTGTTGGTCTTCTTGTGGAGTTCTTGTTCCCTCTGGGTCTTTCTATCCTTCCTCCCCCATTCTTACACAAGATACACCTGCTCCACCTAATGTTTGTCAGTGAGTCTCAGCCTCTGTTTGGATACTCTACTGCATGGAGGTTCTCAGAGGACAGTTATGCTATGCTCTTATCTGTAAGCATGGCAGGATATCACTAATAATGATAGGTGTTGACTCTCTTCTTTGGGGTAGGTCTCAGGTTGGGCCAGATATTGGTTGGGCATTCCCTCAATTTCTGGTATATCTTTATCCCTTCAAATCTTGTATACAGGGTAACTTTTGAACTGAAGTTTCGTGGGAGGGCTGGTGATTCCCTCATTCCCCTAGAAGTCCTGCCTACCTAGAAGGAGACCTCCATCCCCGCATCCCTTGATGCTAGGAGTCTTAGATAGAGTCACCCTGATCTCTTCCTATGGGCCTACCCAGATCCTGGTCTCTCTTTGTATTCTTTTTAATGCTTCTAGTTTTGCTCTTACATCATTTATTCAGCTTTTAGAAGTAGTAGTTACTATTTTCTCTTTACTTTGTTCAGAACTTATTTCAATATTTCTCTTTATATTTTAAGTATGGATGTGTTATTTAAATTAAAAGTTTGCTAACATGTCCACTTTTCTTTCTGAATAACTTGAAATATTCACCAAGGGATGAGAAAAGTGATTACTGTTGTGGATGTATCTTATATTATAATGTATTTGTCTATTACAAAAGAAAACCTCCACTTTATATATCAAAGTGAAAACAATATTCAGTAGTTGAAGAGTATACAAGGAACAGAGTATGTGGAAAAATCTACCAGCTTTACTAATTCAAATTATTTGTTAACATTTAAATATTTAGAGAGATATAGTATGTGGGTAACTAACTATATATGTGAATAAACATGTAATTGTTCTTTCATTTTGTAAATACTACAAGCATGTATTAATGGATTCTGGAGATCTTTTTGTAATAAGCATAGGTCCTAAAAAAATAAATTGCAAGTATGTGCTTATTTTAAAACGTGTTCACTATGCTGTATATGAGCACTAGCCTAGTTTACAGATAGCAAATCAGTATGTTTTGTGCCACTCATAATAAGTTGAATTAAGGTAAGGTTTTTTCTGAAGTTAATCTATTTCAGAGCTCATTTGGTACAATGGAGCTTAAAGGAAAAAAGAATAGGAAGATTAGAAAGTCCCATACATTCTGAGCAAAGTCTGAAAGAATAACGTGTAGCTGCTTAAATCCTTTCAGTTCAATATAATTTTGTGAAATGAACCAAAAGACCAGGGAGCAAATTTGTGCTAATGTAGACATCATGGTTATATTAATCAAATCATTTTAAACTGCATGGAGAGAAATTAAGTACAGAATTAGATAAATTTATTTCAAAGGCACAATTTTATATGTAATTATATGTACAAAAATCTTATTTTCAAAACAAGTATAAAATAAAGTATTACTAAATTTCAATTTAACAGTGAACAAAGAAAATTGATATTTGGAGTAAATAATCTTATGACTATACATAATTTCAGTATATACTTAACATTATATATAATTATATAAATATACATAAAGTGGTGGTATAAAAGAGAATAGTCCCCATAGGTTTCTATGTTTAAATGCTTGGAGCCCAGCTGGTAGAACTGTTTGGAAAGGATTAGGAGATGTGGCCTTCTTGAAGGAGATGTGTCACTTGAACAGGCTTTGAGGTTCAAAAGCCCACTTCTCTTTCTGCCTCATTGTTGTGTGTCAAGTATTAAAATGTTATCTAGTGTCCTGGCCTGATGCCTGCATGCCTCTTGTCAAGTTCCTCACAATTATGTTTATGGATTCACCCTCTGAATCTATAAACTTTCAATAGGCTCTTTCTTCTATAAATTGCCTTGGTCATGGTGTCTCCTCACAGCAATAAAAAAATAACTAAGACACATACATATGTAATTCATTGAGTTACTGTTTGAAAAATTATATTTGATATAATTGTACCAAATTCACAAATATGCTTTAAAAAATCACCAGTATACTATTTTTACTTGGAAATTAAATTGTATTTTCAATTGTTAACAACAGAAGTTAAATCATAAATGATGTTTGTGTTGACTGTACAATATTTGAATTGGTAGATTAATTATCAGGTAAATTAGTGACAGAGAGGTAAGGTAGTTCAAATATATAAGCAAAGGGATGAATCTATAGAAAAAGAGATGGACGGAAGGTGGCCAGTTTAATTAATGTGCATTAATATCAAATTGATTACTTATTTGTATATTGGGGTAATGTATTTGCACAAAACATTGCTCCCTCCAGTCTTGTACTACTTACTTGGTGACCCTTGGACCAGAAACTGCACATATTTGTATGTCAAGAAGACGATGTCTATGTGAGTCTACAAAGCATGTATGATAGTAGTCTGAATAAATCAGCAGATGTACTAGAACAGAGTCTATGGAGAAAGAATTGATATTTCTTAATGTTTTTCAGTTTTTTGAGAACATGAAGTATTATTCTTTATTCTGTAATTTTTTTCCTTTTACTGAAATTTTTTTCATAAAACATATTCTGATTACACTTTCCCCTCTCTCAACTCATCAAAGTTTTACCACACTTACCATCCTATTCAGATCCAAATAGGATCTGTCTCTCTTTAGAAAACAAACAGGTATCTGAGGAATAAAAAAAAATAAAAAGATAAACACAAAAACAAACAAGTTGGAAAAGGACAAAACAAACAAATGGAAGAAAATGAGCAAAAAAAAAGTACAGGAAACATATAAAGGAGCAACACACATAGGAAGCCCATAAAAACATATAATTAGAAGCCATACACATGTGCAAAATACCTGTATGATAATTACAACATATTATGAGACGTGGAACCTCCAAAGATGCCACTGGGCTTGTTTTCATTGACCATCTCTACTGTTGAGCATGGGACCTACATTAAGAGTAATTTGTATATCCAGTGAGAATACCTTTGAGAAAAATAATTTTCATTTACAAATGGTTATCAATTGGAGTAAGTTTCTTGATTAGGGATGGGTGTGTGCGTCCACCTCTCTTCTCAGATGTAGGACTCCATCTAATGCAGATTCATTCTTACCCTGTTCATACTGCCTCTGTCTCTGTGTTCATATGCTCTCAGTCATGCTGTGTTTAGAAGACCCTGTTTTCTTTGTGTCCTGTCTCTCTCCCTCCTCTTCTATAGGTTATTTGAACCCTGAAGGGACAGTTTTCTTGGAGATATTCCATTTAGGGCTGATAATTCCATGGTCTCTCACTCTCTGAACATTGTCTGGTTGTGGGTCTCTGTGTTTGTTTGCATCTGCTGCAAGAGGAAGCTTTTCTGATTATGGCTGAACAAAGCACTGATCTATGCGTATAGCCATATGTCATTAAGAGTCATTTTATTGCTACATTCCTTTACTATAACAGTAATATTTGGTTTTATACTAGGCCCTTGGACTCTCTAGTCTCAAATTCTTAGTCATATAAGCAGTGTTCCAACTGAGTATGAGTTTCTTCTCATGGAGTGATCCTCAAATTAAATCAGATCTTGGTTATTCCCACTGGCTTTTTGCCACTGTTGTACCGTTGCATCTTGCAGGCATGCTGCTAATGCAGGTTGAAGATTTTCCAGCTATGCTTGTGTTTATGTTTCTTCTTTGGCAGCCTTCAGAGTAGTTTCTAGTATCAACGACATTAGTCCACATAAGTGAAGGGTTTATAGAGGCACCAGCTTGAGTTCCTGATGTTCGCTAAGTTGTGTAGGTATTGTCTTCAGCAATAGAGCCTTACTAGCAGTTTGTGGAGAGAAACCAACATCCCTGGCAATAGCCTAGTATGGTTAGTGCTACTATTGCTGTGATGAAACAAAGCGACCAAAAGTAAATTGGGGAGAAAAGGGTATGTTTGGATTAACTTCCACATCACTGTTCATCATTGGAAGAAGTCAGGATAGAACTCAAGCAACATGGAGACAGGAGCTGATGCAGAGACCATGGAGAAATGCTCTTTACTAACTTACTCCTCATGGCTTTCTCAGCCTGCTTTCTTTTAGAACCCAGAACCAAAGGCCCAGGGGTAGCATCATTCATAGTTGCTAGGCCCCTATCATCAACCACTAAATAAGAAAATGCCCTACAGATTTGTGTATAGCCTGATCTTATGGAGACATTTTATTAACTGACATTCTCTTCACTTTAATGATTATAGCATGTGTTGGTCAGCACAACTGGGTTGTTTGGGGGTTGCCATGGAAACATTTTGCTTAACATCTCAATTAGATGTCATTCATTCCCAGTGCTGGAAGTTTCATTTGGTAAGAAAGATGCCATGTTGGGGTTCAATCTCCCCCAGCTTTTGGAGATTTTATTTAGACTGGTTTCATATAGGTATATGTGTTAGGAAGCTTCTACTATATTAAGTTTCCATATGACCCGTCACATTAATTTAAGGAGTGAACACAGATAGATGCCAAATTCCAGAATGAGTTTTGATAGCATTTTCCCCATGATTTTAATGCCCGCTGTCTGATTTTTTTTTTAAAGCACACTCAGCTAACTCTTCAAGATGTCTCTTAACATGCCAAAAGGACTTGAAGAAATGGAGCATGCCTCTTCCAAGAAGTGAGAAAGACCTCCTTATTATATCTCAGAACACCTCACCCCCTCCTAGTTTGCACCCCCACTGCTACTAAGGAGTCCTCCTGTTCCTTGTTTCTTAATGGACTTTATGAAATTTCACCAAGACTTTCTTTTCTGTCTGGATATAAAGAATGATAATGTTACTGATGAGACTATATCCCCTACTTCTTTGCCTTCAACTGACACAAGGAAAGGAATAATCATGGAGATTCTTTCTGTTCATGTGTGTTCTGTTAAAGAGCAGGAAAGTTCTAGTAATGGAGAGACACATCTATGTTGGGAAATTCAGCTGGCATTAAGGGAAAGCCCCTGATCCCAGTACAAACTGAGGAACTATCTGTCAGAAGGGTTCCCTCCTCCCCACCTGATCTGGGGAAACTCCTTTTTGTACCCTGCATCTGAAGAATGTCACATAAAGCTCAGGGAAATTATAGGTCCAACCTTTTCTCTCAATAAGAAACTGGTTCAGTAAGCAGCTAGGATTCCTGGGAAAATCTCTCCTGCTAATGAGATATCTTAAGCACCTTAAGCTTCCAGCCAATTACCTCTGTCCATGGCTTCTCACTGTACCTTGAGTTCTTTCCCCACCCCCACTACCTATAGAATAGTTAGGTTAGGTACTGCATTCCCCTTCTTAAGATAGGACTTTGCTGCAGCATGTAAATGAAGTGTCTCTGGCACTCAGCCCCAGCAAATCAAAAACACTCACCCCACAAAACCCTCCTACTGCCCAAGGTTTATAATGTCTCTGTTCATGAAATAATCCCTCTCTCTCTCCCCCAATCCCTCTTCCTCTCCATTCCTCCACCACGATCATCTGAGACTAGGCTGTTTATTTTGGACTTGGAAAGGAAGGACCTTCTCCCTCCTAGAAGAATTCATCAATGGATCTGCCTGCCTAAGGCAAGCTCCTGCTGCCTGGAACCTGTTTCTCAGTGCACAGCAGAGGTGGATAGTGTGACAACCGCAGCTGGTCACTGCCACTGATCACCTGGTAGCCACTCGGAAGTTTGCCAAGGTGCTGAACTTCTGCCACTTCTCCTGTGCCCTTGCTGCTTGCTGTAGTGCTCACTGTGACAGCAGGTTGCTGGCTATTCCAGAAGCAGATTTGCCTGAGCTAAGTCATATTCCAGAAGTCACTTGGCTTGGCCCAGGAGCTCTGAGCTCCTTGAAGTTGCCCAGCCTAGTTTTAGCAGCTTAACTAAAGGAGCTGTGACCTTTTGCTGTTCTATAGAAAGGATTTCTCAGTCCCGCATGCTTATTATAAGAACTCTATCACGTTAGGGTAAAGAAAATCCTTTTTCCTACCCCTCTAGGATATTCTGTGGCATGGATCCTGTCCAATGTTTCGTCCTTTTCTGCACAGAAATCAATGTTGCTTGGACATTCCAGCAGAGATTTTTACACTTCCAGCTTGATGTCTGGAAAGGCCATGGCTTCCTGGCAGCATACCTGACGAGGCCCCAACAGCTCCCCAGAAGACGCAGAATGACACATTTGTATTTGGGGTGGGTATGCTAGGATGAGAAGATAAAAGTAGGCTAAAGTGCCTCAGATGAAGAAAACAGCCTGCTTCAGTAGCCAATGGATAGAATGGAGGGAGAAGATTCAGGGTAATTAGTAGTTAGTTAACTTTTATGGTAGGTTTGCTTTCACACACTGAAAGCTAAAGCTGCCAATATCATTGTTTGAAGTCTGTCAGTAGGGTATGGGTTTGAAGTACTATAATAGAAAAGGAAATGTTTGGGTATGTGGGGAGAGTAAAATTAAAAAAAAAGGTGTTAGAGAGGGGAAGAATCTTATGACATGTTTGAGTTGGTTCCCCATTTACTTTAAACCAAAGAGAAAAGACTAGTGCTTGAACTTGGGGTTCTTGACAGTATGAGAAACCTAGAGAGTGTAAGTGAAGATACAGGGGTGAGTTTTGAGTTAAAGGAAAGTAGCAGCAAACTGCCTTTGTGGTGTGCAAGATTAGAGAATCAATACAATAGAACAGGTAACAAGAGGCAAAATTAATGGCAATGGCAAGATTGCTCAGTGAAAAATCACCAATATGTCTTTGTGGAAAGGCTGCCTTGTAAAGCAGAGTGTGGTAGTGGAGTAGGGGCAAAAAGGAGTTTTATGGAATAGGTATAGAATTGTAATATGTTAGTTGAATGTTTAAGAAAATATAAATATTTTCTGGTGATCTATTGGCCAAAGTTAATGTCACAGTTAGTGAAGTTAGTTTAGCCTATTGTGAGTTGGTCCAAGACAGAAGGAACCCTAACAACATATTTGAGTATAAGCTATCTCTCATTAAAACCTATACAGAGGCTGGGAAGGGCAAGGATATTAGGACAGGAGTCTTTAAAAATGATTTCTTTAAGCATAACAATAAGAAATATTTTCTAGCTTTGGGATACAAGGAAATGGGGAGTTGTAGTTGGATTTAGGAAATGATATCAATGGAGAGATAAATCAGGAGTTTATATTAGTGGTTGTTGTGTCACAGTTTCCTCTGAGATTCAAACATTCCATCCTGCAGGGAAGCTCCTTAAACAGGAAGGTAAACAACTCAAAATAGTTTCAGGAAGTTCCTGAAACTGAACAGATAATTAGGCCTGTCGCTGCCATAGGAAGCAATAAAATCTGAGCGTCCCCATCAGATCAAAGAAGCTGAGCTGCAAAGAAGACTCTCAGAGGAGAAAAGCTGCAGAAACTTTGAAAACAGACCCAGCTGCCTTGAGCAGAAAGCAGCTTAGCTGCCTGGAACAGGTTTAGATCAGCTGAGAACCGGTTGGAAAGAATCCTGTCCACCTGTTGAGCTGCTTTCAAGCTCTGTAGTGGGCTTCAGGTCCCTACTTTGATGAGTTGCACCATGAAGGGATGTTTGGTGATGTGGCTGTAACTGAGTCATTTCTGTTAATATAAATAATCTCTCATGCATATTTTTGTAAGTAACCTTATTAAAACTCATTGGTTCACCAAGTTGGACTTTCATGGTATCTTTACATTTGGGTCTGTCATGGACTTCCTATCTGAGGTGTATAGTCATGTGTGTTTCTTTTCCCCAGGGAAAGTTTTGTTGCACAATAGTGGTATGTACAGTTCAGCAACAGGAGGGGGAGATAAGAGATTTCCTGTGAATGAAAAGAGATTTATAAGAACATGACATATAAATGTTGAAATGGATGTGTCAATTAAAAATTTTTCCATATAGGAAAAAGGACAGCATCTTCAAAAATGGTGCTGGTCCAACTGGATGCCCACCTGTAAAAGAATGAAATTAGACCCATACTTATCACCTTGTACAAAACTCAAGTCCAAGTGGATCAAAGATCTTAACATAAGGCCCAACACATTAAATCTACTAGAAGAGAAAGTCAGAAAAACCCTTGAACTCATTGGCACAGGTGACAACTTCCTGAACAGAACACCAACAGGTCAGGACCTAAGACCAACAACCAATAAATGGGACCTCACGAAACCGAAAAGCTTCTGTAAGGCAAAAGACACTGTCATTTGGACAAAATGGCAACCTACATATTGGGAAAAAATCTTCACCAACCCCACATCTGACAGAGGGCTAATATCCATAATTTACAAAGAACTCAAGAAATTAAATGCCAAGAAACCAAATAATCCAATCAAATATGGGGAACAGAGCTAAACAGAGAATTCACAGAGGAGGAATCCCAAATGGCTGAGAGACATATGAAGAAATACTCAACATCCTTAATCATCAGAGAAATGCAACTCAATACAACTCTGAGATTCCATCTCACACCTGTCAGAATGGCTAAGATCAAAAGCTCAAATGACAACACATGCTGGCGAGGGTGTGGAGGAAGGGGAACCTTCCTCCATTGCTGGTGGGAGTGCAGGCTTGTGCAACCACTATGGGGGTCAGTCTGGCGATATCTTACAAAACTTGGAATAGCTCTGCATTGGGACCCAGCCATACCACTTCTGGGTATACATCCAAATGACTCCTCACTAAATCAAAAGGGAAGTTGCCTCATCTATGTTCATAGCAGCCTTATTTGTAAGAGCTAGAAACTGGAACCAACCCAGATATCCCGCAACCCAAGAATGGATAAATAAACTGTGGTACATCTACACAATGGAATACTACTCAGCTATCAGAAACAATTATTCAATTTGCAGCCAAATGGTTGAAACTAGAGAAGCTCTATCTGAGTGAGCTAACCCAGACTCAGAAGGATGCACATGGTATCTATTTACTTATAGTCAGATTTTAGCTATATAGTACATGATATTTATACTACAACCAAACACACCAAAGGGAACATGTATATAGACTTTTTCTTTTTCTTTCTGTCAATGAGACACTTTTCCCTAGTGGTGCTGCCTTGTAGGCCCCAGTGTATGAGGAGGCTCTTGGCTTGCATATGACTGCTGAACTGGAGCAGGGGATTGTTATATAGGGACACTCCACTCCAGAGGAGTGGGATGGAAGGGTTAGGGGGTAGAGGGTGGGAAGGCAGGACTGGGAGGGGTGGAAAGAGGGCACTATGATGGAGATGTAACCTGAAGCAATAAATAAATAAATTTAGAATAAAAGTTTTTTTCCATATAATAATAACTGTTGTGGCTAGAATTGCTCCACTTCCTTGCCCCTTAGAGCTGGTAATTATCCTGTAACTATGATCCTGAGAGGGAAAATTGTGGGGGGGGGGGGTTGGCACAGGAATGGCTGAGGATGAATGAAATCTCAGGAGAGACTTCTCAGAAGACAGCTGCAGTGAGACAGTTTGTTTATTTGGGAGGAACAAAGGCTACTTAAACTTTTGGGATGCTGAGCAGGGGCTTTGAGGGTGAGTCTACATCATTGGCGAAGCCAGGGTACTGGGGATGCCTCATTTGCATGAGGAGGAATTACACATGCTACTGGACATAATCTCATAAGGGGAGAGGGAGTTTAACTTAGGTACCAGCTACTTGCCTCCTGGGGGGACAAGGATGGGGGCACAGGGCAACATGGGCTAGGACAGGCAGGCCTGGGGTAGGGGCCGAGTAGTACTACTCCTGCTGATTTTAGGATGAAATTTCCAGGGTTTGGGTACACCTCTACCCGACCCTACTCAGTCCCCTTCCCAAGGCTCCACAATGGTTAGCTTTCATGGTCCGCTTGATATAATCCAGAAACCAGGAAATGTGTCACAATAAAAGGCTACAATTAGTTGGCCTATGTGATCATTCAGTGAATACCTTAGTTAAGCTAATTGATGTGGAAAAGACCCAGCCCTCTATCATCCCTTAGGCAAGGACCCCTGAATTGTATAAAAAATAAATAAGCAATCAAAGTAAACACAGACAAACAAGTGAGTGAGTGTGCGTACACTCATTCTTTCTCTGCACTTGACTGTGAATGGGATGAGATTGGCTGTCACTAGCTCTTTGCGCTGTGAATTTATCCTGGGATTGTGATGTAAAATGAATCCTTTTCTCCATAAGTGACTTTTCCACGGTGTTTTTTTTTTAATCACTGCAACATAACTAAGACTAGAACAACTCTAGGAAAGTTTTATCCAATCATTTGGAAAAGTGAGAAATTACCCACATATAAGGTTCATACTATTTCTTCACCATCAACAGATGTTTCTAGGTTGTATAGGAAAACTGACTGACTACAAACAGGGGAAGCAACCCCATAAACAGCATTACTCCATGGTCTCTGCTAACGTTCTACCCCCAAGTTCCTGCCTTGAGTTCCTACATTGGCTTCTCTTCATGATAGGTTGTAACATGTAAGATGAAATAAATCCCTGCCTCCTAAAGTTAGTTTTAGTCAGTGATTGTCACAACAACAAAAAAATAAAATTAGAACAGAAATTGGTATGATAGCCTTGACCCTGATTTGGGGGAAAGGACTGTGGAAGTGTTTGACAATTAGGGTTGGAAGTGTTCAGGTCTTAATGAGCTTTTGCTGTGAGGACTTGGAATATGAAAATGATGAGAGAAATGCAGACAATGTAGGAAAGACTGTGGCATTGCAGAAATGATCGCAGACTATAGGAGCAATTCATGTGATAATTTTAAATTAAGAATCGTTGGATATGACCTCTGTGTTTTACCAGAACAACAAATGCTGCTTAACTGAGGTTGAGGAGTAAGGCATATTTCATAGCAGGTCCAAATCACTGAGGCAAAATCTGGGAAGTATTTCTACAGGGTCAGCTCACAGAAGTTGTGTTCAAATGGGAGGGCCAAGGCACCAAGGCAGCATATAAAACTGCCAGAAGAATTTTGCAAATAATTTTTTAAGAGTTTCCCACATGATGTTGGTTTTGTAAACATGAAGAGGCCACAAAGAACAACTGATATTGACATTGTGAATGGCAAGAAGTCCAGTGGTGATGTGTGCAGCCTCAATTGCAGTTCAAACCCTTGGACTGAAAGGTTCCATGGAGAAAATTTGAGTCTATTCATCAGCAGAATCCATTTGTGTAGGTGCAGCCTCAGGGGCAGTGGAAACTCCAGCATATTAGGTATGCCATGATCCTGATTGTCCATCAAGGACAAGGGCAGGAGTCTAGTGGGTATAACCAGAGCCTACTGAGCAAATGGTGTGATACTAATGATATAGCCAGAGAAATGGGACTGCTTAAGTTCTTTGGAGCTCAGAAGATAATGAGTGAGTCCTAGAAGTTGGACAATGAGATTTTTACCCTGTTAAATTTTGCCTTTGTTCAGTCTTTGAGTAAGAAAGTACTTAACTTCTTCAGATGTTAAACAAACCTGCCATAATTAAGAGACTGTATTTTTAAAGGACACTTTAAAATTTCCTAAAAATCTTCCCTAGTAATCTTTAATATTTCACTAGTGTCATCTGTTTTCACAACTATATTTTATCACTCTTTAATTAATTTGAATTTTCTCTTAATTTTTTTATTAATATGGCCATAAGTTTCTCAAACTATATGATTAAAAGAATAACTATGACTGATTTGGCATATTATTTTTTTAATCTTCATTTCATTATTTTTCCCCAAATCTTTTTAATTTCTTGCCCTGTACTTGGTTTTCAATTGGCTTCTTCTGTTTTCTTAAAGCCTGAGTTGCATGGTTAGATTATTTATGTGAGGTCTGTTTGATATTTTATTGTGAACAGTTAAAACCATAAACTTTTCTTTATGACTATCTTGGCTGTTTCTTAGTGATTCTCATATATTGTACTCTCATTTTCGCCTGAGTCTATGAAAACTTTAATTTCCTCCTTGATTTCTTCAATGACTTCCTGTTGATTCAAATGTGTATTGTTCAGTCTCCAAGCATTTGTATATTTTCTGAGGTTAATCTTGCTATTGATTTCCTGTTATATTCCATTGTGATCTAATAAGTTTCAGGAAGTTGTTACTTTTTCTTGTATTCTGTCTTTTTGCACTTTTAAGGCTTCCTTTGTGGCCTACAATGTCATCAATTATAGAACAAGTTCTATGTATACTGACATGTGTGTTCACCACATCTAGGGTGGAATGTTCTAAAGATATCTATTAAATTCAATTTCTCTGATATATTTAAGCTGTGATTTTTTGTTTGTTTGTTTGTTTTTTTACAGGTTTTCAGTTTGGATTATCTACCCAGATGTGAGCGTGGAATGTTAAGTTCCTACTGTTATTCTGCTAGTACCTTTGTGGCCTAGTATACAGTTTTAACATATGTTTCTTGAAAATGTCATCCCAAGATTCAGTCTTTCCTGGTTATTTGAGTTTATAGAGACAAGCCACAGTTGGAAATTGCTTTTTAATATAGTGATTTAATCTTACATTTAAAATTAGTAGATTAAAATCATGTAAGGTGATTCAAAATTATGAGTGGGAATGATTTGTTTTTTAAACAATAGTTTTGTTTGTGTTTTTCTTGATGATTAGAAATTCTTTACTTCCTTTCCTGATTATACTAGATATTTTCTCTTTTGCTGTGTCGATCATGTCTGATTGATTCCTTCCTGGCTTGCCTGTTTTCATCTTTTCCTTTCATGAGATGCACCTTCCTATGTTCTTATAAGGAAAATTTTGTTTTTCTTCTTCCTCTGCTTAGGGAAGGATAGTCTGCCATCCTGGCCCTGTTGAAAAGCCTTAGGTTGTGCTTCTCTTAAAATATTCATATATCTTTATTAACTTTAATAATTATTTTGCCTTATTTGCTAATCTTTGTGAACAATTATTTTATTGCAGGGTTTTAAATCTGCAAATCCATGATCTTGTGGATTATGGGTTTGCTGATGGCAGATTTGGTGTTATTCTGATATTTATTCCTCTGTGTGTGAGTTGGCACTTTTCTCTTATAACTTGTATTATTATTGTTCTACTGGGTGTATTTGACATACTTACACAATGTGTAAGGAGTATTTTTTCTTGTTGTACTCTTTGAGATTTTAAGTGTTTTTGTATTTGTATATCTAATTTTTATAATTTTGCAGAATTCTCAGCCATAGATTCATTGACTAGGTTATCTCTGCCATTTGTCTTTATCACAGTTCCCTTTTTAGTCTCACATATTCTTAGATTTGTCTTATTCAATATATTTCACTTCTTGGTAATCTTGATCATTTTCATTTTTTGCTTCACACAGGATTGTATGTATTATTGTGTAGTTGCCTGCAACTACTGATTGTACCGCCTGTACAGGGGCTGGGAATTGTAGAGACAAAGAACACAGAGAGGGACACCAAGGCAGCAATCTGATCAAGGTGACAAACTCTACTAAAGGTTCAACTGCTGATGTACGTTGAGAACAAGTAGGAGTGGCAGAATCACACCTTCCCCTCATTACAGAATCAGGAAAATACAGCAAGTACCACCTGTATGGAAAGTCCCAGCTAAAAGGCCAAACCGCATCACTCAGGTGTAAACAAATCACCAAATGGCTGCTCTGTAAGGGGCTGCATTGTTATTGTATTGATCTTACCTCAGTGAAATTAATTTCTGTTTAGTCTTGTCTCCTACTGATACTTTCTTTTTATAGAGATCTTGCTTGATGCTTAATTTTGGGAGAGAGGAGGAGAGATGGGGGGGGGAGGAGAGGGAAAGGGAGAGAGGGACAAGAAGATATGTGAATGCAATATCACAGGGTCCCAGAAAAGAGCATTAGATACACTGTAGCTGGAGTTACTGTCACTTGTACACTGCCTGACATGGTTACTGGGAACCAAACTTGGGTCCTTCCAAAAGCAGTATACATTCTAACTACTGAGCAACCTAGCTCTCCAAATCTTTTTGCTGTTATTGATGATGCTCCCAGCAGTGTTTTTAGTTAATTAATCGCCCCTTTCATTGTCATAATCACTGTTTGGTTCTTTTTCAGTACTCAATATTCTTTCTGATAAATTTTTTTCTTCAGCTTATTGACTCATCCACTTAGATAACTTAGATACTGCATCTTATTCAAGCCTTGAATTGATTTTGTAACTTTCTTGTCTATGAAACTGCAATTTAATTATCAATTGTTATGCTTATTAATTTATTAATAAGTATGAACTATAAGATTACACCAGCAGAGTAGCTGGCTGCCTGGCTGGATATCGGCTGGTGATGTGGCCCACCTTAACTGGCCGTCTGATTTGTCCTTGGGAAAAAGCCCTGGACCAAGGGTGGCCTTCACCACCTGCAACCAAAACTATGTTAACTAATATCCTCATTAATAACAATAAGAAGTATTAGGTTGGTAGAATTGCTGGCAGCTTGGCGGGAGATTTGGAGGTCAATGGCCCTAGATTATTTGGACTGGTGGCCTATAAGCCACCGGCGGTCCTTTCCTCAATAATGAAATACACCAAGAACTTTTAATGTTTCAATGCTTAGTCCTTAGCTGGGCAGACTCTCAATTAGCTAATCTAAATTAATCCTGACCACTTAATCCCAAACCACCATGTGGCTTGTTATTATCTTCCAGAATTCTCAAACACGTCTATCTGCTTCCATGTCTCCTCATGTAATGAGAGATTCCTCTGTGTAAAATGCAGGGTTGCTGTTTCCATCTCAGGAAGTCCCACCTTCCCATATGCTTTCTGCCCAGCTAATTGGCCATCAGCAACTTTTATTAACCAATCAGAGAATGCCTCAGAAGGGGCAGTAACCAGGTCTCAGCACTGAAATCAGCCTATCAGAAGCAATGTATTAGACCTTCCTCATCATGTCTAGATCTTCAAATAAATTCTTTTTCTTTTTTTTCTTTTTATTTTTTCCTTTATTTTTTATTTCTTCAAGTTACATCTCAATCGCAGTCCCCTCCCTATTCCCCCTCCAGTACCACCCTTCCACCCTCAACCCCCCATCCTCTTCCCTTTTTTTTTCTTTTAAGTTTAAGGTATATCTTTTTTCCCCCTACAGTTTCCCCTTTCAGTCCAACAAATGGCTCTTTCTCTTATAATAACAAATACAATACAGTACAACAGAGGTAATTAGGCCACAGTTATGAGGGTTATATGGCTTAACGTACATTCCCAATGACCAGTCCATATGTATTTGGTACCTGACTTTAACATTTTACTATCTAAACATCTCCATGAGTTTAAAGTTCTATATCTGACTCAACATTCATACTAACTTGCAACACAATTTTAAAAGTATCTTCTTAGATCTATAACACTCTATTGACTCCTAAACAACTCAAAATTAAATTATGAGGCTCTAGCTATCTGTTCTTCAACCACCTCAGAGACCTGAGAGGGATAAATATCTGATTTTATAGGAAGTACAGGGCCTGCAGCTTCCCAAACTAAGAAATGACATACCAGTGGCTGCCTGGACAGTTCCCATTTTCTCTCCATACATTACAGCATCGATCTTCAGTCACTTGGCCCCGTTTCTCTGACAGACATTGATTGTAGAGCAGGGGTTATGAAGGACTTACCTACCCAGTCTTGGCAGAGCTAGGCTGTTGACTTACCTGCTTCCAGGTTTTGTTCTTTTTGGACAGCATTCTGTCTACAGTTGGAGCAAGGGGCTTTTCCTACCAAGAGATAGGCTTGAGCCTAATTCAACATCTCCCACTGGAGATTCTTTGATGCTCATCTTCTACTTGGAGGAGAATAGGGGGTGCTGTCAGGAGTTGATATGTCTTGATATAAAAAAATCTAAAGTTACGAAAACATCTTTGAATGCCATATTCTGCAGATCTCTTGAGGTTTTTGAAGAAGCCCTATCTATCTCGTATATTAGGGTAAGCAGATGTTGCTTGTCTCTTAGCAGGTTTATTTCTGATTAGCTTAGCAAGTAACTATAATAGGCTGTCATAGTACCTAACAGAATGACCAGCTTGCATAACCATTAGTTTGCATTTCTTAATTATCTTAAAAAGTTTATGACAATTAGTAGTAAAAGGCCGACAAATCACATTTCATTTTTTTTCTTTACCCCCTAACTCTTCCATCCCATTTCTCTGGGGTGGGGTGTCCTTATATAACAGTCCCTCATCTCAGTTGAGAAGTTGTATGAGGGCCAAGAGCCTCTTCATTCATTGGGGATCTACGAAGCAGTACCATCAGTGAAAAGTGTCTCGTTGCCCAGGAGAGAGAACTACTAAACAAAAAACCAATAAGCATACAATAGATAAAAAAGACTAAAAAATTAAAAAATATATAACTAATATATAAAAAATAAATAAAGAATAAAAATTAAAAATAAGAAGTCTATGTCCAAGTTCCCGTTGGTGTGTTAGTTGTAGTATCAATACCTTCTACTATATAGCTAAAATCCTACTATAAGTGAATAGATGCCATATGTGTCCTTCTGAGTCTGGGTTAGTTCACTCAGGATGAGCTCTTCTAGTTCCATCCATTTGGCTGCAAATTGCATAATTTCATTGTTCCTGATAGCTGAATAATATTCCTTTGTATAGATGTACCACAGTTTTTTGACCCATTCTTCGGTTGAGGTACATCTGGGTTGTTTCCAATTTCTAGCTATTACAAATAAGGCTGCTATAAATATAGATGAAGAAACTTCCTTATGATTCTGTGAAGAGGCATTTGGGTGTATACCCAGAAGTGGTATGGATGGGTCCTGAGGCAGAGCTATTCCAAATTTTTTAAGATATCGCCAGACTGACCTCCATAGTGGTTGCACAAGCCTGCATTCCCACGAGCAATGGAGTAGGGTACCCCTTTCTCCACACTCTCGCCAGCATGTACTGTCATTCGAGTTTTTGATCTTAGCCATTCTGACAGGTGTGAGATGCAATCTCAGAGTCGTCTTGAGTTGCATTTCTCTGATGATTAAGGATGTTGAGCATTTCTTCAAGTGTCTCTCAGCCGTTAGTGATTCCTCCTTTGTGAATTCTCTATTTAGCTCTGTCCCCCATTTTTTTATTGGATTATTTGGTTTCTTGGCATTTAATTTCTTGAGTTCTTTGTAGATTTTGGATATTAGCCCTCTGTCAGATGTGGGGTTGGTGAAGATTTTCTCCCAGTCTGTAGGCTGCCGTTTTGTTGTAATGACAGTGTCTTTTGCCTTACAGAAGCTTTTCAGTTTCATGAGGTCCCATTTATTGATTGTTGATCTCAAGTCCTGAGCTGTTGGTGATCTGTTCAGGAAGTTGTCCCCTGTGCCAATTAGTTCAAGGGTTTCTCCCACTTTTTCTTCTAGTAGATTTAGTGTGACCGGCCTTATGTTAAGGTCTTTGATCCACTTGGACTTAAGTTTTGTATGAGGTGATAAGTAAGAGTCAAACTTCATTCCTTTACAGATGGACATCCAGTTGGACCAGCACCATTTGTTGAAGATGCTGTCCTTCTTCCATTGTGCCGTTTTGGCTTCTTTGTCAAAAATTAGTTGGCCATAAGCGTGTGGGTCTATTCCTGGATCTTCAATTCGATTCCATTGATCTACTGGTCTGTTTCTATACCAATACCATGATGTTTTTACAACTATTGCTCTGTAGTACAGCTTGATATCTGGGATGATAATACCTCCAGATGTTTTTTTATTGTTTAGGATTGATTTAGCTATTCTGTGCTTTTTGTTGTTCCATATGAAATTGAGGCTAGCTCTTTCAGAGTCGATGAAAAAATGTGTTGGTATTTTGATAGGAATTGCATTGAATCTATATATTGCTTTTGGTAGGATGGCCATTTTTATTATGTTGATCCTACCTTTCCATGAGCATGGGAGATCTTTCCATCTTCTAAAGGCCTCTTCCATTTCTTTCTTCAAGGGCTTGAAGTTCTTGTTGCATAGGTCCTTTACTTGATTGGTTAGAGTAACCCCCAGATATTTTATGTTGTTTGCGGCTATTGTGAAGGGGATTGTTTCCCTTATTTCTTTCTCAGCCCATTTGTTTGTTGTATAAAGAAGGGCTTCTGAGTTTTTTGAATTAATTTTGTATCCAGCTACTTTGCTGAAGGTGTTTATCAGCTGTAAGAGTTCTCTGGTGGAATTTTTGGTGTTGCTTATGTATACTATCATATCATCTGCAAATAGGGATAATTTGACTTTTTCATTTCCGATGTTTATCCCCTTGATGTCCTTTATTTTTCTTATTGCTCTACCAAGAACTTCAAGTACTCTATTGAAGAGATATGGTGAAAGTGGACATCCTTGTCTTGTCCCTGAGTTTAGAGGAAATGCTTCAAGTTTCTCTCCATTTATTTTGATGTTGGCCACTGGCCTGCTGTATATTGCCTTTATTATTTCTAGGTACAGCCCTTGTATGCCCGTTCTCTCCAGAACTTTTAGCATGAAGGGGTGTTGGATTTTGTAAAATGCTTTTTCTATATCTAGCCAGATTATCATGTGGTTTTTTTCTTTCATCTTGTTTATATAGTGAATGACGTTGATAGACTTTCATATGTTGAACCATTCCTGCACCCCTGGGATGAAGCTTACTTGATCATGGTGTATGATACTTTTGATGTGTTCTTGAAGTTGGTTTGCTAGTATTTTATTAAGTATTTTTGCATCTATGTTCATGAGGGAGATTGGTCTGAAGTTCTCTTTCTTTGTTGGGTCTTTGTGTGGTTTAGGAATCAGGGTGATTGTGGCCTCGTAGAATGAGTTTGGCAATGTTCTTTCAGATTCTATTTGGTGAAAGAGTTTGAAAGGTATTGGTGTTAGCTCCTCTTTGAAGGTCCGGTAGAATTCCGTGCTAAAGCCATCTGGCCCTGGGCTTTTTTTGGTTGGGAGATTTTTAATGGCTGTTTCTATTTCCTTATGGGTTATAGGGCTGTTTAATCTGTTTATCTGATCTTGATTTAGCTTCGGTAGGTTGAATCTATCAAGAAAATTTACCATTTCACTTGTTTTCAAATTTGGTGGAGTATAGATTTTTAAAGTAGGATCCAAATATTCTCTGGATTTCCTCAATGTCTGTTGTTATTTCTCCCTTTTCACTTCTGATTTTGTTGATTTGTGTTTTCTCCCTCTGTCTTTTAGTTAATTTGGCTAAGTGTCTGTCTATTTTGTTGATTTTCTCTAAGAACCAACTCTTGGTTTCATTGATCCTTTGTATAGTTCTTTTTGTTTCTAAGTTGTTCATTTCAGCCCTAAGTTTGATGATCTCCTGCCTTCTGCTTCTCTTGGGAGTGTTTGCTTCTTTTTTTCCAGTTCACGCAGTTTAGGTGTTAATTCGCTAATATGAGCTGTCACAATTTTCCTTTTGAAGGCACTTAGTGCTATGAACTTTCCTCGTAGCACAGCTTTCATTGTGTCCCATAGGTTTGGGTATGTTGTGTCTTCATTTTCGTTGGATTTTAAGAAGTCTTTGATTTCCTTCTTTATTTCTTCCCTGACCCAGTGGTCCTCTAGTAAAGAGTTGTTCAATTTCCATGTGAGTGTAGACTTTCTGTTGATTCTTTTGCTATTGAAGTCCAGCTTTAGTCCATGGTGGTCTGATAAGATACAAGGGATTATTTCAATTCTCTTGTATCTGTTGAGGCTATCTTTGTGTCCAACTATATGGTCGATTTTGGAGAAGGTTCCGTGAAGTGCTGAGAAGAAGGTGTATTCTTTTGTGTTTGGGTGAAATGTTCTGTAGATATCTGTTAGGTCCATTTGTTTCATGATCTCTCTTAGACTCATTATTTCTCTGTTTGGCTTCTGTCTTGATGATCTGTCCATTGTTTTGAGTGGGGTGTTGAAGTCTCCCACTATTAACGTGTTTGGATCAATGTGTGATTTAAGTTTTAGAAGTGTTTCTTTTATAAATGTAGGTGCCTTTGTATTTGTGGCATAGATGTTCAATATTGAGATGACTTCTTGGTGGATATTTCCTTTAATGAGTATGTAATGCCCTTCTCTGTCTTTTTTTATTAACTTCAATTGGAAGTCTATTTTGTTTGATATTAAGGTGGCTACTCCAGCTTGTTTCCTGGGTCCATTTGCTTGGAAAATCTTTTCCCAGCCCTTTACTCTAAGGTAGTGTTTATCTTCAATAGTGAGGTGTGTTTCTTGTATACAACGAAAAGATGATCTTGTTTATGGATCCAGTCTGTAAGTCTGTGTCTTTTTATTGGTGAGTTGAGTCCATTGATGTTGATGGATATTAGTGACCAGGGGTTGTTTTTTCCCATTATTTTGGTATAGCTGGCTGTCTTGTGTTTCTGTTTTGTTTAGTTGCTGTGGAGGTTTCTATTTCCTCTGTTTTCTTGGGTGTAGTTATCTTCTCTCTGTTGGAATTTTCCTTCTAGGGTCTTCTATAGGGCTGGGTTTGTGAGGAGATATTGTTTGAATTTGATTTTGTCATGGAATATCTTGTTTTCTCCTTCTATGTTGATAGAGAGTTTTGCTAGGTATAGTAGTCTGGCTGGGCACCTATGTTCTCTCAGGGCTTGTAGGACATCCGTCCAGGCCCTTCTAGCTTTTAATGTTTCTGAGGAGAAGTCAGGTGTGATTCTGATGGGTCTGCCATTGTATGTGACTAGGCCTTTTTCTCTTACAGCTTTTAATATCCTTTCTTTGTTCTCTACATTTGGAATTTCTATTATTATGTGGCGAGAGGAGTTTCTTTTCTGGTCTAATCTGTTTTCTGTTCTGTAAGCCTCTTGGATTTTTACTGGCATCTCTTTCTTTAGGTTTTGGAAGTTTTCTTCTATGATTTTGTTGAAGATATTTCCTGGACCATGGAGTCGGGAGTCTTCTCTTTCCTCTATGCCTATAATTCTTAGGTTCCGTCTTTTCATTGAGTCCTTGATTTCTTGGATGTTGTGGGTGAGAGATTTTTTAGCCTTCTCATTTTCTATGGATGTTGTACTGATTTCTTCCATCGAATCTTCCATGCCTGAGATTCTGTCTTCCATCTCTTGCATCCTATTTTTCATACTCACATCCGTAGTTCCTGTTCTCTTCTCTTGATTCTCCATTTCCTCTTTTAACTCTGACTGTGTTTTCCTTATTGTTTCCATTTCTATTTTCATGTCTTGAATGGTAGTGTTTGTTTTGTACATTTCTTTCTCCAGTTTGCTTGTTTTTGTCTGGAGATCTTTCATTGCTTTATCCTTTTCCTGTTCAAGCTGGGTCACTTTGGCTTGGAGCTCTTTAATGATGTTATTCGTTGTTTTGACGGGTAAGATTGTGGCTTCTTTGAATTCCTTCACAGTTTTAAGTTCTTCTTGAAGTGACTTTATCACTTTCTATAGTGTAGAATTGTCATCGTTTTCATATGTTTCAGTTGTGGTGACGTGGTTTGGGCTGGGCGGAATAGCGTTGCTTTCTTTTGTTGGAGACATTTCGCTCTGTTTTTTTTTTTTTTTTTTTTTGCCTGGGTCCTCTGGCCATGTGGAATTTATTTTGCTGTCTTCTGGACTTGGGTCCAAAGTGGGCACTGTGATGTAAGATTCGAGTTGCTTTACTCCACCCCTATAAGGTGAGTCATTCAGTCCCGCCTCCCAGGTGGAGACCTAATTAATTAGGGTGGCCAAGCTGTGCACAAGTAAGCTCTGATTCCCCTCCGGAAGGGCCTGTACTAGTACATAAGACTGATATACGACCGTTTCAGATATCTCGCAGTTTGCCCAGGATTGGTTCCTGTAGTGGGTAAGTCTGCAGTTCAGCTGCAGTAGCCTTGCTGCTCCCGCGGCTTGGAAACTGGCCAGTGACATCACAGACTGTGATCTGTGTTCTGAAGGCACCTTGCAGCAGATCTCTTGCTCACTTCCAAGGGTCGCAACCTTTCGCTAGATAATTGGAATGTCTGTGTGAGACCTGGGAGTGCCCAGCAGGGTGGGGATTATCTCTGCCTGGTTTCTGAATCTGCCGGCTGGGTATTAGGTTGGAACTTACCAGGGGTCTCTCCTTTTGGGGGGAATGGGTTTTCCCGATTCCAGGATCCAGAGGCTTCCTAGCGTGTCCGAGATTTGGAAGGGGCGTCCTGCTCAGGCATCTTCCGTGGTCCCTGTGTAGCTGGGTGAGATTTAGAAGGGGTCGTGCCCTTGGTACAGTTTCTTGGAACACTTGCCGCCTTGTGATTATTGACCCCGAAATCAAAATACGTCCGCGCCGGCCGCCGCCATCTTGGATCCCCCCTCAAATAAATTCTTTATCCATGTATTTGAGTTATATATTTGGTAATTATTCTTTTTAAAATTAGAATTCTGAAATACTAATCCAACATTTTCACTGTTTCAATATCTTTTTTATATAATATTGTTAAACTTTCAGTTCATGAGGTTGTTGTAATGTATTGTCCATTCCCTTTCTCTCTCTCTTCTTTCTTGCTGTATTTTGTAATTTATTGGAAGGCGTGTATTCTCTGGTTTATAGTTTTGTCTCTTTTCCAACTGTTTTTGTTTGTTTTATATTGTTTGAGTCATGCTGGTGACTTATCTTCTCACTTGGTTTATATACAGGTGGAGAGTGACTGCAGAAACAACTGTGATGACTGAAACACAGGTCCAATGTTAGCTGAAGGAGAAGATTGTCATGTTCTTTACTGGTGTATCCTGCAAGGTTTGGAGATATGGACGGAAGGGTAGTAGTGTCTATATGGAGAATATGTGTGTGGATTATTGAATAGTTAAATTAAAGGGAAACAGGAAGGTGGAAAGGAGAGGTACTGTAAGAATGAGAAAGAAAGTACATAGATCACATGTATATTCAGTTTGGAGAATAGAAAGGCAGATATCAAAGGTTGTTTTCTAATGAGATATGAGTTACAATGTATCAGATGAATGGTTTAAGTACAGAAGGATAGATACTCTAAAGATATGAAATTTAAACTATTAGAGATTTATGAGGTGGATCAGTGGTTAACTGAACTTCCTCTTCTTGCAGTTTGATTTCTAGTACTTTACAGGGTTGCTCACAACTCTCACAAGGCCCTTTAACTGCAGATCCAGTGACTTAAATGCTATCTATCTTCTGATACCTCTGCAGGTACCCCAACCCACATATATGACATTCTCTCTCTCTTTCTCTCAAATACACACACACAGGCGTACACACATTTTATATATATATAATCTTAAATCAAAAATAGTTGATATATAGGTCCAATGACCTAAGTTATATCCCTGGAGATATGTAATGGTGGAAGGAGAAAGCCAGTCACTCTGATCTCCATCTGTATACCACTCATGTTCACACACATTAATATTATATACATAGTAATAATAATATAATTTAAGCTGTCCAGAAGCTTGGTTATTGCTTACTAACACTCACAGAGATTTTCTGCAAAAGGCTGCATACAGACAAATGCCTTTGGTAAGTCTACAGTACATCATCTTGTTAAGCAAATAATTATTCTTCTAACTTCCTTAGAATATATTCAGGTGAATAAATTTCTCTGAGTGGTGCAGACTACGACCAGGTGATTGACATGCAGAGATGAATTTTGTCTTAATGGAAGATTCAATAGTATGTAATGTTCTAATCTTTGGAAAAAATCAGAATGTTACTTTTCCACCTAGGATCAGAGGTATGCTATTCTTCTGGCCTAAAAACTTAAAGAAGAGCAGTTGTGATGTTTGCATTTTTTGTGTTATCAGGGAAAAGTGAAGTAAGCTCCAAAGCTGACCTTGAAGGAAGGCTCTGTCTTCAATTATCTGCCAGGATATTGATCCTTGTCTGGCCACCTAATTTTAGGAGTTGAGATGAGACTATAAATCATTTATAGAATGGGCTTAAAATTGTGAACACATATAACACACCCTCATTTATAGCTTCAGGATTGGGTGCCTATTGGGTAGAACTGGGAGGTACCAGAAGAAAACAGAGCTCTTTTTTTTTTCTTTTTAATTAACATTTATTTATTTATTTATTTATTTATTACATTTTGATCACAGCCCCTTCCCTCCATCCCTCACAGTCCTACCCTACAACCTCCCTCCTCTCCTTCATCTTCAACTGAAGAATGGATATAAAACTGTGGTACATCTACACGATGGAATACTATTCAGCATTCAGAAACAAGCAAATCACGTAATTTGGAACCAAATGGATGGAACTAGAAAAGCTCATCCTGAGTGAGCTAACCCAGACCCAGAAAGATACACATGGCATGTACTCACTTATAAATGGGTTTTTACCATTTAATATGGGACAACTATCCTACAATCCACAGATCCAAAGCAACAGGAACCTAGCACAACTATCCTTCGAGAAACTCCACCAGAGAATCAAAACAGATGTTTACACACATCGTCAAACTTTAGGAGGAGCTCTGGGAGGCATGTATAAGAGAGGGAGGAGGAATACAGAGCTCTTTTTTTTTCTAGACACTATCAAGAACATTTCCAATTTAGGAGAAAGTTTAAGTGATAGAACTACTCTGTAGAGGAATTTTAGTTAAGCAACATGGCTGCTCTGGCAAGGGATCACATCCAATGACATTCTACGTCTAAGTGACCTGATTGGAATGCAGACATAGCCTGGATTACAGTATGATATTACAGGAATACATGCACTTAGTACACACCTTTAATCCTAAACAATGAAGGTTAAGTTAGTTTGTAGAAGGAAGCACCCATGTTTCAAAGTGATGTCTAATTGAGAAGCAGACAAAGTGATGAATCAGAGAACGATTGACAGAATAAATCAGAGATAGGATAGGTCCAACTCTCTTGAGAACACAGAGGAAAGAGAAGTGACTTGAGAGTAACAGAGGGAGAGAGAAAGGAGAGAGATTTACTGGGAGAGTTTTACAGAGACAGGTTATAGAAAGCTAGACACTGGTGAGGACAGAAGGAGCCAGAAGATTAGAACAGATTCCTAGAGTTAGCTTGAGGCAAGCAGAGCAATTCTGTCAGAAGCTGAGAGAAGCCATTTTGAATCAGTCAGCTTGGGGAAGAGTTTGATCCAGAACAGCTGAGTTGAACCGGCCAGCCAGCGTTCAGAAAGAACAAAAAAGGGTGAACATATTCAGCAGTAAGTCTCAGAGTCTGAAAACATTCTAGGCCTAGATTATATTGGGTGGAGGCTAGAAGCTTCCAGGACTAGGTTAGCAGACTGAGGCAGTAAGCCTCAAAGACAACAATTACATCAGGCAAATAAAAGTTTCCTTACACTACTCACTTGTGGGGTCCCTGCTCTGAAAACTGCCTGATGATTTTTTTTCTCTTATCATTTGGATGCTAACTTAAAAAAACAGATTATCCATGAATTAATTATTTCAAGCTACATGAGTTATAATTCTACTATAAATGTGGTTTGCTATTTATCTTTAAAGAATAAGTAGAAGAGAGATTTTTGTTTTTAATTTTTTGTAAGGTGGATGAATTCAGTTTTAAATTAATACTTAAGTGTATTCACCTGCATCACCCTTTGCCCATTCAATTCATGTGTGGCCCTTCTCTAGTGAAAGGGAAGAACTGAGATAATCATTTAGGTCTCCTAAAATTCCTTTAGGAGTACAAAGCTTTACTGTGTTCAATATTCAATTAAAATTTACAACCTGTAAACTGGATTTTTTTTAACTACAGAAAGACTTCTTTCCTCACTACAGATGAGAAAAGTCTATTTATATATTTATATTTTGTTGGTTGTTTCACAAGACTTTAACTACTGTGAGTTTTTATAAAAACAAGCAAACAAATGCAACCCATATCCATTCTTTTTTTTTTTATAAATACTTTATTTTTTTTTCTTCAAGTTACATCTCAGTCACAAACCCCTCCCTATTCCCCCTTCCTATCCTGCCCTTCCACCCTTTTCCCCCCAGAAGTTTCCCCTTTCAGTCCAACAGATGGTTCCTTCTCTTATAACAGTAAGTATTATACAAAACAACAGATATAAATATGCCACATTTATGAGAGGTAAATGGCCCAGTATACCTTCCCAATATCCAGTTTATACATATTTGGCCCCAGACTTTAACATTCTACTATCTAACCATCTCCATGTGTTTAAAGGTCTATAACTGACTCAACATTCATACTAACTTGCAACACACTTTTAAGAGTATCTTCATAGATCTATAACACCCTCTTGATTCCTAAACAACTCAACATTTAGCTATGAGACTCTAGCTGTCTGTTCTTCAACCACCTCAGAGACCTGAGAGGGATAAATATATTTGCTTATATAGGAAGTGCAGGGCCTGGAGCTTCCAAAACTAAGAAAGGACATACCAGTGACTGCCTGGACAGTTCCCATTTTCTCTCCATACATTCCTGCATCAGTCTTCAGCCTTTGGGTCCTGTTTCTATGACAGACATTTGTTGTAGAGCAGGGATTATGAAGGACTTACCTACCCTGTCTTGGCAGAGTTAGGCTGTCGACTTCCCTGCTACCAAGTTTTGTCCTTTTTGGACAGCAGTCTGTCTGCAGTTGGTGCAAGGGGTTTTTTCATGCCAAGAGATAGGCTTGCCACTAATTCAACCATCTTACAGTGGAGGTTCTTCGATGCTTATCTTCTACTTGGAGTAGAATAGGGGGTGCTGTCACGCACTGATATGTCTCGATATCAAAAAAAAAAAAGAAAGAAAATCTTGATTTAAGATAACATCTTTGAATGCCATATTCTGCAGATCTCTTGGGGTTTTTGAAGATGCCCTATCCATCTCTTGTATTTAGATAAGCAAATGTTGCTTGTCTCTTAGCAACTTGATTACTGGATAGTTTAGAGAATATCTGTGATAGACTGTCATAGTAGCTAACAAAGTGACATGTTTGCATGACTAGGAGTTTGTTTTTCTTAACTATCCTAGACCGTTTTAGACGGTTGTTATCAAGAGGCCAGAGCTTCACATTTTATTTTTAAGTATCTCTAGGTATGATACCATTAGGAAGTGTTACCTTTAATTTTGTATCAATATACCAAGATCTATTCAATTGTGGTTAAATATACTCTTAATTATGTATCAATATACAAAGATCAATGCCTATGTAGCCCAATACAATCTTAATATTATGTCCATATACAAGGGTCAATACCATTGTGGCCAACTATAATCTTAATTTTGTATCAATATACAAAGATCAATACCGCTGTAATCCAATACAATCTTATTTTTGCACATTAAACGATGGTCAATACCACTTTAGCAAAATAAACTACTAATTTTGTATCAATATACAAAGGTATAAGGGCATATTCAATAATCTGCCCATTCTTCTTGGACCTTCCTGTGCTATGCCTATATCTCATTTTTCTCAAGCCTATGCACTCCTACATAGGAGAGGAAGAAGGATACAGAAAAGGAAAAGTAGGAATTCCCTGGGGCTAACCTCCAAAACCCATTAAACAGGACCATTTATCAGCTTGTAATCTCTTCCCCTAAATATCGGAGTTTTCAGTTATCCTTCAAATAACCAAAAAAGAAGGGCGGAGAAACACCTTCCCCACCCTCTGGGCATGGGACGTCCCTCTCTTAAAGTGACTTCCTGCTGATTTGGGTTGTAGTAGACCTGTTTGGGGCCCGAACTCAAATGGAAAAAATGGTTAAAAATGTTAGTACACTCCTTTTATGTTCAGTCCTTCTGTTCTCAGCTGTTTAGATGACCTAAGGGGTTTGTAGGCAGAGGCTGATCTTGCAGGCTTTACTGAGGTTCCTGCCGGGGCATTGTGTAGAGCTGAGCGGTCCCAGTGACATTGGATTGCTGTGGTGGTTGCAGGCCCCTGATGGAGACAGCTATTGAGGAAGTCTGCCAGGCAGAATCAACTGGGTCACTTGTCCTCCTTGGTGCCTGATTCTGCTCTCTGCTGAGGATTCCGCTGTCCAGCTGTCCCCGGGCTCCCCTAATGGACGCTTCGATTCTCCTGGAAAGATAAGAACAGAGCCCTGCCCCAATCCCAACCCTGTGACAATTGCCCTCTTTTTTTGGGGGGGGGGGGGCTAGGAAGTACTTCTCCTGAAGCAAATTTGGCCTTCCGACAACATACAAAGCGTTATCTTTCAATCCGGGTTAAAGAAAAAATCATTCTGTCACCTTGGAGCTAAACCAGCTCTGGTGTATATATTTTGAGATCCCAAAGGACAATCTGTCTGCATCGAGAAGGCCTTTTGTAAGTAATCTCCAAGCCTAGGTCCCTCCAAATCCCATGTGTGTGTCTCTGAACTCTAATTATTGGAATCAGGGACCTGTGTTTCCCATCTGAAGGGATCAAAGATGTGTTCCACCACTCCTGGATCGAAGTCTTTCTCTATTTAGAGTTTGCCCAGCATCAGGCTGACCCTGAGCTCCGGGATCTGCCCATATCCATTCTTATGTCAAGGAAATAACCCAGAAATACTTGACTTTAATTAGTAAAAGTTCTTTCGATTCCAAAAATTACTTTTATTTTGTAAACCCATGCAGAATTAAAGTCAGTGGTAGCAGAGTCATTCAAAAGTATAAATCATAAAATATCACTGCTAGTATTTTACTATACTTTAAGATCTTAGATTTGATTTAGAAAATACTATGCATAAATATATAACAAAATTACTTGCTAAAGCAGAAAGTACACTGTCAATATGATAACAGTGAAAACAATTTGTCTCTTCTTTTTCCACTAACTCATTTGCAACCAAATGAGCTGTACTGGCATATAAGGGGTTAGATATCCTTGTAATAAAAAGGGTGCTAAAAATTTGACTTTGACCATGAAATTTGTTCCACTCTTCTTAAGAAACATCACTAACCTGTAAAGGGATTTTAACAACATGTCTTTCAAAGTCAAACAAAGCAATTCTTACATAGAAAAGGACCCATTGACTGGTAATGAGGTGTGAGAAGTTTCAAATAGCCTAGTGTGGGACCAAGGTTAATATAATTATGGACCACAAACCCCAAGAAATCATTCATTCTCTTATGTCTGAACTACCAGTCTGCAATAAAAGGTGGTCTTTCAGTGTCTAGCACACTAATTTAAGATGATCTATTGATTTGCATCAAAGTTGGATGAATATACTGAGGAATGAAGGTTGCCTCCAAGTGATAATGAGCCGAATTGAAGGAATGTAGCTGTGGGATCTGGAATCATCTGTCCACAAAAGAGGATGGCAAAAGCTGTGACTCCAAGAACAATGAGGTAGACTGGAAAGAGAGGAATGTCATTCTTGTGGTCTCTGAGAAATGTGTTAAAAGGATGTCAAGAGCCAGAGAAAAGACTTATGCTAGGGAATAAAGGATTAGATTTTTGCATTTGCATGTTGAAGGAGGGACTAAGGAGAATTACACAACTTTGGGAATCATAAAAGTTGTTCTTGCTTGGAAAGTTTAAATTACGACAGAAAAAAAAAACAAATGCAAGATCCCATCAATTTTAAATATAAATGTGTTTATATATATTTTAATTAAGAAGCAATAGCATTCAGATACATTTTATCTGTATTTTATCTGTTCCTTGTCACTTTTGATTGCATATAGACACAAACATCTATATATTGTAAATAATTTCTCCAGAATAATTATGTGTTGGAAAGCCATGTGGATGGGAAATGTATTATTAAAAATATTGCTTAAAAATAAATATCTGAATTACATAAACCTTTTTGTTTGAGTTAGAAAATAAATTTAACACTAGATTCTTGAATAATTATATTTAAGTACATGTTGCCATTTCAATTTTTATGTATTTGAATTTAAACAATTAGGCTCTAGCAGACTTCCACTGAAAATTTTCTTAAGAAACAGGACAGATAAAAACATTATGCTACCCCAGCTTTCATTAAAACAAGAAACAGAGATTGTTTACTCTATTTTAACATCATAATGGATTTTGTGTAAACATTTAGATCAGGATTAATCACATTGTCTAGTTTCTCAAACACTAGAATGGTTAAGAATTATTAAACATTAAAAATAATGTAAATAAAATATTTCCTCTATCCAAACTCCAATATCTGGCTATCCTTCAGGATAACTTTGAATTTCCTCATCTCTTATCTTCCTGGATGAAGCATAGGGGCAAAATGCAGGAAAGAATGACATGAGTGTGTATGCTTGAGCAAATACCAAGAGAGCTATGTGGTCATTTAATCCAAATGTAAATGGACAGGAAGATCAGAAATCAGAAGGAGATTTTAAATACAGTAGATAACACATGGCATGACTCAAGAAACTTAAAGGAAAAAAAAATCTCTATTTTACCAAATGTGTAGCCATGCTTTTGAACTCTTAATGCGTTCTTAAATAAAATAAAATGAGTGAAGAGCTGCCTAGCCATCTCCGCAGCAGACAGTGGCTCAAATCAGTGGCTTGCTGAGACATCTCGACACACAAGATCCCTCTTGTAGTCTATGAGATCCAACACAGAGACCCACAGCTGGACAGTGTGCGGAGTGTAAGATTTTGGAACATTCAGTCCTAAATGAGATATCTTCATCAAACTCTTTCCCTTGTGGCTCAGGGAGCTATGAGGAAGAGGAGGTAGAAAGCTTGAAAGAGCAAGAGGGGATGGATCAGACCAAGAAAAATGTGACTTCCAGTCACAACAGGACAGATATGCACCTAAACAAACAGAGACTGTGGTAGCATGCCCAGGAGCTGCACTGGTTCAAGCCAATGTCCCATTGATGAGAGGGGAAAGTGGACATGAGCTTCTTACAGAAACCAAGAAGCTATCTCCAATTGACATTTGCACACAGAGGAAAAATTAGTCTTTTTCCAATGGAGAAACTATCACATTACTACCCTTAACAATGGATCGCATGTACAGTAGTAGATGGCCAGCACAAAATTAACATTAGTAGCTTATTGTTGATAGTTGTCTCCTATTGCTTTGTTTGAGGTTTTTTGTTTTTTGGTCTTACTGATTATTTGCTTGTATATTATGGTTTCCAATTTTGTATTTTTATGGGGTTTGGTGTGTGTGTATGTGTGTGTGTGTGTTTCTTCTCTTCTCTTTCTTCCTTTTGCTGGATTATTTTCTAAAGAGAGAGAGAAGAGAAAGAAAGGACATGGAGGTGGGTGAGTGGGGAAGTATAGAGGATCTGGAAGGAGTTAAGGGAGGGAACCATGATCCACCTATATTGTATAAAAGTTAATTTTCAATCTACCTAAAGTTTCACTTGTAGCCTTTTATTATGTAAATATATTTGTAGTATCCATCTATTTAGGTTTTATTTAAGTAAAATGATGTGTGATTTTTGAACAAAATTAAGTGACTTCTCAGAAAGCTACTAATCTAACTTCCTGAACCTCCCCATGTCCTATTCTGTGAGTAAATCACTTAACTTTTCTGTAGTATTTGCTCCATATTATCATTCAGTAGGCTTACATTTTACTGGGTCTTCCTTAGATTATGATGGAGTTTTCAGTACAGAAAACACTTGCTCTCTCAAGATTTGCATTGTAAATATTTTAAGTAAAGTAATATTTATTGCCTTTGTCCTTGAGGGCATATATATTATTCTCTTCAGGATTGCTAAAATATTACAATAAATAAACAAGTAAATTTCCATATACCAACTTTTTATATTCTGGAATTGTGCTATATTTCACACTTTGATAGTATTTTAAGTTCTATTAATAATTGACCCTCTCATTGTACATAGTATAAGAGTTCCACTCCTATGGTCATTTGGTAAATTTTGAATTAATAGACAAAAAGCAATAATATCATCATGGCTTTTTTTCAAACAAAATTTATTTTAATTGATTCTGTTTTTCACGTGTGTCCCATCCTTCCTGTCAGTCACACCCCAGCATTCATGTCACATGTGTTTCATTGCCTTCTATCCCCTCTCTCAGCATCTCATTTAACTCTCTTTTCATTGGTATCCTTTCTATTTTTATATGTTACCTAAATTTAGAACTATTTATATTCATACATATTTACACTGCAAAGTAGAATCTGCATATAGTAGACTATGCAGCTTTTGTCTTTCTGAGTGTAGCTCACCTGCTTTAATATAACACTTTCTACACCTTTCCGTTTCCTCCAAACTTCAGGTTTCTTCACATCTGAATAAAATTCCATTGTGTACTACATACCAATCTTTCATCATGTACTCATCTGTTGATGGCCATCAAACACTTTCCATTTCCTTGCTATTGTGAATAGAGCAACAATTAGCTCCAATGTAATTGTAGGATATGGAGTCTCTGTGTGTGCATGTGCCTGTTGTATGTTTGTGTGCATAAGTACATGCCCAGTAGTGGGCTAGAGCTGAGCCATATGCCTTAAATAGGCATTTTTTATTTCCATCTGTATCTATATTATTATGTATAATTATTTTCTTGCAACTAGTCTTTTCCACCAGAGCCAATTGGCTTTTGTCAGTGACCATTGTTTCCCTAGCGAATCCCTTTGCCTTTCTCTGGATTGTACTCTTTCATTACCCATTTCTTTGTTAATTTTTTTCCATCCTTGTTTTCTCTTTTCTTTCTTTTTTCTTCTTGGAGATACATGCTTTCAAGCTGTCTCACTTTTTATGTTTTATTTATTATTTTTTGAGAATTTTATGATATTCTTTCTACTCCCTAAACTTCTCCTAGATCATCCCCCATGCCCTAGCCACCCAATTTTATATTATTTTCTCTTTTTAAAACAAAAACAAGCAAGTAAGTAAACAAACAAACAAAAACTCAAAGACAACAAGCAGACACACAAACAAACAAAAACAGTAGAGTCTGGTTTGTACTGCCTAACCTGGCCATGAGTCCTGTTTGGAGTGTAGTTGATGTACCTAGTGTCACTCCACTGGAAAAAATTCTGATTTTCCTTTTCCCAGCAACTATCAATTGCAAATAGTTCCTTATATGCAGTATGAACTTTGTGTCCTCGTCCCTCTTGTTTGAGGTTGTGCAGTTTTTATGCATACTGTCAGTCTCTGAGTTTGTATGTGCATCAGATCAGCCTAGTTGTGTCTGGAAAATGCTGTTTCCATAAAGTTGTCTAGCACCTTTAGCTCTTTCTTACAATCTTTCTCTCACTTCTTCCATTCAAATCCCTGAGATCTGTATGTAGGGGAAGTCAGAGGTCTACCAGAATGTGGAGGGAGACTTTGATATAAGAGCTAATATATTTAAAAATAGTTATGGAATCTTGTGTGTAAGCTAGCATCTACCTTTGTAGCACAAGATGATCTAGGGTTTCACAATCATCCTGCCTCAGTCTCCCCACTTCTTGGATTGCTGGCACGTTCTCTTCTATCCAATTTTAAGATATTTTAAGTCTCCTATTTGAATGATAATTTTTACATAGTTGGAGATAATTCTCTCTAGGTATTTCAAAGGCATTTTTCATTGTCTCCTAGCTGCCAGTGTAATGAGTTTAATGCCAATTTGATTACTGAGAGTTTTTATTGTTTTTGTTTTTTGTCCCACCCAGTCCATCTTTTAAGTCATTAAAATTCTTTGTTGCTGTTGCTCTAATATTTCCCTGTGTGATGACTTTCTAGAGCTTTTGCTCACAAACTTTTTCTGACTATTCTGTAGATCCTGTCAAATTATGAGTTCTATCTTCTAGAAAAATAAACTACAATTTTTGGTAATATTCCCTCAACCAAGTAATCAGTTTCTGATCTTCATTTAGTAAGTTCGTGAAAATTCTGAACTTTCCTTTTGATTTCTCCATTATTTTATTCTGATTTTTATGCTATTTTAATATTTTAAAATAGCTTCTAGGAAACTCTTACAAAATTTTCTTTAAGAGCTCTTTTGATTTTTTTTAAAAATGTACTATTAATATCCTTTAATTACCAAGTTTCCCCTGGAAACCATAGAACAGTATTATTTGTCATTGTCAGAGTAGGCTTCCTTAATTTCTATTTATACTATTCTGTACTTTTTTCACTAATTTATAATTAATAACTTTTTTCAACTTCTTGCATTGTATTTGTCTTAGTTCTTTATTTTGGTAACCACCTAGGACATTAGCATTCTTTCATCACCTCATAAGCTTGGGCTAACAATTGAAGAGTACAGAGTTGAGAAATGATTGCCAGATTATGCATTTGGGCCCGAACTATGTTAGATTTTCCACAGAAGGAAGAGGCAAACTATCCCATTAAGGAATCTCTTGTCACATATCTGTCTTTTCTGATAGACTTGGCCATTTCCCCAATTAAATCTTTGACTCCCACCTCTGTAATCTATCTAAATACGAGCTTCCAGTTTTCTGAAAGAGACTGCCTCTCATTGTTTTCTTTAGTGTTTTTGTTTTCAGTATTGTATCACTCTTGTATTTGTTTTCTTTATCTCCTGGGTATTTCTGCTTTAATTTCTCCAGGGCTTCCCCTCACTTTAGTAGGTAGGAAAGGACAGTAGTTCACACATTTGTGAGTTATCCTTCTGTATTTAACTTCTGATAATTCTCTACTTTTTCAATACCTCATTTCTGAACATTGCATCTCCTTGAAAACATGTCTGCTTTTATGTTAAGCAATTGTTTCATTTTTGGTAGACTCACTGAAAAAACTTTTGTCTTTTCTCAGTTTTCCAAAATGCTGAACTTTCAATCTCTATTGCACCCCTCTGCTTCTCTCTCTCTCTCTCTCTCTCTCTCTCTCTCTCTCTCTCTCTCTGTCTATGTTATCTTTCTTTCCCTCACTCTTTTGTGTGTAAATTTTCCACTACGAAGCTATCTCCCAGCTTTGTATTTATGGATTTTTATTGATCAGTATGTTATAATTTCATTAGAAATAATATAATTATTCACTCTGTGAAAATTAATCAAAATGTCAGTTACTTTTACACTGTATTTTCTTTATAATTCTTTAAAATTATAAACAGATTTTTAAAAAATAATCTCACATGAGTTAGTAAAAATATAAAAATAGGTAGATCGATGATAGTTAAGTTACAAAGAGTAGATTTTGTCTAGTTGTAACAGATATGTAATAGATAAAAGCCATTACCTGAAT
>CAJQZJ010018033.1:5954204-5994231 GCA_907164525.1 Lophiomys imhausi
TATAGACTTTTGAGGAAACTGCTATTGAAGAAGTCTGCAAGGCTGGAACATCTGGGCCACTCGTCTTCTTTGGTGTCTGTTTCTCTCCTTTTGAACCTAAATGATTGGAATTGCTCATTATCGTAAGCTAAAATCAGAATTTTCAGATACACGAGCAAAATATTTTAAAAAACAATTAAATAAAACAATAATAAGTATTCCAAGTCTTACAAGCACAAAGGAAAAAATGCTCTAGTTAGTTTTTGTTGAGACATCCCTGTAACGTGTATTTATAGTCAGAGCACAGGAGACCAAAGCAGGAGGATCATGTTCGGTGCTAGCTTAAAAACTAAAAGGTGGAACTTTTAATTTATTTGTTTTTATTTCAGGGGGATTGTAATGTTGTAACTTATAAAACATACAATAAATATTAGGGAATCTTAACTAGACCAAGATTCATGTCCAATAATCTTTCATTTCAGGTTAATTCTGACTCAGTGTAGTTTGCTTACAATTCTGAGTGATCAGAAGATAGCCAATATAAACACCTGTAAAACTATTTGTTGTGTTGTTGTTTATTTCTCTTATTTTCTTTTTTGTTGGCTCATAATAGTCAAAGACCTATTGTTCAAAACACAGCATGAGCACAAGCTAGGAAGAAGAGTGCCTAAGGACTTTTATAGAGTGATCACCATATACGGGGGTCTCAGGAAAAGGTGAGTGTGCTGCCTGCCCGACTCTTCAGACCTCATTCCAAAGAGAAACAGACCAGAAGGGACAGGAGTGATGTCTAAGCATTTCCTGCTTTTACTGTCTGGTCCTCTAGCTTATATACAGAACCAAATGGGTGTTTCCACATGAGGCTACTTGGGCCAGTCACATTAAAGGTCATCCTATTACATCACAAAGCACAAACCTGGTAACATGGTATTTTAGGTTACTTGTTTATACGTATTTCTCTATTTTTAACTGATTTCTAAAATAATGATGTACTTTACACATTTATTAAGAGATAGTCCACAACTACAAGTTTATATGAAATGAAAAAAGGAAACTATAAAGAGGTGATAATGATAGCTATCAAAAGATTTGTTTATAAATATCTATGCATTATTATATATCTAACAATAAGGAATATTTTATACAAGTCTTCATCCACTGTATTAAAAATAAATTAATTAATTAAAAAATCTGACAACCATTCTAAGGCTTAGATTATTATTATATTATTCCAATATTTTTGTTTTCTAAGGTTTAACTACTGAACTCAAAAGTAATTTTATTCTTTTGATTAATCTGTAATTTAAAAATTCCCCTCTTTATTTTTATGTCTAAGAGTTATAGCTCATATTCTTTATATAGTTCAAAAGAATTCTGTAATGCTCTGCAGTCTTTAGCATGGTGCATCTCTTGTTTTATTCTTTGTTATTTGGGAATCAAACATGCTATGCATGTGGTTAGTAAGTTTCTTTATTAAGCATAATATTATCTATTATCATTGACAAATATTGACTTGACTATAGCCCTGAAAAAAATACAATATTAAAAACAAAGATGTCACTTATAGTAATGTTCATTTAATATTGTGTCCCTGATGAGAAGGAAAATTTGAACTTGAGTTGGAAAGAATGGTGCAAGTCTAGTAAGAGTCAATAATTGAAGGAAGTAGGAGTTATAGTTAAGAAAGATAAATATATAGTTTAAGTCAAATTGTTATAAAAACATAAGGTGAATCTGAAAAGACTTGTACTTAAAACATATGTCAATTGAGTGCAGGCAGGCAGAAGGCATCCAGGTGGAAAGGTGCCATTATGATAAGCAAGCATGGTGGTGGAGAGATGAGAGAGAATGAGAAGCAGAATAATTTGTGCACTATGAACAGAGGGGGCACTGGGGACTTGAAGGTGAGAAACAGCTGGCACCAGGGATGGCCTGGGTGTAAGAGAGTCTATCCAAAGGGCATGAAAGTGGGAGAACTAGACCTGTCCCTTACTGGCTGCTGCAGGCAGAAGAGCTGGCCTGGTATTATCATCTGAGCAAAGTGGGAGAGCTGGCCCTAGTGGTTAAGGTGCCAGAGTACTGGCCTGATGGGCTGACCAACTCAGCTACCACCCAGGCCCACATCCAGGGCTTGAATTGACATATACCAACATCTACCTCATCTATGAACAACTGGGGTGTATAAAGGAGCCTGTCCTACAGATCCAAAGCTGTAGGATCTCCAAGACACAGGGCAACAATAGGATATCCAAGAGGAGTCCCAGTGAGGATCAGTACTGATAGTGTAGCAAAAGCCAAAGTCCTTGAACCAGACCAATGACTTAATGTAATGAACATTTGCAAGTAAACCTATTTGGGCCAGGTGTCAACCTTGACACACCACAATATCCGTTGCCAGTAAGAAGAGGGAATGCATGATGGAGAGGTGTGAAAGACAGAGGAATGGAATGATACATGCACAGTGGAACTGGAGATGTTACAGCTGTGACAAGTGTGAGAGAAGACTGTGGTTGATAGATGAGCAGGTCATTGCCCAGAGAGATTAGTGAGATGGTGGTTTTCTCTTTTTAAATTTAATTTTTTTTTTGTTTTTTATTTACTTTTGTAGGAGAAGTTACAAAGGTGAAGGGTATGGGAAATGAAGGGTATGGAGGGACTGGGAAATGGATAGGATTGGGGTGCATGATGTGAAATTCATAAGTAATCAATAAAAATTGTTAAACACATATACTATATAATATATAAATTCATATAAATATATAGTACAAAGCTTCTATATGATTTCTTTGTTGCTGTTGTTCTGCTGTGTCCAAACAGAACTTGATATTTTAATGTTTACAAATATCCTGTTGATAGAATTCTTCTCTTTCAAATGGAAAAGAGTGATGAGAATCTTCTAAGAAACAATAAGAGGAAGAAAGGGATGTATATTTGGCATAACACACTAAAGACTGAACCTCTCAATCCTCACTGGCGATGATAGTTGGCAATAATTTTGTCACTTAATAAAAACACCTAGTGAGCATACATTTATGTATCTATAAGTGACTTGCAAATGCTTTAGAATATTTACAAAGAAAAAGGGGCATCAGACTAACAAGAAAACATCAATAATCTTGGTAGACACAATCAACTATACTACTTTGAAAAATCTTTTTTTATTCATGGCTAAAAATTTCACAATGTCCCTTTTCTGCAATCTCAACAAAATGTTTGTAAATTGGTTTTGCATTGTAGCAGAAAGTATTTATTTTAAAGGTCTGCATTCTGTTTTCCCTGTGTCTAGTCCTGAATCTAAACATTCAATGCCTTCCTGATTTTATGGCTTAGTTTTGTTGACTCTTTTCTCTGGGGTCTCACTCTGATTCCAAAAAGTGCTGAGTAACTTAGATGGTTGAGATGGAAAAGGCATTGTTTAAGATTTATTTAACATACTCAGCTCACTAGAGTTGGAGAGGCATTTCTCAATCAGTCTTTTCAATAAACTCCATAAAAGGGTTATAGAGCCTCAAGCAATTAATGGTAACTTCATGCCAGAATGCAGAAGAATCCAACAGAGACGACAGCATGACTGTGTTGGGATATTTTATACAAGTCTTCACCCACTGTATTAAAAATAAATAAATTAATTAAAAAATCTGACAACCATTCTAAGGCTTGGATTATTATTATATTATTCCAATATTTTTGTTTTCTAAGGTTTAACTACTGAACTCAAAAGTAATTTTATTCTTTTGATTAATCTGTAATTTAAAAATTTTCCTCTTTATTTTTATGTCTAAGAGTTATAGCTCATATTCTTTATATAGTTCAAAAGAATTCTGTAATGCTCTGCAGTCTTTAGCATGGTGCATCTCTTGTTTTATTCTTTGTTATTTGGGAATCAAACACAAGCTATTTTAGACAAAAAGACAAGACCAATGAGGCTAGACACAGTGCATGCCTGCAATCTTTATCATATTTTTTTCTTAAAAGATTCCCATCACTCTTTTCCGTTTGAAAAGGAAGCTGAAGTGGGAGAATTACAGGCTTGAAGAAAGCCTAGACTTCTTACCAAGCCCCTAGACAGCCTAGATTACGTAGAACATGTCTCAAAAAAACATTTGCTATAACCCCCCCACACACACACAAAATCGATAGAGTTTTGTCTTAATAAGCTAGGTTCAAGAATTAGGTAGCATTAAACTGCAAGACTATGTATGAATTTCAGCAACATTATCAGCAGAATATTAATTTTGTGAGTATGACAATGAATAGCCACATAGTTATCATAAATCCCAAGGTCTGAGTTCCTCTGGTAGAAGGTGTCTCTGTTTTACTGTCTACTGATTTCTGGTTTAGGTGCTGGAATATGGTCTTGAAAAAAGTATGTTAGAAAGATTGGTGAATCTGTTAAGCTCAAAGGGGAAATATGAAGATGAATATCAAATTGTAGTGAAAATAAAAATGTGTTTAAGTGGTATTATAAATGTTTATGAAGTAAATAATTTTTAAAATTTTGCACTTTAATAAATGTTTTATTATGAAGATTATCAATAGTCTCAAATGAACTAAAGGTTTAGCAAATAGAACATTTCAATCATTTCAATAGGAATTTAAAAGCATCCCAGAAGAGTAGCAGAGAATGGAACAGAGAAAAGGGGGAGGTAAAAGAGCTAGCTTGGGAAGAGGTGGTTGGAACAGGGGTGTACATTTGTTTTAAACAGAAAGATACCTGGAAGTGGAGGAGGCCAATGGTCATTTAAGATAAGTTAAACACATGCTTGTAACTAACTTGGCAACTTCATAGTGAAGAACTCCATTTTATCATTGTTTAAAAGTTTGTAGGATTTCTCGTCTTGAGTTGCATTTCTCTGATGATTAAGGATGCTGAGCATTTCTTCAAGTGTCTCTCAGCCATTAGGGATTCCTCCTTTGTGAATTCTCTATTTAGCTCTGTCCCCCATTTTTTTGATTGGATTGTTTGGTTTCTTGGCATTTAATTTCTTGAGTTCTTTGTAGATTTTGGATATTAGCCCTCTGTCAGATGTGGGGTTGGTGAAGATTTTCTCCCAGTCTGTAGGCTGCCGTTTTGTTCGAATGACAGTGTCTTTTGCCTTACAGATTTATTTATTGATTGTTGATCTCAGGTCCTGAGCTGTTGGTGTTGTGTTCAGAAAGTTGTCACCTCAAGACGACTCTGAGATTCCATCTCACACCTGTCAGAATGGCTAAGATCAAAAACTCAAATAACAGCACATGCTGGCGAGGGTGTGGAGAAAGGGGTACCCTACTCCACTGCTGGTGGGAATGCAGGCTTGTGCAACCACCATGGAGGTCAGTCTGGCGATATCTTAGAAAACTTGGAATAGCTCTGCCTCAGGACCCAGCCATACCACTTCTGGGTATACACCCAAATACCTCTTCACGGAATCATAGGAAGTTTCCTCATCTATGTTTATAGCAGCCTTATTTGTAATAGCTAGAAACTGGAAACAACCCAGATGTCCCTCAACTGAAGAATGGGTTAAAAAACTGTGGTACATCTACACAATGCAATACTATTCAGCTATCAGGAACAATGAAATTAAGCAATTTGCAGCCAAATGGATGGAACTAGAAAAGCTCAACCTGAGTGAGCTAACCCAGACTCAGAAGGACACATATGGCATCTATTCACTTATAGTAGGATTTTAGCTATATAGTAGAAGGTATTGATAGTACAACTAACACACCAAATGGAACTTGGACATAGACTTTTTATTTTTAATTTTTATTTATTTTTTATAATTTTTTTTCTATTTTTTAGTCTTTTTTATCTATTTGTCTGCTTATTGGTTTGTTTGCTTAGTAGTTCTCTCTCCCGGGCAATGAGACACTTTTCACTGCTTCCTAGACCCCCAGTGAATGAGGAGGCTCTTGGCCCTCATACGACCTCTCAACTGCGATGAGGGACTGTTATATAAGGACACCCCACCCCAGAAAAATGGGATGGAAGAGTTAGGAGGTAAAGAAAAAAAATGAAATGTGATGTTTCGGCCTTTTACTTCTAATTGTCATAAACTGTTTAGGATAATTAAGAAATGCAAACTAATGGTTATGCAAGCTGGTCATTCTATTAGGTACTATGACAGCCTATTATAGTTATTTTCTAAGCTAATCAGAAATAAAGCTGCTAAGAGACAAGCAACATCTGCTTACCCTAATATAAGACATAGATAGGGCCTCTTCAAAAACCTCAAGAGATCTGCAGAATACGGCATTCAAAGATATTTTCATAACTGTAGATTTTTTTATATCGAGACATATCAACTCCTGACAGCACCCCCTATTCTCCTCCAAGTAGAAGATGAGCATCAAAGAATCTCCAGTGGGAGATGATTGAATTAGGCGCAAGCCTAACTCTTGGTAGGAAAAGCCCCTTTCTCCAACTGTAGACAGAATGCTGTCAAAAAAGGACAAAACCTGGAAGCAGGTAAGTCGACAACCTAGCTCTGCCAAGACAGGGTAGGTAAGTCCTTCATAACCCCTGCTCTACAATCCATGTCTGTCAGAGAAATGGGGCCAAATGACTGAAGATCGATGCGGTAATGTATAGAGAGAAAATGGGAACTGTCCAGGCAGCCACTGGTATGTCATTTCTTAATTTGGGAAGCTGCAGGCCCTGTACTTCCTATAAAATCAGATATATTTATCCCTCTCAGGTCTCTGAGGTGGTTGAAGAACAGATATCTAGAGTCTCATAATTAAATTTTGAGTTGTTTAGGAGTCAAGAGAGTGTTATAGATCTAAGAAGATACTTTTAAAATTGTGTTGCAAGTTAGTATGAATGTTGAGTCAGATATAGAACTTTAAACTCATGGAGATGGTTAGATAGTAGAATGTTAAAGTCAGTAACCAAATACATGTGGACTGGACATTGGGAATGTATGCTATGCCGTATAATCCTCATAACTGTGGCCTAATTACCTTTGTTGTATTGTATTTATTATTATAAGAGAAAGAGCCATTTGTTGGACTGAAAGGGGAAACTGTAGGAGGAAATAGATATACCTTAAACTTAAAAGAAAAAAAAAAAGGGAAAAGGATGGGGGATAAGGGTGGGAGGGTGAGACTGGAGGGGGGAATATGAAGGGGACTGCGATTGAGATGTAACTTGAAGAAATAAAAATTAAAGGAAAAAAAAGTTTGTATTAGTGAAATTACCACAAATTCAAAGCATATATAGTTTTAATATAACAAGTGAATCAACATGGTGTTGGATAAAGTGAATCTGCTTTCAAGTGTCAAAAAGGAGAGTCAAATCAAATTTAACAAGGCTAGGATAGAAAGCAAGGTGTGGAAATGATATATGGACTTTGAAATTCACAGACATTTGGAAAAGATGTGAACCTAGCAATATAAAGAGAAGTTAAATCAGAAAACATTTCTCTCTAGTGACTCAATAAAATATATGTGACTCTTAGCACTTTAGCACAGGTAAAAGTGGATTGCCAGGTACTCTGGGTGACTCTCTTGCCATACAAGCTCAAGTTCCCTTCTGTTCAGTGTGCCACCTCAGCGTCCTAGATGAAGCTCACCTATATGAATAAAAGATAATCTAGAATAAGGCATAAATTATTTGGTGGAGATGTATGAATGGATATAATTTAAATTTACTTACATCTTATTTGCCAAAAAAAATTTATATAGCCCCAAATTAACTCAGTGAGAATGTGAAGTGCTGTCTTCTACAGTGGACTTGGTGTGTAGCATGCCAGTCTCTTTTAACACATATATGACCTTTGCTCCTGTAATCACCTAGAGTAAAGAAACTTGGAGGCATGGCAATAGGAAAGAATAAATTAGAAATTTCTATTGTTACACTTAGATTAAAATACTTCTTTCACGTTTGTGCTCTGACCCAACTTATTGTTCTAGTGGTAGTTGAACCCCAGGGAAACTCATTTGGAAAGTAAAAAAAAAAAAGATAAAACAAAACTGGTATCATTTCACTTTAACAAAATGGAGGCATTTTGAGGAATCCATGGGAGGTGGTCTGTTAACTATAATTAGTTTCACAGTTTACCGCTTAACCCAGCTATCATCCAAATAATTTAGACTCTATTATACTATTTGTTAAACAGGCTTCACAACACAAAAAAACTAAGCAGTTATTACTGTATTCCTTTTTTAATGTTTATTTATTACTTCAAGTTACATTCCATCACAGCCCTCTCCCTCCACCCCTCCCAGTTCCACCCTCCTACCCTCTCACCCTTCCCCCCAATGCATAATTCTTTTTTTTTTCAGTCCAACAAATGGTTCTTTTTCGTATAACTATAAATACAGTACAAAACAACTGAAATAAATAGGCCACAATTCTGACAGTTGTATGGCTTAGCATACATTCTCAATGTCCATTCCATATTTATTTGGCCCCTGACTTAACATTCTACTATCTAACTATCTCCATGAGTTTAACGTTCTCTATCTAACTCAGCTTTCATACTAACTTGCATCACAATTTTAAAAACATCTTATTAGATCCAGAATGCCCTCTTGATTCCTAAACAACTCAAAATTTAACTATGAGACTCTAGCTATCTATTCTTCAACCACCTCAGAGACCTGAGAGGGATAAATATATCTGATTATATAGGAAGTGCAGGTCCCACAGCTTCCAAAACTAAGAAATGACATACCTGTTACTGCTTCGACAGTTCCCATTTTCTCTCCATACATTACAACATCAATTTTCAGCCGTTTGGCCCCATTTCTCTGACAGACATTGATTGTAGAGCAGGAATTATGAAGGACTTGCCTACCCTGTCTTGGCAGAGCTAGGCTGTAGACTTACCTGCTTCCAAGTTTTGTCCTTTTTGGACAGCAGTCTGTCTACAGTTGAAGCACGTTTTTTTTTTTTTTTTGTTTGTTTGTTTGGTTGGTTGGTTGGTTGGTTGGTTGGTTTTTTTATTTATTTTGTTTTATTATTATTATTTTTTTTTGCCAAGAGATAGGCTTGCCACTAATTCAACCATCTCACACTGGAGATTCTTTGATGTTCATCTTCTACTTGGAGTGGAATAGGGGATGTTGTCAGGAGTGACCTAGGGACTTCTCCCTGCTTCTTTTCTCTCCTATGTAGGAGTGAATAGACTTGAGAAAAAATGGGACATAGACATAGTATAGAAAAGATCAAAAAAAGGACAGATTATTGAATAAGCCCTTATACCTTTGTATATTGATACAACTTTAATACTATATTAGGCTAAATTGGTATTGATCATTGTATATTAATGCAAAATTAAGATTGTATTGGACTACATCAGTACTGATCTTAGTATACTGATACAAAATTAAGGATATATTTGGCCACATTGGTATAGATCTTTGTATATTGTTACAAAATTAAGGGTAATACTTCTTAAAGGTATTGTACCTAGTAATGCTTAAAAAACCATCATAAACTGTTTAGGCTAATTAAGAAATACAAACTAACAGTCATGTAAGCGTGTCATTTTGTTAGTTACTATGACAGTCTATCACAGTTATTTTCTAAGCTACTAAGAAATCAAGTTGTTAAGAGACAGCAACATTTGCTTATCTAAACATAAGAGATAGACAGGGCGTCTTCAAAAACCCCAAGAGATCTGCAGAGTATGGCATTCAAAGCTGTTTTCTTAAATTAAGATTTTTTTTTATATTACTGTATTCTTAATCCACTAAACTAATCTGGCTTCCCTCCACCATAAATCTCAGAGATACTTTCACTTTGTGGCTTTCCTGCTTCATCTGAATCTCTCCTGGTCTCTCCTCTCTCTGCCTCTTGCTGAATACCCCACCTTCCTCTCCTTAACTCCTCCTCTCCTGGAGGGCAGGAAGTGGAGCCCTGCTTAGTGATTACCTGTAAGCTGGTTTATTGGTATATCAGGGGACAATTGGGGAGCAGTGTTTATATAACACTGAGGCAGGAGCTCCTCAGAACAAGGACTGCAACCACATATGGGGTGGTAGTACAGACATCTACATTTATTACACAATAAACTTATGCTTATACTGGTCAAGTTCAGTTTTCCTAGCATGAACAAGCATTGGAAAAAAACACTACTTTTTAAAATCATTGCTTTGAGTCTTCAAAATATGAAAAGCATGATAACCATATTCAGAAAAGCCCAATTAGTTTATAGTCCTGTAAGTAGGTTGAGACTATTAAATCTCTGGAAGTTATGGTAAGAAGTAGGGAGATCTTCGCTTAAAATCATTATACTTCTAGACCAAGTTACTCCAGACAAGGGTTAACACTTCTGTAGGATCCAACAGCTATCTGTAAAAAAATAGATGGAAAATACCAATATCCTCAATTTTTCTAAATGATGCAAATTCAAGGGTTATTTAGTATGCCAAAATGTATCAGAAAACTAATCAAAATGTCACTGCTTCATTAAGCCCCTCAACTTTTGTGGCCTGGATTAGTTAAGTTTTTCAATTTTATATCCCCTACTCTACCAGTTCCTTATTTTAGGATCTCTTAATTATACCAACACATTTCCCATTTCCAAATTACTTATCAGTCAGGATGCTAACTAACAAAGACTGGGTCTAAAATGGCTTTCAAAGGTTTCCTCATATAACAAGCAGTATAAAGAGAGGAGGTTTCAAGGCCACCTCAGGTCTGAGTTAATTTCTCTAGAATTAACTTTTTGTTCTTTTTAAGTGCCTTAAAAGCCTGAGAAAGCTGACTAGCACAGCTTTGGGTTATAATATCAAAACAGAATGTTGAAAAAGGCATCTTTCCCCTCAGACACTTCTTTGTCTAAGAAGGAAACTATGTTAACACTTTCTGTGAAATTTCACTGGCACCAATTTTGGTGATTTTTCTATCCTTAAAATGAAAGAGTGCAGACAGGGAACATGAGAATTCTGACATCTTCTATTTCTCATATGAAGAATTAACAGCAAGTACCAGAAATTGGGTTGTGAATTCTTTGGGGCAAAATGTTAATTGTTACCAGCATGGGCAGGTAATAATCAAATAGCATTTTAATTTATAGTAGAAACCTATGAGCAGGCAGTTTCATGTGACAAGTAATTCTAATACCCTTTGCTGTCAACAGAAGCTGTATGTTGGTAAGAACTTCTATTGTGTACTTCAGAAGGTAATACATAATACAGCACGCAGCTTTGCAGCTGGTTTGTATATTTTTCTTGTCTGTGGTATTGTCAAAATAAATTCTTACTTTGCTGTTGAATCTATTGATTTGTTTGTTTATTGATCATAATTTTAAGAAAATGCCTGAGAAATTTTATAGTTACTTTATTCACTTCCCTGAAAAAAATATCTAATAAAGGCAACTTAAGAAAAAATGGTTTATCTTGACTAACAGTTTGAAATAATATATATATATAGTTCATGTGGGCAGGAAGGTATAGTGGTGGTAGAGTAAGGATACATCTGCAGTAAATAAGCAGAGAGAGAGAGAGAGAGAGAGAGAGAGAGAGAGAAGTGAGACAGAAGACAGAAGAGAGATAGAGAGAGAGAGAAAGAGAGAGAGAGAGGAGAGGAATGCTGGCATTCACCTTCCTTTCTCCTTTCTTTTCTTTTTATTCAGTTTAGGACCTCAGCCCTGGGATAGAAATACTCAGATTCCCAAGGGGTCTTTTCTCCTTAGTTAAATCTCTCTGGCAATTTTCTCATAGACATCCCCAGATGCATGTCCCTTAAGTGACTCAAAATCTACACAAGTTGATAGTGAAAATTAACTGTCTCAAGTCCATTATTTGTAAATTTTAGAACATACATACTTTAAAGCATAACATACATTCTTATTTCTGATGTCTTTTGTTCATTTCATAATGAAAATATATTTAGTCCATATCTAAGAATGTCCAATGTCACAATGTACCAATAATGTCAAAGGTGAATATCTTCTGAGACTCAAGGGAATGTTTTAATTGCGTTCCCATATTTTAATAAAGTCACTTAAAAACAAAATGCATTTTCACAAAGTACACACTCTTTGGTCACAAGGAAGGATTGACAGAGTAATAAAGGAAAGCTAGAGTCAAGTAGGATCAAATTGCAAACCAGAAACAATCCTTAAAGCTTCTTATCTAGCAGCAGGGGCTTGTTGTTGGACGCATTGTCTTTGCTCTAAAAGGTTTGGGTGCTCCATCCCTGCAGTTCTTTCACTAATAACGTATTCTCTTTATTGGACTTGTTCTAATCCACATTTAAAGCTTCACTCAGTATCTATTCCACAGTCCTGGCATTGTGCAACACAACTAGGTCTTGATTACAACTTATGCTACACTAACATAGCTTTTGTAATGGCCTCATAAGGCTGTCTTGCAAAGAATTGTAGGAAGAATTAATTAAATTATTTACCAGTATTTAGGTTATTGTTAATTGGTTCGGCAGCAGTCAATCCTTAAGCCAATATAAATGAACACACAGAGACACCACATGGATTTTAACGGCCTTGGCCTGCATTGAGCAATCTTGGCCCATCTAAGCTAGCTCATAATTCTATTATCCAAATATGACCCCATTTATACATACGTCCCCTTGGACCACCATTCTCCATGCTAGCCAATGTTCCTGACCAAGTGGAATAAGATTCTTATTTCTAACCCATGGTGTGGATCCACCTTCCTGCTGCTCCTGGCTGGAAAGCTTGAATCCTCTGTCTAGAGCTCAGGCTTCCTGTTCTAAACTCAGGAAGTCCCACCTTTCTCTGTCTTTGCCCAATCTCAGGCCTCAGCATTTTATTTAATCAACCAGAGTCAATGTACGAAACAGACAGCAAGCAGGACCAATTAATTAACATTTAGAATGCTTAACACTACACCATCAGAGAATCTTACTGGTCAATACACTTTTGAGTCTCAGTGGTTTTCTAGAATCTATGACTCTGTACCTCTTAATTTTACATGCTTGCCAAAACTTCCAAGCAGTGGCACAATCTGGAGTTGCTGTCTACCTTCTAGAACTGCAGTGTCCTCTGCGTAGTGTTGACAGTTGAAGCTGGGAAAACACTGCCATAGTGAGTTGTTTTCAAGAAAGGAGTGCCTTCCAGGTGACAACTTCCTGAACAGAACACCAACAGCTCAGGACCTGAGACCAACAATCAATAAATGGGACCTCATGAAACTGAAAAGCTTCTACGGCAAAAGACACTGTCATTCGAACAAAACGGCAGCCTACAGACTGGGAGAAAATCTTCACCAACCCCACATCTCACAGAGGGCTAATATCCAAAATTTACAAAGACCTCAAGAAATTAAATCCCAAGAAACCCAATAATACAATCAAAAAAAATGGGAGACGGAGCTAAATAGAGAATTCACAAAGGAGGAATCCCTAATGGCTGAGAGACACCTGAAGAAATGCTCAACATCCTTAATCATCAGGGAAATGCAATTCAAGATGACTCTGAGATTCCATCTCACACCTGTCAGAATGGCTAAGATCAAAAGCTCAAATGACAGCACATGCTGGTGAGGGTGTGGAGAAAGGGGAACACTCCTCCATTGCTGGTAGGAGTGCAGGCTTGTACAACCACTATGGAGGTCAGTATGGCGCTATCTTAGAAATCTTGGAATAACTTTGCCTCAGGACCCAGCCATACCACTTCTGGGTATACATCCAAATGACTCCTCACAGAATCATAGGAAGTTTCCTCATCTATGTTCATATCAGCCTTATTTGTAATAGCTAGAAACTGGAAACAACTCAGATGTCCCTCAAGTGATGAATGGATTAAAAAACTGTGGTACATCTGCACAATGGAATATTACTCAGCTTTCAGAAACAATGAAATTATGCAATTTTCAGCCAAATGGATGGAACTAGAGAAGCTCATCCTGAGTGAGCTAACCCAGACTCAAAAGGATGCACATGGCATTTATTCGCTTATAGTTGGATTTTAGCTATATAGTACAGGATATCTATACTACAACCTAAGCACCAAAGGGAACATGGACATAGACTTTTTTTGTTTGTTTGTTTGTTTCCTCTCCCTGTCAATAAGACACTCCTCTTTAGTGGTACTGCTTTGTAGGCCCCCAGTGTATCAGGAGGCTCTTGGCCCTCATATGACTGCTGAACTGGGGTGAGGGACTGTTATGTAGGGACACTCCACTCCAGAGGAGCAAGATGGAAGTGTTAGGGGGTAAAGGATGGGAGGGCGGGGCTAGGAAGTGGGGGAAAGAGGACAATATGATGGAGATGTAACCTGAAGCAACAAATAAATAAATTTATTAATTAAAAAACCTAAATAAATAAATAAAAGAAAAAAAAGGAGTGCCTTTAGCAGGTGCCTTTCTTCAACTGAATTTACACTTAGAGAACTCAGAGCTTTCATTCCATGGGTCTTTTCCCTTCAGATACCCTAGTAAGGAATGTGATATTTCTTTGTAATCTCATTCATCCATCTAACAATTGCAATGTGTTCTCTGTACCTTCCTTGTTATTATGTTAAAGCTCATTCATGTTCCTGTCCCCAACAAACTGGACATGTCTTGAAATCATGTTACCTCTTAATCATAGACCTGACCCAAAAAAAAAAAAAAATGTAATGGGAGTTAGATTTCTTTAGTGATTATGTAAGGTCTTTTGAAATGCAGACTCCTAAAAGAGCATTCAAAGTCAGCCTCAAGCCTTGTACCTGTTGAAAACACTTGGGGGCACATAGTCCAGGGCAAATAAGAAGGCATCCTATATGCGTAAGAAAGAAAGCCTGGGAAACTGAAAAGGTCCTTTGGTGTGGTATTGCTTGGACACTAGGAAGATTACAGTCTAGGTGGGTGGAACCCAAATTGGACTGAAGCAAGATGAAGCCTCGTTTTGAAGCCATAAAAGCCTTGGCTCTAAGAGACTTGGAAAGCAGCATCTACAGGCCCCATGGGAGTTCACTGGGGCCTGCAAACAGAAAAGGCAATGGCCACAGCTGGGGTGCCTCTGGAACCATATAGAATGGTGCCCTGTTGAGGGATATGGTTGCAAAGATCAAGAAACCTTAAGGAAAATGTCCTGCTGAAGGGCATGGCCAGGCACCAACCATGAGAACAGTGCCCTGTGGAAGGGTATGGTCAAGGAACTCAAGAAACCCGAGAAATCATTAGTTACTGAAAGAGTATGGGCATGGTAGTGAAGCTTAGAAAGGCACACAAGGTGAGGGACGAGAGACAGAGGTGCAAAGTGGTTGATAATAAAGGCAGGACCCCAAGCAAAGATATATTAACCAAGTGCTTAGAACACACCAGTGCTGAGGGGTGAGAACTGGATAATCAGAAGCCGAAGCCTTGGCATGTAAACTGAGAACTGCTAAAGAAACAGGAGGCAGAATTCAAACATGGTCATGGAAAAGGACTTCAGTCATGAGCCAGCCCAAGAATGCCAGACCTGAGGCTTAGGACAGCCTTAGGAGAGCTGACACCAGGAGCAGAGCAGCTTGATGCTACATCTATCCACAGGCCCACAGCCAATGAACATATTAGTGAGGTGTGAGGCGTGAATGTTCTGAGGCCAGGGAACAGACTGATAGGAGACCAAAGAGACAGGCCACCGAGACAGAGCCCTACCGAGGGGTGTCGCTGAGGAATCCAGAGACCTGACAGAGGCCTCAGTACCACTCAGGCATGTACCAACTGCAGTGACACCAAAGTCCCTTTCCATGGTCTCCTCAGACTAGGCTGGCAGCACAACATCTGCCCCATATAAGTTTAACAGTCTCAGCTGACTGAGGTGGCCTCCAACCCAAGCAGAAGTGAGGCTGCCATAGCAGTGCCAGAGCCAATTGACCACTGAACGACTGCTGTTGCGATGTTCCTGCAGACAGACTGCAAATCAACCTGCCTTCAAGGACCTGCGCTAGAGGATCTTGGTATCCTTTCAAAAGTGTTAGGATTGGTTGGGTGGTAGGTGTTATAACTATTAATAAAATGTATGGTTATAAAGAGCAGTGAACATTAACTGTGACATAACCTGGTCTTACACTGACTTGAATTTCCTCTGCCAATGACCTTTAACCCAGCTCCCAGAAGAATCCTTGTTAGAATCTGAAACCTCATGATCCAGGCCTCCACTCAATGCTTTTTGTTAGGCAATCTGATGTTCTATACCCTCAACAGGCTAACAGTATACATATATGGCCATATTAAAAAATTATATATGTATAATTCACATATATATAATTTATACATTATATATAATATAATGTATTTATATATAAATTTATGTATTATATATAAATTAAGAATAATATATATTAAACTATTACAAATATGAAATAATATAATAAATATAAAATAAAAAGTATTTATAGTAGGAAATTGAAAGTCAGGAGGCTGCTCACATGTCTAATGCTATTGGATAGAATAAGAGGCAGATTGTGAACTGAGGTACTTATCTGAACATTCTGCTACATGCTTTTGCCATAATCCATACATTCTGCTTCAAAATGGTTGTTAATGTACTATTTCTAAAGAAGGTGAGTCTTTTTTTAAAAATCCAATTTTTGTTATATTAATTGGATAAAATGCTTTGTTGGATTCATTTAAGTAGCATAATTCAAAGAGGACAAAGAGTGCAAATGTTTTATTTTTAAAATTAACTCTAGAAATGTTGAAACTAGAATAATTTTTTCATAAGTAATTTATGCTTCTTTAACATAGAATAATTCCAAGAAATGCAGTTCACTGAAAACTATGCAATTATTAGAATTAGTGCAGCTGGGACATGAATACTAAACATTAGGGCAGATGGAGGATATGTTGACTTCAAACAGAGCACAATTGGCAAGCATAAGAGTCAGAAACAGCAATACAAAAATATATAAACAGAGTTCCATTAATCATAGTAAGATGGAAAATAAACCAAACTACCCTATTGATGTGTTAATGTACACTGGACTAGAAGAAAGATAAAGTGTTTGTATTAAGGACAGGATATGAGAAAAGAAACTAAAGTTTTGTTATTATTCTTTTAAATGGCCTTCAGAGAGAGAAGAACAAATGAATATTTATAGTCAACTCTTGACAAAATATATCAAATGACAGACTGATTTTAATAATAAATAAATTACATGAAGTAATATAAGCATAACATACAGATACATATCCAATTCTTTTTTAATTGAAAATAGATTCTCTCATACAATATATCCTGACCAATTTCGCCTCCCTTAACTCCTCCCAACACTTCCTGTCCTACACATTCCCCTCCCTTCACATCTCCCAGCCTTCCACCTTCCCTCATCCTCAACATCTAGCCCTCCTCTATTTCTCTCCAGAAAAAAAGAAGGGCTGCAATATTTTTGTTGAGTCTACATTTCAAAAAATCTTATTTAAGTATTTTTATCCAAATATGAGTTTTACTTTGGTTCTGCTCAAGGATAATGAAGTGGTTTTTCTTCTTCTTATTGCTGTTGTTATGTGTGTTTGTGTGCCTGAGCACACATATTTAAAAAATCTTACTTAAGGTATTTTTATCAAAATATAAATTTTACTTTTAAAGTCTACTTAAGGATACTGAAGTGTATTTTGTTGTTGCTGTTATATGTATGATTGTGTGCCTGCGCACAAAAATATATACTGCATGCATGCAGGTGCCTGTGGAGATCAAAGGAGGGCTTATATTCATATGTTTATTTCTATATGTAAAATAGTACTTTAAAAAATAAGCCATGAAGTTGAAAGGGAGTAGAAGGACGTGAAGGGCTTGAAGGGTGAGGAGTAGAAAGTGGTGTAATTATAATTTAAGTAAGAATAAAATAATTTAAAAACAAAGGAAAGAAAATATCTGCCTTAGGGTTTCATTGGTGTGAAAAAAACACCATGACCATGGCACTCTTCTAAAGGAAAACATTTTATTTGAGGCTGACTAGCAGTTTCAGAAGTTTAGCCCAATACTGGCACGACATGGCAGCTTGCAGGCAGACATGGTGCTAGAGAAGGAGCTGTGAGTTCCACATATTGATCTGCAGGCAGCAGAAGGAGACTATGTATCAGATTGGGTATAGTTTGAGCATAGTTTGAGAAATCAAATCCCACTCCTACAGTGACACATTTACTCCAACAAAGCCACACTTCCTAATAGTGCCTTTCCCTATGGACCAAGCATTCAAACACCTAAGTCTATGGGAGCCATATCTATTGTCTTCTACCACATTACTCTTCTAAAAGAAAATAATGAAAGGGTTGCAAATATAGCTCAGAAATTCTGAGCATTGCCTGCTATTCCAGGGGACCTGAGTTCAGTTCCCAACACCCACTCAACTGCCTGTTACTTCAGTCCCAATATATCAAACTCCTACTTCTAGCCTCCCTGAACACCAGGAACCAGCCAGATATGTATAGTGAACAGAATATTTGCAGACAACACTTCCATAAGCATAAAATGAATAATTAATTTTTCTAAGTTATGGAGGAAGAAAAATTGTTAAACAAAATATAGGCATCTGAACAAGTTTCCGGTGAGGTAAATATTAAGGCACACTGTTTAATTTGTTGATAGTCTGTACAAGTCTGCAAAGATCATAATTTAAAAGGAATCATAAAAAATATCTTGCCACATCTGGTGTGCATCAAGATTGCGTCATAAAGTCAAAACAGCAGAATTTAAAAAATGTTTTATCAACAATTTTTAAAAATTTAATTTTAAATCTTAAAATCCTAAAATCTCTATGTCTTACCATATTATATCCAGGAAAATTTGTAGAAGCTGTAAAATTTATTGAATGACGTTTGAAATTTAGAGGTGACTATTTTTAATTGTATGCTTTGAGACAATGACAACAGGGTCCTGTACATATGGCTCAGCCAAATAGTTCTGTTGAGAGGAGGAGAATATATGAACATGGGTGCATGGGAGGTCAAGGGACAACCTTGGGCATCATTCTTCAGGCACCACCCACCACACTTGTCTGAAACTCAGTCTCTCTTTGTCTGGGAGGTCACTAAATATTCTAAATTGACTGGCTAGAAAGTTGCAGAAGTGCTCCAGCCTTTTCCTCCCCAAAGTGTTATTAAAAGTGTTTTCCACCATGCTCACTTTTTAAAATATGGGTTCTTGGATTTGAAAGCCAGTCCTCATGCTTACAAAGCAAGCCTTCACCCACTAAAATCTCTCTGCGGTAGGTACCTAACTGCATGAACAATCATGGTTCTCTTGCAGATCATGAAATGTACTGACCATTTACTTCTATCAGTTCTCCATTGTAGGAAATTATCTTCTCTTCCTTTAAGGCTTTCTGTGCATTTCCAGAACTAGCTACTTAACACATTTTTTCCCATGGAAATTAACTCTATTTGAATGATACTTCACTAACCTGGTTGGATGAACTTTTTAACAAACAGTGACTCTAAGGACCAAGTTCACAAACATGGGAGCAGCTAAGGAAGTCAGTGCATCAAATCCACACCCTCTCCAGTACAGCCTGAGTGCTTCAGTTGTCTCAGGGAAGGATGTTGGCTGTAAGTTGCTGTAATGACATTCATGGAAATCAATACCATGTGTAGGAACTTTTATTATCATTATAATTTCATTTGCGCTAATTCTCATAAAGTCTCAGGATGTATTTTAGAAGTTTCTTTTAATCAATCATGTCTACTACAACCCCAAACTAGAAGTCTTTAATGATATTTATTACTGTTTTCATAGATTAAGTAACTTTAGTGTCCATACATGTGTTATTAACAAAATATGTGCTTCATTACAATTTTTCATTTATTCTTTCTTTTGTTTTCACTTTATTTTATGTATTTTGGTATTTTGTCTACATGTGTGTCTGTGCATTGTGTGCATTTACAAAGACTTGAAAAGGATATTGGAGTTACAGATGGTTGTGAGACACAATGTGGGTGCTAGACAGAAATGAAATGCAGGTCCTCTGGAAGAGCGATCCATACCACTGAGCCATCTCTCCAGGTCCATATTTTAATTTTTGTCAAATAGTAATTTTCAATTGTCAAATTGTGTAGTTAAAATACATTCTACATATACTATGAAACATCCATTCTTTTTATACTCAGGAAAGTAATTTAATAGTATATTTTTATAAGAAAACTTAATATGCATCAATAATCCCTAAAGGTAGAAAATGTTTCTATGGAAAAACCTGCATATATCCATTAATGTAATAAAACATACTAAATGTCTACTAAGTGAAAAAGATAACTATTGTGACCATTTTCTGTGAATTTATGTAGATGATAAAATGAAAGAGGCAAATGTGTAAGTATTGGTCTATAATATTCAGAGCTCTCAACATACATATGGGAGTATATATATGAAGCAAATGTTGCATCTATTCCATGCCTTTGTAATGATTGCTCTTCTTTATCCCTACACACAACAGGAACATTAAGACAATGAAGAATAGAAATACTGATAGTGATGGTATTTATACTTCTGAATTTAGATAGGTGCTTTTATTTCTCCAATAATTATCATGTGTTCCTATTCTCTCCCTGCAATATTTATTACAGGAAGATAAATTTTATTTCCTTCTTTACCAGATGTCAGATAATAAACACTATATGAAGAATTAGGAAATAATGGGACTTTATTACAAAATTAGGGGATAGTGTAATTGAAATGTTTAACTTTGGCTTATTACAAATGTTTTGCTTTCTTTGTCTTCATAGGTATAAACGTACATATCTAAGATAAACATCACCAGGATTTCACAGTGAGAGGAGATTATGAAAAATTGTTTTAAACAAATGATCAGAAAACATTCATTATTAGTGAATCAGATAGTGCAGTAACTTTTCAAAAGACATTTAATTCTGCTTTATAAAAACCTATTTTATTCAGATTAAAATTTATATTTAATGCTATGTCTAAACAGTAATATTACACACATAAAATAACATTTCTCCTTCACATTCATTCTCTTTATAAACCACTTTGAAAATAAATTAATGTATTTTCTATTTTTTCAGACTTATAGACAAAGCTTTTTACTTATCCAATATACACATTCTGCTTTATTTTCCTGCACTTAATGTATTGTGCTTAATTCCTCTACCTCCCTTCCACCCCTTGTTCCCTTCAACCCCCAAATCCTAGGTGGCAGAGAAAGAAGGTTAGAGGGAGAAAGGACAGAGGTCTGTTTGAGTTACTTCCTGCTGATTAGGGTCATTGGATCCTTTGTGGGTAATACCAGTCTCATTAGAAGTCCAACAAACCAGCAAACCAGGAGACCAGCAAACCAGGAGACCAGCAAACCAGGAGACCAGCAAACCAGGAGACAGCAGCAGGAAGAACAAGCAGCAGTTTGGGGGAGCACCTGCAACTGGGAGAGCAGCAATCGCTTTCTACCTTGTAGCCCTTTCTCTTCTTTGTAGAGCTTTCTCCTACTTCTCTGTAACCCCTTTTCTCCTACTCCTTTGTAGAGCCTTTTCTCTTCTCTGTAGACCCTCTTTACTCTTCTTTGTAAAGCCCATTCTTTTTTACTTCTTTGTGGAGCTCCCACTCTCTTTTTCTCTTTGTACAACCCCCTTCTCCTCGAGGCTCTGGCTTGTTTTTCCTCTCTCCCAAGTCCTCAGAGTTAAACTTGCTCAGCTGGCTAAGCCATGTCCCTGCTAGCTCATGAGACCGTTAATACTTTATACCTGTGTCTTAAGCAGCCCACCCGGTATTAAACAAAATCATTCTCACAATTGGTTTTAATAAACTCCTACCACACAGACTGGTGCTAAAAACATGTAGACAAAGAATAGCTAGCTGATAAAACCATGCCATCTACCCAGAATGCACTAGCTAAATTGGTTTATCATCCAGTCCTGGGGTAGGAAGAAATAACATTTTTCACTGAGTCTTCTTTCTGTGATGTGTACATTTTCTCTAGACTATTATCAATATCATTATTAGACACAACATTTTCGACATTTTCTTTTTTAAAAAATATAATCTTTTTTTTAAACATAGTTTCTATTTCTCTGTTGGAATTTTCTGTAATAGTTTTCACTGTAAATTTATTTTTTACTTTTTAAGGAATTTTTTCCCTTTTTCTAGGCTTTCATTTTGAGAATTTTATATATGAACACAATGCACTTTGATCATATGCACATGAACCTTTTCTCACCACAATTTTTCCTATATCCACCCATACTCCCTTCTTGAATTCAAGTTTTGCTGAGATCTATCATCTATCTATCTGTCTGCCTGTCTGTCCATCTACCTATCATCTGCCACTTAGTCTGAGTCCATTTTGAGTTGTTAGTAGGCAGATAGGTGCAAGGCTGATAAACCTACCAGGGGCTTCTTCCTGGTAAAAATAGATTTTTTCCTTCCCTAGACATTGTAACCTGCGTGTAGCTCCTCATCCAGAGGAGAGAGGGCCGTGTGATCTCTTCCCCCATCCATGTTGGGTAGTGAATGGTTGGTTTCCATCTTCTTTTTCTTGATAATGGCTAGATTTACTTTATTAATAAATATTTCAAAGAGTTGTGGTTTGTGTTAGTATATGATATAATATATTATGGATATTTTGATTTATCACTTCCCCTAAGAGTTCTTTATTAAAATATAAATTTGGCTTAGCTGATGTCACAGTGTATACTCTTCTTGCAAGAGACACTGCAGTTTACATGTTATTTACATTACTTCACTCAAGCAGAGTCTTAAAACCTGCCTTAAATGTGTGTGTCTCACCAGCCAGAAACACAGATACAGTTGGAAGTTCCTTCTCTCTGAGGGTATAGGAATGTACTATCATGCCTGGCTCATTCCACCAAACTTTTGTAAGTAGTTGATTACAACGTGAATATAAAGTCAGCAATTATGTGTTTATTTAATAGTAACACTAAAGTAAAATTATATATATATTTGCCTTCTTAAATAGAACAAGGGAGTCAGTAGTAGTAATTGGAAAACCAGCTAAGTTACTGTCTTAATTGAAATTGAAATACGAAAGAATACAGAAATTATTTTAAATATTCAAAAAGAAAACAAAATTACTGATTTTATGTTTTATATTTTCTGTTGCCTATTTAGAAAAATCTTATCTTGTACTTTAGAAACATTGGTCTTCTTCCATGTGTTGGAGAACTAAGTAAAAGATGAACTGTTACCCCCTGTATCTCCTAGAAATGGCCAACAGGAACATTTGCCCCATTCTTCCCCCACTGACACACCATTTTTATAACTTATGTATTTATTTTATAATAAATTTTGACATTGAATTAAAGCATAATATTTTAATATTTAAGCAAGTAAATTAAATATTAAGCAAGTATATTACTTCACTTGCATATTTAATTTTAACAACATAAATGCTTTTCAAACAAACTACAAATACTCAACTGCAATAACAACAACAAAAATACTATCAATATTTTTAGACTTTTTAGGTAAGAAAATGGAAGTTATTCAAGAAGAAAAATTATCCCAGTGAAGAATTTCTTTAAAAGGCAATGATTTATTATCCCCTTTAATAGTTCAAATTAAAGTAATTCATAAGTAGATACTTGGAAAAATCAAGGCATTGCATAAGAAAATAAGCAGTAGGTAAATATATTAACCACATTGTGTACCATCTGTAACAGTAAATTTTTTATCAACCATATATTTATTAATCCTTTAAAAATACTTAAAAATTACCTATAAAGTTCCTAAATCCTAAAGCCCAAACCCTAACTCTTAAACCTAATCTAGCACACTCTAATATCTATAATACAAACATTTAACACTAACCTAAGGTTTCTCAAAAGGATATTTTCCTCTGGCGTGGATCCTTATGGATGGCTGGCCTTCATCAAATCTTTCAGTCTTAAAGTCTCTGAATCTCGTTCGCCAGATCTGAAGGCAGTTTATAAATTTAATCTGTTTTGACCATTAAGGTGGGGTGGTCTTTGTATCAAATAAGAATTGCTTCTGCAGTTTTAGAGCCCAATTATAAAGTTTTCTAGGCTCACTATTAAGATGCTTTGGGCCTCCAAGGGTGTTCTGGCTCGGGTGCTCTGGACTGCAGCAGCTTTCCATTGACTCGTGTTCTCTGGAACTCTAAAGTCTGCAGCAACTTTCTATGGCTTGGATGCTTTGGAACTCCAAAGTCTGTGGCAGCTTTCCAAGTTGGACCAAATGGTCCAACTTTGCCAAAAGGTGTATTTTGTCCTGCTCTCCAAGTATGTGTATCACTGACAGGGAGCACAAAATGAAGACAAGGTCTCTTGGCGGATGAAGCAGGAGGAGTGACCATGAAGCCGCATGGGCTTGTTATTTAAATCCTTTGTGTCATAATGAGTCTCAGAGTGGATTCCGGCATTTCATTGCCATGGTATCTGGTGGGCTTTTGGAGGCACGCCTCTGTCCACAGTCCCATGATCAAAGGCATAATCTGTTTTAGGCCTGCTTTCAAGGACATGCCCTTCAATGGTAAATGAAGCTGTAAATGGATCTGCCTATATCTTTTACCTGAGATGCCAAACTACCTGAGATTCCCAATCCTACCACACAATACTGGTTCTCTAAGGATAGTAACGTGAACTGAAGTGACAGACCATGCCTGAGAGAAATTGTTTTTCATAATGTGACTGGGGTATGCCTAGTTGTAATTAAGCTTAGGGTTTATAAAAAGTTCCAGCTGGTGGTAACAGCTCTCACACATTTTTCTCTGTCACTTCAGTATTCACATTTTCTTCTATGTTTCAGGCCCAATTTGCTTTTGTCTTTCAGCTTTTCTCTACCTTCTCTACCTACAAAGACATCGTCTTTATCTTCTTAGTAAGTTTCCAAAACTACATATTACAGTTGCCCATTTCAGTGGGAGAGAATGAAGACAGAAAAATAAACAACAACAACAACAAAACCAACCATACACACAAACAAAATGCATGGCCTGTCACGGATATAACTAGGAGTTGGCACAAGTTATAAGCATATCTACCAGGATCCAGCCAATCCTCTCCAGACTACAACTAATGCAAAGGAGGGCAAGAATGTGCTGTCTCTTTGGCCTGTTAAAATGTGAGGCTTTATTACTAAGGAGAGACTGAAAATGAAGGCATTAGAGAACACGTGTTTAAATATACAGTGACTGTTAAAACTTTGTAAAATAGTTTTTCAACAAAATACTTCAACTTCAGATGTTCTTGTCTGTGCCAGTTATTTGGGGTTTTCTTTCTAGAACTCTTCCTGTCAGACTTGAAGGTGTTCTACCACTGGTGCATACACTGTCTCTATTTGTTCATTCTTCTCTCCTACTCTTAAAGTTGAAAAGGGTCTACTATTTCATCAAAAGTCTCTCATTTTTGTGTCTGTGGTTGAGGTTAGGCCAGTGATCATTTCTTTCAGATGTTGCATTTTCATTTCAGAGATTTCCAACTCACACCTGATTTTATTAGATAGCTTCTATTTCTCTGCTGAAACCTTCCATTTGCATCCACTTTTAAATAGCTAATGTTAGTTCATGGAGCATGATAAGAAACTGCTTAGATTTGCTTGAAATTTTTAATATCTCAATCATTTTGGGGGTGACATTTAAAGTTACTTTTCCCTTGGAATTGATCTGAGTTTTTAAACTTATTATAAGTCAATCATTTGATTAGGTCTTGGATATCTGTAATAATCTACAAAATTATTTTCTGGTAATATCGTTTGAGAATTATTGTGTGTTTTTTTCTCTTATGTCAGGTGGCATGTGCAGGGGGAAATCAAAAGTTTTGGTTGCATTCCCCAATGGTGCATCCATTTCCAATTCACTGCTCTCCTGGTTGAAGATCTCTGTTCATGGTTACTTGAAGATTTATTAAAATTTTAAGAATACAATAACAAACTCATATAAACTTCTAATTGTTCCTCGAAATATAATTATCATACACAGTAGAAAATTCATAGCATCACACAAAATAGAAGATTAAAATTGTAATATTGCTAAGTATGCCACATAAAAATTCTAAAACAATAAATTGAATCCTACTGTAAAATCATTTTTCCATGTTTTAGCATTATGCGGATGTTTTCAAAACAAACCTTTCTTTATTCCAATACATTTTGTAACTATGTGTGAAATATTTGGACACAATGAGGAGGAACACCGTCTAAACAATTACTTTTTCCTGTTAGTAAACTTTGTGTGACTCTATTACTCATAATCTAAATTTGGACAAAGAAATGAATATAACAGACATTCAATACTATGCAAGATTGATATAACCCAATCTATACAGCATTATATTTCCTGGAATTGTTTTGAAGAAAAATCATGCATTTTTCCATGGACGATAGTTCTCATGTACAAGATTAACCTTGAAGTTTTCAGGTCAAGCATTCCTATGCTCTCATGTCATTAAGTATTGGTCAAAATCGGAAACTGAATCAAGTTTAACAAAGTTCTGGTAGGAAATAAATAAGCTTTAAAGATCATCTCCAATCTAAATAATAATGATTCTTATTTGCTAAGTAAAAGGAATACAGAGATCAGAGGTATATAGGAATAGTAAAATTAGACCGCGGTGCTACAACAAAGATGTAATCTTGTAATAGAATATAAATAAGGAAGATACCTTAAACACAAATGTTGGTGTGAAAAATTAATAGTAGTCAAAACTATACTAGATTCCTGGCTCCATTTCGCAGTTATTTTTCTCTGTCCTATGACAGAGAAATATTTTCATATGATATAAATGAAGATATATTCTTAAAGGTATAAATTTTCAAAATAGATTCAGTATTCAAATTCTTGTTTGAATCTGGAAAACACTATAGGTTTTACCAGTATTCTTGGATGCACATCATAAGAGTTACAGACAAAATGTCACAACACCAGTTCCTCTGGAAGAGCAGTACTTACCCTTACCAACTGAGCAACATCCTCAGAAAGTTTGGTTTTGGTCAGAGCTGAAGGACAGGATTTTGGAACACTTATTTAAATTTAAACAAAAAAATTGAAATAAACTTTATTTGCATTTCTATTCCATGAAAGAACAACAGTATAAATACTGTGTGCAGATAGTGAAGTCAGATAGCTTCTATTTTCCACTGGGCATGAGGCATCAGTAATATACAAAGATAGATAAGTTATATTGATCGCACATGATTGTGGTTATTCATAAAACTGAAAATTGAAATTCTGTTCTTCATAAGTTACCCAGTTTGGAATGTTCTATATAGCATCACAAAATGGACTGGAGGCAGGTTAGGATCACATGCCAATATGTGCACAATATTCCACTGTTATTTTTTTGTATGTTCTAGTATTTTTATATTTACATCATTTTCTTCTCCTTACATTGTTTAAAGAAGTTTTATGTTACAGATTTTTGTTTTTTAACTTTCTTACCATCATCTTAATTCAATGAACACACAAAACATACAAATTTACTTTTGAACATTCTAGAATCTTTTTATAAAGACAGAACTTATTCCCCAAATCTTCTTTCACATACTATTTCAAAATCTGCTTTTCTTTAATTGTTTTGGATAGAGAAAATTATAATGATTGCTTTAAGTAGAATATTATTAAGATATTGTCAGAAATGTTTTTTGATTTTGTTTGTACATAGCAAAATTATGCTATTATGTTATAGCATAATACTTAGTAAAGCCTAGTTTTAAGAGTATAATTTCTCAAAAATTAGGTGCCTTCTGGAATCAAAAAGTTGAAGACTAGACTCATATTTTTCTTTGCAGGGTTTTTGGAAGTTCTTCCTCCTCATGTTGATGCAATGTCATCATTTGTCTAGTTAGAGTTTTCTTTTGACCCTCAACTACACTGAATGTGTCTTTCAACTTGAACATGTGATTTTCACCTCTCAATAGTTTACTTCTGAAATGTCTTTGATTACTTCAACTCCAACTTTTATTGCCTTAGAAACTTTTTTATATGCTTATTTATTAATTCAAGTTACATCTCAATCACAGCTCTCTCACTCTTCCCTTCTCAGTCCCTTCCTCCCCCCTCTGCACTCTCTCCCATCTATGCTACTCCTCCAGTGTGGGGTTCCCCCACATATCAGCCCTCTAAGTTCATCAGTCACATGAGGGCTACGAGCTTCCTCTTGCTCTGGGGCCCAACTTGGCAGCTCCACTCAGGTAAAGTGTCCCACTAACAGGTAACAAAGTCCATGACTGAGACAGCCCCACCCCAACTTGTTAAGGGATCTGTACAAAGACAAAGTTTCCTATCCTCCCTATTTGTATAGGGGAATCCAGGTCAAGTCTAAACTTTTTTTTCTTCATATTTTGGTTAGTGTTTCAGTCACTGTAAACCCCTAGTTGATGTGTATTAACTTTTAGTACTTTTAATCAATTTTCTTGGTATTTTGGTATTCTTTGTGGGACATAGTGTCTACTATCTACTATAAGTCTTTATATTGTCCCTTCTGAAGAGTAGGGGCTTTGTAGTGTCAGGTCTCAATTTTTTCCATCCATGTCCCAGATACATGGATATAATGATCTGAAATACATCAGAATTTGTGACATTCCGAGGAAATGGAGACTGGGGGCCACCCACCTACGTTCTCTAAGTACTTCTTCTCACTCCCAGTTGGCCAGTGATATCATGGATTGTCTCTGGATAATTCCTGCTAGTGTTTTCCTCAACTCATGCATTTCTGCTTTTCTTCTCTGTATATTTAAATCAATGTAATTTTATGTTAAGAACTAAGGGTCAAACCCAGAGCCTTTACCTTGCTAGGCAAACATTCTACCAGTGAACTAAATCCTCAACTATACTTATATGATTTTTGATTTCCCAAAGTTTGCAATATTTATTGCCTACTGGTAATGTCCTGAGTGCTTTTTAGAATCACTGTGAGTTTGTAATTTTTTAAGGTATATTTTCTTGTTATTTCATTGGATTTGGCATTTGAAAAAAGACTTTTCACATCTTTATTTTTTATTTTTTATTTATTACTTCAAGTTACATCTCTATTACAGTGCCCTCTTTCCACCTTTCCTGGTCCCACTATCCCACCTTTTCCCCCTTCTCCCACCTATCCTACTGCTCCAGAGTGGGGTGTCCTTACATATGAGCAGCAGTTATATGAGGGTTAAGTGCTTCTTCTTGCACTGGGGGCCTACATGGCAGCATCAGTAGGGCAAAGTGTCCTATTAACAGGTAACAAAGGCTGTTCCTTTGGTGTGTTGGTTGTAGGATAGTTATCCTGTACTATATGGCTATAATCCAATTATAAGTAAATAGATGCCATGTGCATCTTTCTGAGTCTGGGTTAGCTCACTCAGGATGAGCTTTTCTAGTTTTTCACTTCTTTAAACAATGCCAATAGATATGGTAATGCCCTTGAAATGGCTTGAAATGAAATTCATTTTTACTGAAGGGGTCTTCTTTGTGACTCCTTCCTGCTCTGATAGGGCATAAAAGTTTGTCATCATTACCAACAAAGTTGGGTTCTCTTGCTTTAGTAACAAAATGTTTTCTTCAAACACAGTGAACACAAGGAATGACACATATTCCCAATTGTTCCCATTTTGCTTACTGTTTTTTCATAAATGTTAAGGTAACAACTTGAAAGTTCACTGACATTAGCCACAGCTTCATAGGAAAGAAACCATGTCTCTTACTACTGTAATCAATAACATGTTTTCTTTCTTGTGGTGTCTTTTGTTTTAACACTGTATGCTGTTTTTTAAAATAACTAACCATTATAGAATAATATAGTCATTTTCTTTCTGATTTTTCAGTTGTTAATGGAAATGCAATCAAATTCTACTTTGATTTGTTTTGCAAACCAAAAGAAATGTACTATGACATATCCTAAAATATGACATAAATAATTAGTAAAATATTTTGCTAAAAAACTATAGTTCATATTTCTCTTTCAGGTTCAAATCAATGACTTATCTTAAAACAAAAATCATATTTTCCTGCAAAATAGAAATTACTAAGAATAGTATTTGTATATTTTAAGAGAGGCTTACTCATAGAGTACAAAGAAATATTTAATGTTTAGTCTGAGACTAAAAAGAAAATGACAAATGCACTATTTTTCTAATATACCATTCTTTTTATGGAGTTTTCATTAGTGATGAAACTATACTGTATTTCTTTGTTTTAAATTAAAAAATGAAGACTTTAAAGCATAAATATAACATATTTAAAGTTTCCCTTTGAATCAAATAAAACAGTCAGAACATAAGGGTTAAAATTAAATGTCTGTGAAATAAATTTATGTTGCTAAGCAAGCTATTTTGCTGAAGCACTAAATGATGTTAATACGTGCAAAATTGTTTCATAATATTTATAGCAAACAGAGTGGAGCTTTGGTACAAAGAGGGAAATGAGATTCCCAGATCAATTCCAAACTATTGTATTGTTTGAGTTCATTTCAAATGCTTCCTTTGGGACTTTTCGTATTATGGAGTTCAGGGCTGCTTGCTTTTAGTACACGTGGAAAATTTTAAGATGTAATCATCAGTAAACATGTCTTATGTGAATCATCCTAGTTAAGGAAATGCCATTTGGAAAATCAAATAATGAAATCATATCTTACTAAAATTCAAAAACATCAGTACAAGTTGCAGATTATACAAATGAACAAATGAACCTCATGTTTTAAATTTGTCATAATGTGCATGAAAACATCAAAATATACTTTCTGAATGAGTTAACTTCCATATAAATAAACTACTTTATTTTTAAAGTTCTATTTTCTATTAACTTAGAAGAAATGAATATATTTTCTAATCATGTAGTGCCTAATTTGCACATTATGAATGAGAGAAATTATGAGATTTATTAAAATCCTAAGAAAAAGAGAACTGTTATAATTATGAAATGATATGCCACAAAGCAGAAATTGGAAACATTTATTTAAGGATTCCATAGAGCTCATCATTGCCCTGGTTTGGTCACATACTTTGTGGTAAAAGTAAGGTCACTCTGTCACATCTTTAATTAAATTATGTCCTTTTTCAAAAAACATGTAATAAACTTATAAATATAATAGATGTTAAAGTATTTTTTCTGTCATCCAAGTTAAAATTCTTTATATGAAATTGTCACTGTAGTATGTATCTAATATGTAGAAAGAATTCTATTTAATTCAAAACAGCCCCTGGTTTTCTCTAAACTTAGGAAACTGAGAGCATTGTCAACGGCAGTGTTTCCAGAGACTAAACCGTTCACTTGTGTTTTAGCCAGCAGATCCTGGCTTTATTGTTCTCAGTGTACTAATGTCTGATTGTGTAACTGCCTTCCCTCTGGAACCTCTATAAAAATAGATGCATATCTTAAAAAGCTGTCTCAGGAAGTAGGGTTTAAGTGAACAACACAATAACTTATCTTAAAGCTAATTGGAGTTCTCAAGATTAAAGAAACAAGAGAAAGAGTAGGCCTGAATTTTTAGTTACTGTTCCTTTTGGTGAATCAAATGGTACTCGGCTCTATAAGTTTCATAATATAAAGGATTAGACTTTTATGGACATATTTCAATTTGTCCTTTAAGTGCCTCTCTGCACCCTTTAACTTGAGGAACAATGCATTTATATATGTGTGGAATCACAAGTGAGTTAGTAAACACAGAATGAATTTTGTAAGAATTGAAATATAAAAGATATATAGATAATGGCACATTTCAATTGAGAGTTAGCAAAAGTTATCTTCCAAGCAAAGTGTAAAGCTTGATTGAACAAAGGATAAAGTTAATACTATCTAATAAGAACAGATCATTATAGATCAGTGAAACTGCGTAACAGAATGATAAGACAAAGGGCAAGGCACATTATCTAAATTAACATTTTTTCCAGCATGAACAAGAAGGGACACTGTAGGAAAGCAAGAGCTAAATAGTACGGCCTGTATTTAGTCAACCTGAAGTAATTATTAATTTATGGTTGTCTGTGATTTTAATGAAAATGAAAGCTGCGAGGAAAGAATTGAAAGAGATAATGTGCCGTGAAATTGAGTTTCATTTATTTGGGGGCCACCTTTTCCTTTTTTGTTGTTGTTAAAGGAAAGAAAGTTAATGCAAGATGTCCACATTAAAATTTCACTAGGATTATGTAACCATCAAGTGAAATGGTAATCATTATATTTGAGGAGAGTTAATGCAAAAGAAATCGAAGCTTGGATTTAAGGTCCTACTGGCAAAGGCAGTTATAAAAAAAAAAAGAAATCAATGAGACAAAATTAGTGCCAAAATAATAACTATTGCCTTTGCAACTATGATGAATCCAGGAGATGTTTTGTCACATATTTTATCCTTCCTATCATGATGAAAAGATATTTTCTGATGATAACATTGTTTGATAGAACATATTTTAAGGGTAAGGAAGTAAGAGAACAACAACAAAAAAAATCTTCACAACGCCACCATTTTCTTTGGCCTCAATACACTGTTTTTAAATAGTCATGAGAATGATGAGACTGAAAAGCCTCCTGGAGGATTCAAGGCCAGCAGTGAGGGAGGGCTGACAAATAATGTGATTTGTAAGGCCTCACTTTACAAGAACAGTAGCTGTGCTCTCAGAACCAACTGTACCAAGTATCAGTTTTTTGTTATAATTACTATAAAGTCTATTTTTATCACACATTTAAGCTCTATCTTATATTCCCCAGAATGACAGAAATGGATATATCCAGAACACACTGAGTATATGAAATGTGAAAAAACAAAATATGCACTCTCTAAAGTAACTTTTATAAAAAGCAGAGTAAGAATTTCTGTTATCTTCTTTATTTTTCCCTTCCTTCCTCCCATTCTTCACCTTTTCCTCTCATGAAATCCCTTGGTATTTATTGAGCATTTTCTAAGTGCTTCACATTGTACTAGAGTGTTGCAAATACAAAATGAAGTAAGGATTATATCTATAGTCTATCAGTGTAAAAATAATTGAGATCTGTTTGCGATGTTTCTGCAGAAGAGAACTTCAAACACCATTTGGAGAATGGGAGATTATTGAGTTTATGGTGAGTTAGAGTTTTTGTTGTTGTTAACATATTTAATGCATCTTGAGGGTCAACACAGGACTAGGACTAGAGAAAGTTAAGAGAACAAATACTGAGTAAATGCTCACTGTTAAATCAGATAAATAAATTATGATTAGTACCATCCAGTACTTGTAATAGATATAGAAGTAATGTTTAGAAGAGGGTACTGAGATATTTAGAGTAGCATCTGAGGCCTTGAGTTCAAGAAATAGTTTTATTTCTCCCCACCTGCTACCTCAGGTCAGTTAAATTTAAAGTCAGAGAGAAAGGTAGTGATGAGTAGGAGTAAAGTGAATCTTTTTGAAGAAAATTAAAAGTAAGAAATATTAGCCTTTAATTTGGTTTACATAATTTAACCACTTTAACTGACGCTAAAGGCAAGCAATATGGAAGCATAGGAATAAAATGTATTTTGCTTTTGGGACAAAGTCAATTTCTTCAAATGGCCAGATTCTTAATTCAGAGATTCAGGAGTATCTACTTATTGCTCAGTTTCTGAGAAGAAAGTCAGAGTGTATTAATATGACTTTCAAAGCAAATTTTACTAATAAGTTGTGTATTTGAACAATCCTTTGTATACACTGGATATTTAAAATCCTTTGTGGACTTACGTGATTCCACCTACTTTCTTCAACCTTCAGGCATTAAAATTTCCCAATTTAATAACTTCCATCCCATAAGAGAATTATCATATTTGATAAAATAGGAAGCAGATGACAGCCTGTTGAAATGAAAAGTGTTCGTTTACCTGCTTACATTAAACTAGGAGAAATCCAAAATATTTCTTACAATAATAAATGGTTTTGAAATTCCACCTTAATTGATGCTAATCATAAAGTTCATTGATTAAACATTAAATAAAGAAAATGTGTACACTTTATATTGATAACATGGTAATACTTAAAACACTTTGTCAAGATGTTCTTATTTCCACTATTTGCTTCATTGTCACTTGATAGTTCATCTTATTGGTAAAAAGGAGTTCATGATTTATGAACAATGAATACTTTTCCAGACTTCTTTCCTGCAAATTTCTCAGTGAGCACTCATCTTCCATATGCTGTGCAACCTGCCTATGTCCCTGGGCATAGTTTTTCTTTCTTTCTTTCTTTTTTTTTTCATTGCTTCTCCAACCAGTTACCTTTTAGTATTTTTTTGTTTTTATTCTCTTGTATATTAAATCCTTATTTCCTTTTCCTCTCCCTCCACTCCTCCTAGTTCTTCTCTCCATTCCAACTTTGTCTCTCCCAGATCCACTCCTCCATTTCCCTTGAGGCCTCCCAAAGATATCAACTGAACATGGCCTAACAAGTTACAATAAGACTACACACTTATCCTGATATCAAGATTGAACAAGACAACCTAATAAGAGGAAAGGGGCCCCAAGAGACATTCCCACTACCACTGATAGGAGTTAGGAGTCCCATAAGAACACTAAGCTACACAATTATAACATATATGTAGAGGTCCTAGTTCAGGCCCATACAGGCTCCCTGATTATTACTTCAGTTTCTGGGAGCCCCATATAAGCCTACTTAGCTTATGCTGTGGATTTTCTTGTTGTGTCCTCAACCCCTCTGGCTCCTACAATCCTTCCTCCCCTTCTGCTGTGGGATTTCCTGAGTTCCACCTAATGTTTGGCCATGGGTCTCTGCATCTGCTCTTATCAGTTGTGGGTCTCTGCATCTGCTCTTATCAGTTGCTGGATGAAGTCTGTCTGACAGCTATTATGCTGGACTCCTGTCTATGAGTGTAGCAGAATATTATTAGGAATCATTTCATTGACTTTTCTCTTTTTTTTTGCCAGGTGTATATGGTTCTATCCTAGGTTTTCCTTCCTTCCTTTGTTTATTTGTTTGTTTTTCAATTAATTAATCTATTTTCTCAAGTTACATCCCATTGCAGCCAGCCCCCTGCCTCTTCCTCCCATCCTTTTCCCCCTCTCTCTTCTCTCCTTTCTTCTTGAATAAGGGGAGCCCCCCCCAAGTATCAACCCACCTTGACTCAGCAAATAGCATCAGCCTTAAGAGCTTCCTCTTCCAATGAGGCCCAACAAGGTAGCCCAGTTAGGCTAAGATGTTCCACTAACAGGAAACAGAGTCCAAGTCAGAAACAGTGCCCCATCAATTTGCTATGGGATCTGTATGCCTATCAAGACCAAGCTGCCTATTAGCTATATATGGAACCTAGGTCCAGTATATGTATCCTTTTTTTTTGGGGGGGGGGTTGCTGGTGTTTCAGTCTCTGTAAGCCTCCAGAGGCCTAGGTTGATTGCTTCTGTTGGCCTTCGTATGAAGTTCTTCTCCCTTCCAGATCCCTCTTTTCTTCCTCACTCTCTTCTACAAGACTCCCAGAGCTCTACCTAATATTTAGCTGTGTGACTCGGCATCTATTTTGATCTGCTGCTAGGTGGGGGTCTCTCATAGGATAGTTATGCTAGGCCCTGACTCTTTGGGTCTGTGGGCTGTGGGATGGTTATCCTGTACTATATGTATAGTAACCACTTATAAGTGAGTAGATGCCATGTGCATCTTTCTGCCTCTGGGTTACCTCACTCAGGATGAGCTTTTCTAGTTCCATCCATTTGGTTGCAAATTGTACGATTTCCTTGTTTTTGATAGCTGAGTAGTATTTCATCATGTAAATGTACCATAGTTTTTATCCATTCTTCGGTTGAAGGACATCTAGATTATTTCCTGTTTCTGACTATTACTAATAAAGCTATTATGAACATAGTTGAGCCGATGTCTTTGTGGTTCAGTGGAGAATCTTTTGGGTATATGCCAAGGAGTTGTAGGGCTGGGTCTTGAGGTAGAACTACTCCTGATTTTCTGAGATATCACCAGATTGTTTTCCAAAGTGGCTGTACACATTTGCACTCCCACCAGGAGTCGAAGAGTTTTCCCCTTTCTTTGCATCTTTGGCATCATGTGCTGTCACCTGAGTTTTTTATTTTAGTCATTCAGACAGGTGTAAGATTGACGCTGAGTCATTTTGAGTTGTATTTCTCTAATGTTGTACATTTCTTCAGGTGCTTCTTGACCATTAGAGATTCCTCTGTTATGTATTCTCAGTTTAGAATTCAAATTCACCCCATTTTTTGATTGGATTATCTGGTTTGTTGGTGTTTAATTTCTTGTATTTTTTAGTATAAAGTATATATCTTATAATTTTGGATATTAAGGCTGAAGAGATGGCTCAGCCTTTAATGGCTAGGCTCACAACCAAAAATAAAAGTGTGGATACTAGCCCTCTGTCAGATGTAGGGTTAGTAAAGGTCTTTTCCTAATCCCTAGACTGCCATTTTGTTCTAATTACATTGTCCTTTGACTTACAAAGGCTTTTCAGTTTCATGAGGTCACATTTATTGATTGTTGGTCTTAGAGCCTGAGATATTCATGTTTTGTTTGGGAAAATATCTCCTGTGACAATGAGTTCAAAGTTTTTCCCTACTTTCTTTTCTATTAGATTTATTTCATCTGGTTTTATGTTGTGGTCTTTGATCCACTTGGACTTGAGTGTTGTACAGAATGATAAATATCTTGGTGTAATTCTAACCAAGAAAGTAGAAGATCTATATGAGAGGAACTTCAAGACTCTAAAAAAAAAAAAAAATGAAGAAGACGTTAGAAGATGGAAAATCTCCCATGCTTATGGATTCGTAGGATTAACATGAAAAAAATGGCAATGTTACCAAAAGCAATATATAGACTCAATGCCATTCCTGTAAAAATACCAACACAATTCTTTACAGACCTTGAAAGAACAATTTTAAACTTCAAATGAAAAAACAAAAAAACCCAGGATATTTAAAACAATCCTGTATATCAAAAGAACTTCTGGAGCCATCACCATCCCTGATTTCAAACTGTACTACAGAGCAATAGTAATAAAAGTTGCATGGTATTGGCATAGAAACAGACAATTTGGTAAATGTAACTTAATCAAAGTCCCAGAAATAAGCCCCTACACCTATGATTTTTGACAAAGAATTCAAAACTTTACATTGGAAAAATGAAAGCATTTTCAGCAAACGGTACTGGTCTAACTGAATGTTAACATACAGAAGAACGCAAATACATCTATCCTAGGTTTTCTTTCTGTAATTGGAGCCCTGTTACTTTGCAAGCAAATTCATATTCCCCATGTTCTTTTGAGGGTTCAAGCATACTTAATTCATTTTAGAACCCTGGCACATTTTGCCATTTAGAACCGGCAGGTAATAAATGACAGTGAGTGCTAAAAACTAAAGGAACCATGAACCTAAAAAGAAATGTAGAGGTTCAAACCCCCATAGCTGACACAGTTGGATGATTGAAATGCTCATTGTACATCCAAAAATTTAAGAGTTACCACCATTTCTATAAAGATCATGTTTTCAGTCTGTGAGGAACTTGGAGGTTGAGGCAGGAAACTATTTCTAACAAGGAAATCATTCAACAAAACCCTATTCCCATTGCCATTTCCATCATGTGACTACAATTAATTTAAAAAATATCAGAAAATTAATAAGCCACAAAAATTTTTAAGAAAAATAATTACTAAAAATGATTTTATTGTAGATGATTAGAAACACTTAGAAAATCATACAGCTGATTTGTACTAGTCCCATGTAGTCTATTCAAAATATTTTCCTATTGAAGGAAAGTAAATAGTCTATGTTATTATATCTTTGAAAAGTTCACGTATTACTACCACCCTAACTTTTATATTCATATAATGATGAATAGGAGTACATTTCTTAGACTGTTAGCTACTTAGACCCAAGAGAAGATCCTTTTCATAGGCCTGAGTTAAAGAGCAGAAATCTGATGCATCTGCAAAGACCAGGAAAAAAATGTAGTCCACAGCAATAATTTTGTTTTTCATCTCTCTATTCCATTATGAATACTTTCAAATGAATTCCCCCTCTGGATTTGCCTACCTGCTAGAGTTCAAACACCTCTTTAAGCAAAGTGGCAATAAAAAGCTTTAATAAGTGCAAGCCTTGCTGAGTGAGGAATCATTAGTGTAGACGTGCAGAAAAACACAGTTTCTTATTTGAGAGAAAGTGTTAGGAAAGCAGAGAGTGGAAACAAGAGTCATCAAAATGCAAATATAATAAGCTATTTAAACAAACAAATCTCACACTAATATTGCGCAGTCAATCCTCTTTCCCTTGCTTCCCACAAGGTCAATTTTTCATTTCTTTTCCTTTTCCAATCTAAAATGTGTTTACTTTCGACCTTGTTAGAAGGTTTCCACCTTGGCAAGGATAGTGTGTGAAAAACACTGCACTTTGATCCTTTGAAGGGGACATTTCTTCTTTCTGCTGTAGAAAGCTATTTAAAAGTGACGGGGTGGGACTCCTACTGCTGCCATTGTCCTCGGAGGTGCATTTATCTTACAGAGTCCTCAGGAGGAAAAAAGAAATGTGGCACTATGAAAACAGGGGGTTTAACTAAGAAAATTAATTTTACTAGCTACTTAAGTCCAGGAACAGATAGATGGAAATAGAATGATATCCCTGAAACTTTCATAGATGAAAGGTACAATTTCAAAGTTGAATGGTCAACTTTGTTCTTTAGTAGTAATATAAATTGATAGTTACATAGATAATAACGTTAAAATTATGGTCTGCACAGGTGGCTACAAGAATAAACTTGAAAATTCTTATTTTATTGAGACATTTTCACAAAGACATATTAAACTATGCTTGGATTGGTTGTAAAAACTAATATAATATCCAAAAAGAGAGATATTACTTGTTTTGTCAAAGCAAGGGATAAAAAGATCTAAAAGCAAATAACCGGTGCTAAAAATGGGCTTAAATATTTTAAGTGACACTCTACAATAATTATGTTGGTTCATACATAGTTAAAGTAAGAAGAGAGATAAAATAGAATGTGTAAACTAACAAAGAATTAATATTTGTGTATAAAACACATACACATGGAAATGAATAAATGTTTAGAGTTAATGATATCTTGTCATTCAGTCTGTAGCTAACGTTACTTTCCATTTTTCAGTAAAATGTGATATTAACAGAAAAGATTATCAGTTTTCATGCTTGTAATGTTGTGTATTCATATTCCCTTTTCTTGATTACAATGGAATGTTATAAAGGTAAAAGTGATGAATTTTATTTTTATTATTTTTATTTTGTCATTGACAATGCTGGCAAAAAGTACTATATCTCATTTTTTTTAAGAGTAACTATAATAAGAAATAAGTTTAAATAAATAGAATCTAACAACCTTTGTGCAAACAATTTCCTTTATTGCATTGATACCATTTATTTGTGTCTTCTTTCTAATTACTACTAGCATATGTTGAGAATTAGATTTGTCTGATACCAAGTGAAAAACTTTTGATTGTCAGAGCAATGTTTTTATGTAAGTATTAATGTGGTTGAGAAAATTTACAAATCTGTGATGTCATATATTATTGAATGAAATTAGGATATTAATCTGTATTGTTTGACATGAAATATATAGTTCCCAACTAGAACTTTATTGCAATATATATTAAATGATTTTTAAAACAAGAAAGTTTTAGTATTTGTGTTATCAAAAATATTAGCCCAAAGCTGGATGTGGTAGCTCACGCCTTTAATTCCAGCACTTGAGAAGCTGAGGCAGGCCGATTTTAGTGAGTTCAAAGCTAGCCTGTTCTACAAAGCGAGTCCAGGACAGCCAGGGCTATAACAAAGAGAAACCCTGTCTCTAAAAATTCAAAAACAGCAACAACAAAATAGGCCAAAATTAGGGTTTGTAGTAATGAAAATGAAAGAAGTATGTTGGTGACTCTATATATCTTGAACTTAGTCCAGCTTGAAATGCAATAGCTAATGTGTCATTGCTAAAAAACAGTCTCAGTGCTGGGGAGACAGTTTAGCTGTTAAAGTGCTTGCTGTGTAAGCATGGGGACCTAAGTACCGCCCACAGCATCCATGGGAGAGGATGGACGCAACAGCTTAGCTCTAGCCCCAGGACCGTGGATGGGAAGTGGACAGAGGCAGGTGGATCCAAAGAGCTCTCTTACCAGCCAGTCTAGCTGAAACAATGAGCTCCAGGTTCAGTATTCAGATAGACCTTCATTCAAAAAGTAAGGGAAGAGAGACCAAGTAAGACACCCAAAATCCTGTACTCTCTCTCTCTCTGTCACACACACACACACACACACACACACACACACACACACACACACAC
>CAJQZJ010018033.1:5994241-6008382 GCA_907164525.1 Lophiomys imhausi
CACACACACACACACACACACACACACACACACACACACACACACACACACACATGTATGTATGTGCTTGTGATATAACAGACACACACAATTCTACCCCGATACAAAGATATACAGACCAATAAACGACCGCTATTTTGACTCTAGTGAAGTGAGGTCAGAGACAGACAATCCTAGACTGATATGGAAGTGGGTGCAGTGCGGATGAGTTTCATTATTCTATGCTCTTTTATTCTTTTCATTATTCTAATTGCCTGGCTCTCATATTCAGTCTGTAGCTGTAAGAGACTGGTAAAGACCAAACATTTGTGTTAATATTTCAAGGCAAGGAGGATTAAAAACCACAACAAGAGCCAGAAATGCAGTCTATCCTAGTTTCATTTTTTTCTGGTCTGAGAAATACCCTGACAGAAAGCAATCTAGGGAGAGAATGAGTTTATTTTTCTTACAACTCCACGTCACAGTTCATCATGTTGTAGAAATTAAGACAGGAATTCAAGAAGCTCATCTCATCAAATCTAGATTTAATAAACAGGAGAGAATATACACACCTTTGCTTGCTTTCAGCTAGCTTTCCATTTTCGGGAAATGGTCAGGATCTTCATCCTAGGCAATGGTACTCTCCGTAAGGGCTATGCCTCAGTACATCAGTTTCTAATCACTATAATCCCCTACAGACGTGCCTGCAGTCCCACCTGATCTAGATAATTCTTCTCCAAAGATTCTCTTCTCAGGGAATTCTAGGTTCTTTTAAGTTGACAGTTAAAACTACTGGCACAGAGTCCAACACTTCATGCCAAGCAAATTAAATACTTTAATTAAAGGTCAGTAGAAGCATTGATTAAGACTTGGTCTTGTAGAGATGGCTCAGCAGTTAAGAATACTGACTCCTCTTCCAGAGGGCCTAGGTTTGGTTCCGAGCACTCACATGGCAGTTCACAGTGGCCTGTAACTCCAGTTCCAAGGAATCCAACTCTTCAACACATGCAAACAAAACACCAATGTACATAAAATTAAAAAAAAATGTTTTTAAAAACTTATACCATATTCTAATAAGATGAAAATGGTAAACTCTTGTTGCTTTGTTTGCAAGAATGATAATAAAAGCAATTGTCTTTACTGAGAAAAAAAAGAAAAAAGAAAATGTCTACCAGCATTATAAAAACAAGAAGTGGGTCATATGATGACCTCTATTATCACATAGATAACAAGTGAACTTCTTTTCTGAAAGGACCATTACTATTCATTCCCCTTAATTGAAGAGTGATAATCAAGAAGAAAGGACTTTTGTTTCATCAGTTCCATCAGGATTCACTCATATACCCAAGTAACTAAATTTCAAATTTATGGAAACGCTATTTGGAAATTACATATAAAGGTATGAGTTTACCAATTTATTTGTCTGTTTTGTCTCTTTGTGTGGTGTTCATGCAAAATGTAGGAAAGTTCCAAATATGATTTTTATTTCAAATGTAAGGAAAGAATTATGATAGAAAAATTTCCTAACTGAAAAAATGATGTACATTAGCTGCAGTGGTACACACCTATAATTTTAGCGCTGGACAGGAACAAGAAGGGATATCAGGAGTTTAAAGACATCCCTGGCTACAGGAGACACAAAATCTACTCTCAAAAAATGAGGTTCTGGGGCACAGAGGGGAGGCATATGAACTCTCCAGACTCGCTTTTCCCCTTATAAAACGAACTTTCCTAATAAGTTTTCTGTTCTTAATTTCAAGAGAACATGAATAGATTGATGTCAATGAAAAAAGTACAATAATAGAAAATAAGGACTCACCTATGCTTTTTCTATATAGTGACATTGGTTTTTATTATTATTAATTTTCTTAGGGAGCACCAAATTCAAACAGAATAAACACATTCATTCTATGACACAATCAATATATTATTCTACCTGTGATTTAATAAAAATCATCACTCTAATTTTGCCAATACATATAGAGTTAGACACATTATCTCATTTTGGGCTTTTTTGATTTTTAGAATGTCTTTTTGGACAATAAGCAAACAGGAATATTTATGAACCTGTGACCACAAGAGAATGGGAGTAGAGGAAGATGTTCTGAAAAGGACAGATATCAGGGCAGTCCTCTCATCCCTCCCCTCAGTAGTGCTGCAATTAAAAGGTAGATTTTAGAGATTAAACCAGTCCTAAATTAACCAGTTGTTTTATCCCACAGTGAAGGTCCAGCTTCAGACACAGAGTCACCAATTAGTATATTGAGCCCTATCCTCTCTGTTGACTGGCGGGAGGAGCTGAAGATCAGTAAACCAAAAACAATTCACCAAAAGTGCCCACACTGCCTTTCCCTGAAGCTGTAAAAACAGTAAACACACAGTATTGTTCTGATGGATTTGTCTGTTCTTAAAGTAGCACACTAGACTTTAGTGACTCAAAAGTATAAATATCAAGAATATTTGAAAACAATGTTTAAAGCCCATTGTAAAAGAGCAGGTTGTCCCTACACACTTCCTTAATGTTCAAGTGCCAGGTGCAGTGGAAAACTTGTGTTTGTTTCTTTTTCTAACAAGAAGAAGGTCACATTTTTATGGCCATTGATGTCACCCTGACTTCCACCCACACTTCTTAGACATTTTCATGCACAGTGCCCAGAAATGAAAAGCACTTCCCTTTGTTTTCCTATGGGATTCAACAACATTCTAATACAACAACAGTGGCAAAGGGTCCAAATGACTTTTTCCTACTGTTAATCTGGCCCCAGAAACTATTTCATCTCTACAAAAGCAATTGGAATCTAAATTGCTTTTTGATTCGGAAATACATTTATTTTCCTGTTTGCTTCTTGCTATTGTTTTAGTGTCTCTCTGAACACACAAATTTAATATAGATTTTAAAATTCACCTTTGAAGAGAGAGAAAGCAAATATGCCTTTTTATATTGGGTTCCCTTTTATATTTACAAGTAATTCTTTGATTTAAAATTTCATCTTTAACTACAATTGAAAGAAGAAACTAACAGTATAATACAAATCAACAATGTGACTAACATTGTACTTTTCAAAAATGTTAACATGATTCTGATTGGGGTCAACATATAGAACCAACAATTTCAGACAACAGTTTTATGCTTATGCAACTGATTCAGAATACATATTTCATGGATGGTATTTTGATGGTTTTGTAGGTAGTGTTACAAACTTGGAGAAATCATAAGGAAACTTGAAAAGCTAAAAAGCTTGCTTCAGTGACTTAGCTGACCTTAGAGAGAGCTGTGATATTAACCTTAGACTTGAAACATGGTAAGAAACAATCTTTACTAAGAAATTAATTTAATAAATGTATTAAAAATTAAACTGAAGTAATAAATAAACAGTAACAAAAAAGGAAAAGCAGAAAAAAAGAATTACAGCATTAAAAAATGAAAAAAAAACTAAAAGCGCAAACAATTGTAGCTAACATTAAATTTACGATATCTTTGATATTATAGACTTTTTGTCAGAATCTAATTTCACTAGCACGATTGCTATGGAGCTACCTACGATAACTTATCAAGAACTCAAGTTACTGTATATGTTTTATTCACTCTTTAGTTACAAAGAAAATTGAAAGTTTTTAGGATAATATGCTTTATGAAGATATCCTCTGTTGAAATTCTTTTTATAATCTTTTTTTACTTTTGCAGTATTTTTAACAAAAAGAGAACACAGTAGCTTTTGTATATAATTATAAAACCAGAAGAAATTTTTTTTTTTCTGATCTGTAGCAGATGCTTTTAGCAGATGATCCGAACCTAAACTCAAATGAACAATGCTGACTGGCTCAGTTTGAGTGAAGTATTGATCCCAAGCCATTACCTTAGATATTTTCTTCAACTGGACTTGAAACGTAAAGGCTAAGCTTCAGTGTAATAAGAATACAATATAGTGTATATATGTGACCTCTAGTATTAGTAGAAGAACAAAATAATTTCATAAACTCAATTCATTCACAGGTTCAAGAAAGATACCAACTTAGCAGACAAAAATGTTATTGTGGCCTATTTTAGTTTGGGTGATTCATTTAAACTACTACACGAAGAAAGCTCGAGTAGAATGATAAACATTTTGTAGAAGGTACTGGCAAGAGTGTCTTTCCTCAGGCTGTTTGTCAACTAACTTATTCTCATGCACTTTGTTTGGAAAGACAGTCTGTGAAGTACAATCTCACCCATTTCCAAGATGGACCAGTTCTTTAATAAATGCCCAAGTCTCTTGTCCTCACTCAGTTTCCCTAAGTTTTGATGAAACTGTTTCGACAATTTTCACAATTTGCAATTGAAACACTTCTTCTGATTGTGGGCCTTTGGGGTGTGCCTGTTTGTATTTAAGGTCTGAGTAAAATCTCCAGGGTTTGAGTCGTCAGATCCACATTTTTCTTTTGTCAGAAGTGGCGTAGGACCTGATGAGTGTGTTGAAAATTGTGTGGATAGAGAAGCTCCCCGTGTCGATTAATTCAGGGCACAGCTGGGGCTGGGAAGGCAAGCCCATTCTAGGGAATGAAGAATGGCCGATCAGGGGTGGGGCTGCCCGCCTCCCTCTCCACGATGTACTAATCCTCAATTTGGCACTGCTTTAAAAGAAAAGAAGTCTAAATTGAGGCCAGCTGATTTCTTACTGAATCAGCCAGCTGGATGTGGAGCCAATTTCCGCAGCCTCCACGCTGGGGGAGCCAGGAAATATTTTAATTGAAAGAACTCTATGTTGACAAATACCAAAGACAACCTATTTATAACTTTTAACCAATATTTATGGAATTCCTTTATTAAATAACATTTCTCTTTAAACTTGCTTGCAAAATAGAAAAAAAAACTGTCAAGCTAGGGATAAAGCTAAATGATATGGAAAGAAAATAAATAGAACCAGAGGGAAGGAAGGAAAGGAAAGAAAAGTTGGTTAATTTTGTGAACAAATCAACAGGCATATGTAACCGAGGTAGGTGATATATATATATATACAAAATCATTTTAAGTCACAAGACGTGATTTTTTTCTTAAAATTCCATAATCAAGAAGAGTAATATAAAATAAGTGAGCACATATTTTTAAGCTTTTAGTTATTAAAGCTATGCATATATATATGGAAATTCTAGACAGTCTCAATGATTTCTTATATATTCTCCATTTCAAATAAAACATGTTTAAAATTATCTGAAAAATCATCTAAAATCTAATACAAGTATTTTCCCTTAATAGTACAGTGGTTAAAAGTGCCAAATTTGATTATAAAGATGACACAATCTTTAAAATATATACTCTTTTCGTAAAAGTGTGAAACAGTTCATTGACCTTGTACCACAATTAAAACTATTTGGCTCTTCAAGTTATTATCCCATCAATAATCTTTAATGTTTGGAAGTAACACTTTACCTTCAGAAGTCTTTATATTAATTTTTAGTTGTTTCATAACTCAGCTTTTTGTAGGTGTCAATATAATGTGCACAGTATTTTTTTCTTATAATCCAGAACATTATCATGAAGTTATATGCACTTGGCCAAAAGAAGTGATGAATTAGAAGACATAAGTAGTTTGAAGCACTGTTCACTTAATAGAGAAACAGTAGCAAGCCCCACATTCATGGTTGTGTAGTTTTATTACTTGAAAATCACAAATGTAACTAGACAAATAGCCTAGTTATTTGGAAGGTGTGCTTCAACTTCCAGTTTCTCGGAAAGGGTTGTAAATACAGTTGTTTTTCCACTACTGTTACTGTTTGGGGGGGGGGGGACTTGCCACATGTGACTTTGCTGATATCTGTGGTGTGCTGTAAGGCAGCTCTCCCTAGTGGACACAGATGTAACCAGGAGGAAAGCCTCAGGAGTAAAGCATGCACACTCACTTCTCTATATACAGCAACAAATGTCACAATGTTGCCAAACTCTGCATACGATTTTAAGAATATCCTTACCTTAAATGATAAATATGTTTTGGGATAACGATTTTCAAAATCCATTGATCATTCCATCTCACAGTAAGGTGTTTTGGGCAGCACTGTCACTCTCCAAATTAGTTATTTGTTGATGGAAAGATTAATAAATGACAATGAATATTTTTTATTTCATTACAGAAGAAATAAGAATAAATCTGGGTTTGTGGAATCTGGAATAACTATCATCAAATAAATTTTATTAATTATTGAAATTTTGGGGGGTAAAAACTGTTGAACTTTACTTAATCATAGGGGAAAGTGCCTGTCAGAATTTCATAAGCAGTCACATTCGAGAAGTAGACGTATCTCATTACTCACTTTCCATTTTTGTGAAAAGCTCATCCACATGTGCAATGGTGCATTCATAGGTTTACACCTTCTTTGGAGAAAAAAAAAAGACATTTTGCATTTAGATTGCCCTTACTCTTCCTACAGCAGCTAAGCAGAGGAATGTTAGCCTTAAATGACCAATATATAATAAAAACACAGTTAAACATTCATGACCACTTTTGAAACAGTGAATTATGCTTTAATTTTAACTTATAATTAAAATTTCCTGAGATTTGTTTTATAGAGGAAACAGTCTCTCCTAGAGTACCTGAATCAAAACATTAGATGATGTTGTAATTTTTTGTAGTATATAAAGCCAGGCTGGGGTAAAGACCGCTGGATGTTGATACTATGCCCATTGTAGGGTCATCTTCTGTCATTAAAATGTGAGAAAAGAAACACACACACACACACACACACACACACACACACACACACACACGCACACACACACCAGAATCAATTTATGTGCAATCACACACTGCCTTGATATTTTCTGAGTTCTTGAAGAACCTTGACAATTGCTCAAAATAGGCATTATTGAAAGCAGTTATCCAGGTTCATTCCCATGGTAAGAGAGTAGAGGTACTATTGATACTGCTTTGAGAGTATAGGAAGATCCATAAGTCCCTAACTAGCATTATAAAGTTATGTTCACATACTAACTCCTATATGCTTTATTGTCTATCTGAATCTTTGAATGCACTAATACTACACGAGGAAAGGGGAAAAAAATCACTTCCAAGTCAGACTTGCATTTATGTAAGTTTTCGGGTCAGTTTTGAATATAGAATAGACTAAATTAAAATTCAGTGGTGTAACTGCTTGTTCAATTTTTCTTAATATTTATTTATTACTTCGGGTTACAACTCCATCTTAGTGTCACCTTTCCGCTCCTCCCGGTCCCATCTCCCACTCTCTACTCATTATCCCTTCCATCATACTCCTCTGGAGTGGAATGTCCCTACATAACAGTCCCCCACCCCATTTCAGCAGTAATATGAGGGCCAAGAGCCTTCTCATACACTGGGGGTCTACAAGGCAGCACCACTAGGGCAAAGTGTCCAATGAACAGGAAAAAAAAAAAAGTATGTTCATGTTTCCTTTGGTGCATTGGTTGTAGTACAGTTATCCTGTACTATATGGCTAAAATTCAACTATAAGTGAATAGATGCATATGCATCCTTCTGAATCTGAGTTAGCTCACTGAGGATGAGCTTCTCTAATTCCATCCAGTTGGCTGCAAATTGCATGATTTTGTTGTTTCTGATAGCTGAGTAGTATTCTGAATACTGAGTAGAATTGTGTAGATGTACCACAGTTTTTTAATCCATTCTTCGGTTGAGGAACATCTGGGTTGTTTCCAGTTTCTAGCTATTACAAATAAGGCTGCTATGAACATAGATGAGGAAACTTCCTTGTGATTTGGTGAGGAATCATTTGGATGTATGCCAAGAAGTGATATGGCTAGGTCCTGAGGCAAAGCTATTCCACGTTTTCTAAGATATTGCCAGACTGACCTCCATAGTGGTTGCACAAGTCTGCACTCCCACCAGCAATGAAGGAGTGTTCCCCTTTCTCCACACCCTAGCCAGCATGTGCTGTCATATGAGCTTTTGATCTTAGCCATTCTGACAGGTGTGAGATGGAATCTCAGAGATGTCTTGAGTTGCATTTCTCTGATGATTAAGGATGCTGAGAATTTCTTCAAGTGTCTCTCAGCCATTAGGAAGTCCTCCTTTGTGAATTCTTTGTTAGCTCTGTTCACCATTTTTTGATTGTATTATTTCGTTTCTTGGGATTTAATTTCTTGAGTTCTTTGTAAATTATGGATATTAGTCCTTTGTCAGATGTGGGGTTGGTGAAGATTTTTTTTTCCCAATCTGTAGGCTGCTGTTTTGTCCAATGACAGTGTCTTTTGCCTTACAGAAGCTTTTCAGTTTCATGAGGTCCCATTTATTGATTGTTGTTCTTAGATCCTGAGCTGTTGGTGTTCTGTTCAGGAAGTTGTCACCTGTGCTGATGAGTTCGAGGGTTTTCCCCACTTTCTCTTCTAGTAGATTTAGTGTGTCAGGCCTTATGTAAGGTCTTTGATCCACGTGGACTTAAGTTTTGTACAAGGTGTTAAGTATGGTTCTAATTTCATTCTTTTACATGTGGACATCCAGTTGGATCAGCACCATTTGTTGAAGATGCTGTCCTTTTTCCATTGTATGGTTTTGGTTTCTTTGTAAAAAATTAAGTGACCATAGGTGTGTGGGTTCATTTCTGGGTCTTCAATTCGATTCCATTGATCCACTGGTCTGTGTAGAAACACAAATGCTAACCTTTTTCACTTACATGGGGAGGCCAAAAGTTGAGTTCATAGAAGCGTAGTATAAATAGCAGTTAGAGGAACCTAGAAAACCTACAAAAGGAGGGAGGGAAATAGAGTGGAGGGGAGAGAGAAAGGAAGTTGATGAATGCTTAGGACCAACAGAACATGAGGAAGAACTTCTAGTGTTCTATACTACAGTAGGGTAACTGTGTTCAACAACAGTTAATTTTTTGTTTTAAAACATCTTAAAGAGGATATTTTGAGACACACACATGCACACACACACACACACACACACACACACAGAGAGAGAGAGAGAGAGAGAGAGAGAGGAGAGAGAGAGAGAGAAATCATGTTGAGGAAATGGTTAAACCAACTACCCTTATCCAATCCTTTTTTTTTTTTCTTATACAAAGTTATTTGCAGAGCTGCCACAATGGGTCCCATACAGATGTAGAATTATGTGTCAGTTGAAGATAATAAAAAGAAGATTTAAAACAACATGGGAAATGGTATTTATATAGAAAAACTGTTTGTTTCTGCATTTAAAACTCCAGAATTCAAAATTTTACTAATGGAAAAAAAGGAAGAGAAAATCAGTTAAAAGGAGAGAAAGGGATACATTTGAGACTGTGTCACTCACTATATTGTAAGGGCTTAGGTGAGATCTGAACCCTTCTGTTCTGTAATAGAAAAATTGGAAGGAATTATCAGTCAACTTAGGAAGACTCAGATAAACAGGATACTACCACTATTTAAGAATGGTAACATTTTTTCTTATATCTGTTAACCACATAAGCTAAAACAAAAACCATAATGTACAGACCAGTGGCACAAATCTAGAATGTGGTGCCCATATGGAAACAGAAAGCAGAGCACAAAGAAGCATTAGGGAAGCACTTACTTCAGTCTCTGTTATGTTGTTGTTTTTCTTGTTAAGCTCGCATTTTCAGAATCTATACGACATTAAAATAAAGGATAGGAGTGGCACTGACAGGCAGGAAACAGCCAAAGCTCTGCCATCTGGGTGAACCCCCTGCAGTAGGAGTCACAGCTACGTGCAAGCATATGCTGGAGAGATGAGGGAGAAAGAGAAGCAGAACAGTTTGAGAATTGTGAAGAAAGGTGGAAATGGAGACTTGAGGGTGGAGAGGAATAGTCTGATCTGAGTAGCCTACCGGGCCACCTGAGGCCATTATGAAGTCCTGGCCCCTGTTGCCCCTGAGAGCTATGCCTGGGTCTATAGCTACGTAGCCGCAGGGGCCTGTCTGTGACATCTGTGGCTCATATTACCTCCAAAGGCTATGTGGGCATCCATGTCTGGGCTGTTGCCTGGGACCATGTTGATGCCCAGGGGCTGTGTAGAACTAAACCCACCCCTCCCAGGTTGCAACACTGGGGAAAGCAGTCCTTGCAGCACTCAGGAGAGCAAGCCCTGCACCTTGCCTAGGCAGCACAGTAGAGATGACCAACTTAGCTACCATCCAGGACCACATCCAGGGATTCTAGTTGGCCCACCCCAACATCTACTTCATCTACGAACCACTGGAATACCTGAAGGGGCCTGTCCTGCAAACCAAAAGCTCCAGGATCTCCATGATATAGGACAGCAACAAGATATTTGAGAGAAGTTCTGGTGAGGAACCAGTATTGATAGAGTAGCAGAGCCAGTGGCCTAAAACCAGACCAATAACTCGTTGCAATAAACATATGCAACTAAAGATTTGCAGACAAGAGTACACTGTGGGACACACTGTGACACACTACAGCTTCCATGATGAGATGTTTTGTTTTGTTTTGTTCATTTTATCATTATTACTATTTTTTCTATTTTCTTTTGTGCAGGGGGTTGCAAGGGCAGAGGGTGGAGGGTGGATACAAAGGGATAGGGAGATTAGGGGATTGGGGTGCATGATGTGAAATTCACAAAGAATCAATAAAAGTTAAAAAATGTTGGAGGAAGATCTTGAAAGACCCTTTCTGAGGCACTCCCAGGATAATAAAAGTCACTGAGGGCCATTTAGCAGGATAGAGAGACAATAGGAAGGTAGAACTTCCTGGGACTAACTAAGGAATCCTAGAAAGAGACACAGGAAACCCTCTCTTCCCACCAGGACTCAGAAGCAACAGGACCTCTGAGTGTGAGGTCTGTGAACTCTGAAGATACAGCAAGCCACATGGCAGATTGAGAAGAGTTGGTCAGGTTAATTTATATTAGCTAATTTAGAGTCAGCTATGGGCTAAGTGTTGAAATACTAAAAGGTCTTGGTGTATTTAATTATTGGGGAAAAAGACGCTACAGGTTTTAGGCTGCCATTTAAGGCAGGCTTACAGGTCTCCCACTAGACTGATACCAGGTGCTCTGCTGGCCTAATATAACAGTTTATAGTCACTAAGAAATAGCTGTAAATATCTTTGTTAACAAGGTAGAGGTTCAAACAAATTATTGGAAAGCAAAAAAATAAAGAAAGAATAGGGAAGGACAATTAGGTATGACTTGTGCTTATGTGCATATGAAGTATTCTGTTCTGTATACTTTTTGCTTAGGATAGTGTTCTAAAAATTAACATTTTATCTTTCCCTTCAATTTTATTATTAGTTTGTATTTCTCATCTTATTTTTAATGGTTTTGAACAAGAGAAGTGATGCAGAAAATCAGCTTTGTTTTAAATTGATTAATTTACTATTAAATAATTTTCCTCCTTGTTATTGTCAGAAAATTTATGACAGTTCAATATTTTCTGAGGAATATGTCTCCTAACTACATTCATAGGTTTTTCTAATTTTAAGTCAATTAACTTGGATCTAGGTGGATGTACTTGCTGTACAACAGTGGGACTCAGTTAGGATCCTAGCATTCCAGTAATCCTAGGGCTTAAAGGCAAGACATGGGACATAGCTAGATAGACTAGCTGAATTGTTAAGCTCTATGTCCAATAAGAAGCTTTATTTCAATATATAAGGTGGACAGTGATCACAGAAGACACTTGATGTCTTCTGGCTTTCATACGTGCGCATACGCACACACACACACACACACACACACACACACACACACGAGCACAGTAATGTATATCACACACATGCAAAAAAATTATAAGACAATATAAAAGTATGAAGTATATTTGAACAAATACATGCCTATTATTAAATTTTTACTTCCCTCTAAGAGGTTGAACTCAAAGCATGAGCATGCAAATCAAACACTCTACCACTAAGTTACACCCTATGTAATCTTCATATTGTATCATTTTCTTTGTGATTTTGATTATTTATGTTTGCTTTCAGAGTTTACAGACACAGTTTCTCTTTCTGTAGCCTAAGTTGACCTCAAAATCACCATCATATAGCCTTTGCCTGTTTCATGTTTGATCTTAACAGCCTCCTATCTAAATTAATTTACCAGGTAATTATTGCACATGAATAACAAAGAATATAAATAAGTAAATAAATTCATAACAACTTCATTTATAAATGTTGCCTTAATGATTCATATATATTTGTTGTACTTCAGAAAAAATGCATTATTTAAGGAATATATTTTATTTATGGTAAAGGACTGTTCACAGTAATGGACACCCGATGATCTTTAACAATGATAACATCCTGCATGGCCAGTTGTGTGTGCTACATATGGCAGTAGTAAACCTACAAATCCCTTCTGACTCAATGATGTATAACAGTAGTTATCACATACCATCGTTTCATGGCCTGGAGTGGTATTTTTTTGCTTCCATGAAGAACACTGTGGCATTTTCTGGATCAAGTGTTTCTTTTCTCTACTTTTTTTTTTCTTGTATGTGGTAGTATAAACAGTTTTAGGACAAAATCCCAGCTCCAGGTAACTAGTCTCAGCTCTATGTTTTGATATGACAATTAGAAAAGTGGGTAATGATGGAGAAGAGAGAGATTTATTTAATGAAACCACATTAAGACAAAGGTCTACTGACACAAGTTTCATCAGTAGTGACAGAATCTTTAAAATTGAATAAGGGACAAATTGAGGAAATAAGACAAGAATGAAGTTAATCAATTCTGCCCAAACTGTGGTACTTCTCATTTGTTGTCTCAGATCTAGTTATTTTAGGTAGGTTGAAGAAGTTCTTATTCCTTAAGGAAATAGGAGGGTCCCCAGGAGATGGTAACTTCTGTTCAGGATGACACTATGCCCTCACAAGTGATAGCCTGTTCACGTGTGACAGGGACTGAGAATAATTCTATACACCGATATTTTATTGTTCCTGATATCCAAATGGACAACTAGTTTGGAACCCTGTCTTGTTACTGTGCCTTCAGACTTAATGGGAAAGAGATTTGAGGGGCAGAGTCATGCTAAGATAAAGTAAAAGAGACAGACAGAAAATGTGGGCAGAAATGACATGCATTCATTCTCTTAGTAACTTGAAAAGCACAGAGAAAAGACAACACTGTATGACAAAAGTGGTTTTATGGTGCCTGTCTTTATAGTATATCCCAATAATGACAAACACTTTCATTTTTCTCTAAATACAGGTGACTAATAAATGATTGGTGAAAACTCACTTAAGCAATGTAAAAAATTACTGTTTTCAGATTTGAAAGTAATATTTTTTTTTCTGATACCACCAACAGGCAAGACATTTCTGTTGCCTTCTTTTTAACTGTCTAAATCTTGCCATGCTATTACATGGATGTTTTGTGAAAAGAGAATTTGAAAAGCTTTTATGGCTATGGAATTATTAAATGGATTACTTTGTTTTGACTATTAGTGACACTGGCCCTTTAAAGGCCAATAACACATAATCAGCCATTCCTTGACCGTTCAAATAGAAATCTAAGGATGTTTTACAGTTGAATAGTTGCATTGCAATGTGAAATGGGGTGTATCAACAGAAATAACCCTTTTCATTTTACCTAATCCCAGGAAATAAAAGCTTTAGCTAATAATAACCCATCCTTACATTAGAAATGTAATTGTAGTAACGGAAAAATCTGAAATTGCTGACCGCATACCATTCATCATGCAATGTCAAACAGCTATCAGTTCAAGAATAGAATCAAGTTGCTAAACTGGTAGATGTGAAAGTAGTTTATTTGCAGATCCTTTTCCTGTGAAAGACAAATATAGGAGTGCCCTCCCAGCCCATCTCTTTTAAACTGTTAGGCTTAGTGTTGGGCTCAGAAACACCAAGCATTAACATTTATTTTAATTTATCATCTAAAAATGCTTACCTGATTTTAATATAGTTGGGTTCCCCTGGCAATACAAATATGTTACAGATAAATATTTTAATATGTAGAAATTTGAACACTAGTACTAAAACCCATCAGCTGAATTTAGACTGCAATAACATGAGAAAACAAAAAAAAAATCAACAACAAAAATCATGGAATTGATAAATGTTTTATGCAACTGTAGAATAATCCATTCAATAGAATTTTTAATGTACCTAAGTATTATTTTGATGATTTACATTAACAGTGAAAGTGGCAATATATTATAAGCAATTGATTATAATTGATTTGTAGAGGTATAGGCTATTTCCATGGTTTGGCATTAAAAAGCAGG
>CAJQZJ010018033.1:6018382-6105588 GCA_907164525.1 Lophiomys imhausi
AAAAAAAAGTATATTTATAATGCAAATAGTATGCAAAGGCATATATATGTATATGTATTATGCAAATACTAGGCAAAAGCAAAGAGCATTTATTCTGCAGAAACTACCAACATGCTGGGATTGACCATTCATACAATGTGATGACCACCTTGAACAGCATGGCATGCAGGCTTTTTACAGCCAGACAGGTAAATTGCAGTAGGGGTTTGGTAATTTTTAACGTGACTGGCAAGTGGAAGTCCAGGGGTATGGGTAACTTCAGGATTGGTCAAAGGTTCAGACCCATTTTTAAGTAACTATCTGGCCCAGGGTGGAGACTTTCCAGTCACCCTGCTACGTAACTATTTTACTAAGGGCCAAAAGTGGCAGGGCAGTTTGTGACCAGCTGCCTGAGGCTGGTGTCTTCCCTGAGAAGTCTTAGTCATTTTCAAGAAACTGGAACTTTGGTCTCAAGTGGAACCCCGAACTTCCTGGCAGTAGCTTTTATAGCAAAATGTGGTTCGCTTGGTGGTTTTTACTCTTCAGAGACAATGTCTGTATACCTCATTCTACTGTTGAAGAATTGAGAGTATTTTTGTAGTATTTGGGGTCTTAAGGAAATGCATTCATTTTTTTCAAAGGAAAAACATGATTTACCTAATATTTCTTATAGATATATTTTATTAAATTTATGAGCATGCCTATAATCAAAGAACACAAAAAGTTTGTCATGAAAATTTTTTATCAATAATTATCCTGAAAACATATGCATACAATTAGCATTATATAGATTGAGCAAGTTGTATTTGTGAATTTAGGAACACACACATACACATAAATACACCACACACACACATACAGACACGTACAGCAAAAACTAAAGAAAATGACCTCATGAATTTGAAAGAGAGCAATGGGTAGGTGGGGGCATTACATAGGAGGGTTTGGAGAAAGGAGAGGAAAGAGAAATGATGCAATTATTATTTCAAAAATGAAATAAATAATTAAAATAATAAATTTGAAAAGAATTAAAAATTTAAAAATCAAAGTCAATGTAACATTGTGTCATAGAATAAATCATACTTGGCCATCAACTATTTTCCATTCTTACAGTGTGCTGTATTAAATTTGTTGATATTTTTAAGACTTTATTTTTATGGACATGAGCAGTAATTACTCTTACGTGTAATATTGTTTTAAATTTTATTTTTTCAAGTATTTATTTACTTGTTATTGCAATATTATTTTTAGATTTTAGCACTTAATTTACAGAGACCACTAAATTGTGTTGTATCTTCATTACAGTAAAAATTAAAAAACTAAAAACCAATATTTTCTTGTTCAAATACCTGACATAATTCCACAATAATAAATTTTAATTATTTATTAATTAAAGAATCAAGAGGGAAATAAGAAGACCCTTGAACTACTTAAAAATGATTGTTACCTTAGTAGAAAAATAGTTGGAAAGTAGTGACCAGATTTGGCTATTTTTTCAAAAATATACATGGCAAGTTTTTGTAAAGACATTTGGAGTGAAAACATTATTTTGTGTTCGTTTTATGATTTTAATGAGATACATGAAAAAATACAATTATATCTATCAAAATACACACATATTAATTACTTTCTATGGATTTTAGCAATATATGTATAGCGATATAGGCCTCAGTATGTTTGGGAACTATGTTAAACATTCAATAAAAGTAAAAGCATATTGAAGAAGAAATAGAAAATGAAGAGAAGATAATACTTAGAAAGCCAAGTGACTTTTGTAATGAAGTAGAGCAATAACACTTTTATGGAGTGTGGTTGTTTGAATAGGAATGACCTTCATAGACTCATGTGTTTGAATGGTTGGCCCATATGGAGTGGCACTAGTAGGATGTGTAGCTTTGTTGGAGTAGGTATGGCATTGTTGGATAAAGCGTGTCACCATGGGGGTAGGCTTTGAGGTCTCAGATGCTCAAGGTTCAGTGGCTTACAGTTCTTTTTCTGTTGACTGTGGATCAAAATATAGAACTCTCAGCAGCTTTCCCAATACTATGTCTGCTTGCTTGTCATCATGCTTCCCTGTATGATGAAAATGGACTAAACTTCTGAAGTGTAAACTAGCTCCAATCAAATGTTTTCCTTTATAAGAATTGGCGTGGTCATGGTGTCTCTTCACAGCAATAGAAAACCTAACTAAGACATGGGGAGTAAGTAGAAAAATGGTATGGTAGGCATATGTGCTGGTGAGAATGACTGACAAAAATGAGAAACTAAAACAGAGAGGAACAAAGATATAAAATGAATGTATCATCTTGGAGTGGGTGGCTTTGGGACCTACAGCAAATAGGAACATTTGTTAGGAAGAATACTTAAAATAGCAATGGGGACATATTTAATAGAGCAACTGCAGCAAGTTTCCACCTGAGAGCCCATTATGATTATGCCATTATATGATTGTGATTGTGATTATGATTATTATTGTTATTTTTTAATAGGGAGGCTTTTGCTTTTAAAATGACTCATCTGAATATGTGTCTGAGACAAGATGAGTTCAGTGGTGATAAGGTTTCAGAACAATGGTTTTTCTCTCTCCATATTTATTTCCAACACAGGAAATTCTGTTTTTTTTTTTTTTCAATATACTTTTAGGTATCCAAGAGTTTTTTTTTTTTTTTTACTAATAATATTAGTGAGGATGATTCAGATTAAAAAACATTAATCATGATCAAAAGATAGAATCCAAATACTAGCATTTGATTCTAATAAGTGTGGCTCATTTTATAGGTTGGTTTTAATATGGTGTTTTGGAAAGGGTGTTTGGGTTTTTTTTTTTTGTTGTTGTTTATGTTGGATTGTAGGTGATGTTTTGTTTCTCTCAGTGCAATTAATGGAGTTCTTGATTGGAAAAGAGTAGGAGACTTGCTAGAGAAGATTGGTGTTAATCCATGGACAGAAATATTTTTCCAGAAAGGGTGAAGTTATGTTTCTAAAACCAATGTATACTAATCCTCACCCATATCTACTAGAGAAGTCAGGAAAAGAAAACAAACAAATAATAATTAAAAAAATAACTCTTCCTGTTTATGCTCAAGTATTTTGAATTTTAGAACAGAGGGATATTTTAAGTATGCATTATCTTACATGGATATGATTTATAATTATGTTCTTAAGTCAGAAATGCAAGAAAGACGTTGATGTACTATTTAAATTCCAACTATCAACATAAATCATATTTTTTTCTCTTTATTTATTTAATAGTACATATTAGTTTGACAGTGTGAGGATTCACTAATTTCTGTGTGATTCCCTGGGGAGTGATATTTGCATGGAATGTCAAATTCTTGGAATTAGCTATTAATTACTGTGCTTTCTAAGATATTTTTAATTTAATATGAGTCAGTAGATTTGTGTCTGCATTCATTCTTTCCTCTTTATGTGATACTGTATCATTTCTAACTTATTTCATGTTTTACCCCCTACTAAGTCTCAAGGTAAACTTTTGCTACACTTGCATATCTAAGATTATATCACAATGTTTTATCAACCAAAATGAGATGGATCACAAAACATTTGCGCTATAGTAAATTATATGTTCAAAATGTGAAGCCTGAATCTGAAAACATGAAAAGTTTTATTCTGCTATCAATGAATGCATATACATTTTATTTTAAATAAGTTTTTGGGAAAATTGCATGTAGGTTTTAAGTGTTGAAAAAAGTCTAAAAGAGAATTTTAGAAAAGGATTTATGCTTTATTTAAAAAATCTTTTTGGTGTAAGATATATATATATATCTATACTTATCATATTTGTATATATGTGCATTTCTGTTATGATTGCAGAAATGTTTATACCCTGCTTTTGCATTGTGGAGGCCAGATGACAACTACATGCTGCATATTTGAGTTTACTGTTTGTATAGCACTTTCTACTTACTTATGTTTAATGTAACTTGATGTGTATCAGAATATTATGTAAGAATTTGTGAAAAAGACACAGGAAGATGTTTTAACCATTTTAGTGTGCTCCTGTTATCCCAGTGCTTTTAAGAATAACTTTCATTCTGTTATGTACTATGACAGCCTATTATAGTTATTTTCTAAGCTAATCAGAAATAAAGCTGCTAAGAGACAAGCAACATCTGCTTACCCTAATAGAAAAGACAGATAGGGCCTCTTCAAAAACCTCAAGAGATCTGCAGAATATGGCATTCAAAGATGTTTTTGTCACTTTAGATTTTTTTATATCAAGACATATCAACTCCTGACAGCACTCCCTATTCTCCTCCAAGTAGAAGATGAGCATCGAAGAATCTCCAGTGGGAGATGATTGAATTAGTCGCAAGCCTATCTCTTGGTAGGAAAAGTCCCTTGCTCCAACTGTAGACAGAATGCTGTCCAAAAAGGACAAAACCTGGAAGCAGGTAAGTAGACAACCTAGCTCTGCCAAGACACGGTAGGTAAGTCCTTCATAACCCCTACTCTACAATCAATGTCTGTCAGAGAAATGAGGCCAAACTACTGAAGATCGATGCGGTAATGTATGGAGAGAAAATGGGAACTGTCCAGGCAGCCACAGGTATGTCATTTCTTAGTTTGGGAAGCTGCAGGCCCTGTACTTCCTATAAAATCAGATATATTTATCCCTCTCAGGTCTCTGAGATGGTTGAAGAACAGATAGCTAGAGTCTCATAATTAAATTTTGAGTTGTTTAGGAGTCAAGAGAGTGTTATAGATCTAAGAAGATACTTTTAAAATTGTGTTGCAAGTTAGTATGAATGTTGAGTCAGATATAGAACTTTAAACTCATGGAGATGTTTAGATAGTAGAATGTTAAAGTCAGGTAACAAATACATATGGACTGGACATTGGGAATGTACACTAAGCCATATAACCCTCATAACTGTGGCCTAATTACCTCTGTTGTTTTGTATTGTATTTATTATTAAAAGAGAAAGAGCCATTTGTTGGACTGAAAGGGGAAACTGTAGGGGGAAATAAGATATACCTTAAACTTAAAAAAAAAGGGAACTTTAAGAGAGCGACGTCCCATGCTCAGAGGGTGGGTAAGGTGTTTCTCCGCCCTTCTTTTTGGTTATTTGAAGGATAACTGAAAACTCCGATATTTAGGGGAAGAGATTACAAGCTGATAAATGGTCCTGTTTAATGGGTTTTGGAGGTTAGCCCCAGGGACTTCCTACTTTTCCTTTTCTGTATCCTTCTTCCTTTCCTATGTAGGAGTGCATAGGCTTGAGAAAAATGAGATATAGACATAGCACAGAAAGATCCAAGAAAAATGGGCAGATTATTGAATATGCCCTTATACCTTTGTATATTGATACAAAATTAGTACTTTATTTGGCTAAAGTGGTATTGACCATTGTTTATTGTGAAAAAATAAGATTGTATTGGATTACATCGGTATTGATCTTTGTATATTGATACAAAATTAAGATTATAGTTGGCCACAATGGTATTGACCCTCATATATGGACGTAATATTAAGATTGTATTGGGCTACATAGGCATTGATCTTTGTATATTGATACATAATTATGAGTATATTTAACCGCAATTGAATAGATCTTTGTATATTGATACAAAATTAAAGGTAACGCTTCCTAATTGTATCATACCTAGAGATACTTAAAAATAAAATGTGAAGCTCTGGCCTCTTGATACCAACCATCTAAAACGGTCTAGGATATTTAAGTAAAACAAACTCCTAGTCATGCAAACATGTCACTTTGTTAGCTACTATGACACTCTATCACAGATATTCTCTAAACTACCCAGTAATCAAGTTTCTAAGAGACAAGCAACATTTGCTTATCTAAATACAAGAGATGGATAGGGCATCTTCAAAAACCCCAAGAGATCTGCAGAATATGGCATTCAAAGATGTTATCTTAAATCAAGATTTTCTTTTTTTTTTTGATATCGAGACATATCAGCGCCTGACAGCACCCCCTATTCTACTCCAAGTAGAAGATAAGCATCGAAGAACCTCCACTGTAAGATGGTTGAATTAATGGCAAGCCTTTCTCTTGGCATGAAAAAACCCCTTGCACCAACTGCAGACAGACTGCTGTCCAAAAAGGACAAAACTTGGTAGCAGGGAAGTCGACAGCCTAACTCTGCCAAGACAGGGTAGGTAAGTCCTTCATAATCCCTGCTCTACAACAAATGTCTGTCATAGAAACAGGACCCAAAGGCTGAAGACTGATGCAGGAATGTATGGAGAGAAAATGGGAACTGTCCAGGCAGTCATTGGTATGTCCTTTCTTAGTTTTGGAAGCTGCAGGCCCTGCACTTCCTATATAAGCAAATATATTTATCCCTCTCAGGTCTCTGAGGTGGTTGAAGAATAGACAGCTAGAGTCTCATAGCTAAATTTTGAGTTGTTTAGGAATCAAGAGGGTGTTATAGATCTAAGAAGATACTCTTAAAAGTGTGTTGCAAGTTAGCATGAATGTTGAGTCAGATATAGACCTTTAAACACATGGAGATGGTTAGATAGTAGAATGTTAAAGTCAGGGGCCAAATATAAAGTCCGGGGAAGGTATACTGGGCCATTTAACTCTCATAAATGTGGCATATTTATATCTGTTGTTTTGTATAATACTTACTGTTATAAGAGAAGGAACCATCTGTTGGACTGAAAGGGGAAACTTCTGGGGGGAAGAGGGTGGAAGGGCAGGATAGGAAGGGGGAATAGGGAGGGGTTTGTGACTGAGATGTAACTTGAAGAAAAAAAAATAAAGTATTTATAAAAAAAATAAATAAAAGGGAAGAGGATGGGGGGTTGAGGGTGGGAGGGTGGGACTGGAGGGAGGAGTAGGGAGGGGACTGCGATTGAGATGTAACTTGAAGAAATAAAAAATAAAGGAAAAAAAAAGAATAACTTTCAAGAATATCCATTAAATATAACTTCTGTTTCCTTGTATTCAATCCACACATTTAGTGAGCTTATATTAATATTATTCCTATACCTTAACTTTTAAAGTTAATTATGCATTTTCTAACTAGAAGTATATTAGAATCTAGAATATGAAACGACACTGAAGTAAACACCACTAAGGTCTTTAAAAGAAAAAAATCACAGTTAAACAGCCTTCTGTCATCAAAAACAAACAAATATAAATTTCAACCCAAAAATTTACAAAGTGGGACCACAAGCCTCATATGATCCTACATTAAGATTTATATTGGCCATAGCTTCATCTGTTTCTTTGGGTGGGTTGTCACATCATGATGGTAAAAATGAAAAGACATATTACCTACTTAGTACTCAAGAAGTCAAAGAGAAAGAGAACAGAAGTAGATAAGATTTTATTGTCTTCTAGCCACGGCTTCCAGTCTTGAAAAATGAAATGGTTTCTGTTGACTAAATTTTGTTGCCTACTCTCTTTTTGTCAACAGATTTCTTACAACAAAAAAACTGTAGTACCATTGTGGTTACTAGAGAATTATAAGATGAGTACATTGTGTGAAAATGTAATCACTATATTTTGTAGGTAAATATTTAACACATAATTTGTTTCTTTACTTTATTTTTTATTATCTGAAAATCACTCCCAGGGAAAAAAAGGTGGGTTCCCATAGTGTCTTTCTTTAGAGATTGATGTGTTGTGGTTGTTGCAGATGTTAAAGTTATGTTCATAATATTTTGTGGTATTTTCTGTATATGTATATATATAATATTTATTTATTACTTCAAGTTACATCTCCATCATAGTGCCCTCTTCTCACCCCTCACAGTCACACCCTTCCATCTTCTCCCCCATCTCCCACCTATTCTACTCCTCCTCTGGAGTGTGGTGTCCTTACATATAAGCCCCCTCCCAGTTCAGCAGTAATATGAGGGCTAAGAGCTCCCTCCTGCACTGGGGGCCTACATGGCAGCACCACTAGGGCAAAGTGTCCCACTAACAAGTAACAAAGTCTATATTCCTGTTCCTTTTGGTGTGATGGTTGTAAGGTAGTTATCCTGTACTATATGGCTAAAATCCAATTATAAGTGAGTAGATGCCATGTGCATCTTTCTGAGTCCTGGTTAGCTCACTCAGGATGAGTTAGTTCCATCCATTTGGTTGAAAATTGCATGATTTCCTTGTTTCTGATAGCTGAGTAGTATTCCATTGTGTAGATGTACCACGGCAGGTTTTTATTTGTTTGTTTTCTTTTTTATCCATTCCTGGGTTGAGGGACATCTAGGTTATTTCTAGTTTCTAGCTATTACAAATAAGGCTTCCATGAACATAGATGAGGAAACATCCATGTGGTTTGGTGTGGAATCATCAGATGTATACCTAGAAGTGATATGGCTGGGTCTTGAGGCAGAGCTATTCCAAATTTTCTAAGTTATAGCCAGACTGATTTCCATAGTGGTTGTACAAGTTTTCACTCCCACCAGCAATGGAGGAGTGTTCCTCTTTCTCCACAACCTCGCCAGAATGTGCTGTCATTAAATTTTTATCTCAGCCATTTTGACAGGTGTGAGATGGAATCTCAGAGTCATATTGAGTGGCATTTCTTGGATGACTAAGGATACTGAGCATTTCTTCAAGTGTCTCTCAGCCATTAGGGATTCCTCCTTTGTGAATTCTCTGTTTAGTTCTGTTCCCCATTTTTGATTGGATTATTTGGTTTCATGGCATTTAATTTCTTGAGTTTTTTGTAAATAATGGATATTAGCCCTCTGTCACATGTGGGGTTGGTGAAGATCTTTTCCCAATCTGTAGGTTGCCACTTTGCAATAACCACTGGGACAGAAAACAAATAAAGAAGGAAATCAAAGAGTCCTTTAAATACAACAAAAAAAATGAAGGCACAAAATACTCAAACCTATTGGACACAATGAAAGCAGTGCTACGAGAAAAGTTCACAGCACTAAGTTTCTTCAAAAAGAAAGTTGTAACAGCTCATATTAACAACTTAACAGAACTTGAAGAGCTAGAAAAAGAAGAGGAAGAAGAAGAAGAAGAAGAAGAAGAAGAAGAAGAAGAAGAAGAAGCAGCAGCAAACACTCCCAAGAGGAGCAGAATCAAACTTAGGGCTAAAATCAACAACTTAGAAACAAAAAGAACAATACAAAGAATCAACAAAACCAAGAGATGGTTCTTTGAGAAAATCAACAACATAGACAAACCCTTAGCCAAACTAACTGAAAGATGAAGGGAAAATACCCAAATCAACAAAATCAGAAAAGAAAAGGAAGAAATAACAGACATCCAGGAAATCCAGAGTATCTTTAGGTCTTGCTTTAAAAATCTGTACTCCACAAAATTTGAAAACCTAAGCAAAATGAACAATTTTCTTGATAGATTCTACGTACCAAATTTAAATCAAGATCAGGTTAACCAGTTAAACAATCCTATAACCCTTAAGGAAATAGAAACAATCATTATAAGTATCCCAACCAAAAAATTCCCAAGGCCAGATGGTTTCAGCACAGAATTCTACCCTACCTTCAAAGAAGAGCTAATGCCAATACTCTTCTAACTCTTCCACAAAATAGAAACAGTGGAACACTGTTTTATTTTCTATGATGTTTTGAGTGATTAAAACTCTCCCCTGCTGTCTCTAGATGCTTTGAAAGATAAAATGTATGGAGTATAGCACTATGATAGTCTAAGTCATTTTCAGGTTGCCTTTACCTTAACATCAACATTCTAAGAAATATGACAATCCCACCCTAAACAGTACAATTCTACACAGTCATCTTCAGAGCTAGTAGTAACACCAGTCTTAAGCAGCAACCTGTGCCTGAGTCATACTCATTTCTCCAAAGGATTGTATTATGCTTGGATGATGCTGTAACCAGTCAATGATACTGCATCCTGGACCATAGATATCAATCATACACTATTTTGCTTAAATGTCTCCTTTGGATTACTTTTTTTGGATATAATCTCAAGACAAAAGGAAGTAAGATTGATCTATAATAAAACATACTAGTAAAAATGTGGTATTTTTAATTGAATATTGCATATGTCAATTATGGTATTTATATATTAAAATATGACCTTTTCTATTCTACATGGTTTCCTTTCCCTTTATAAGAATCATGTCAGTGTTCTGAGAGTGGATCTGAAGAGGAGGAACTATCTGCTCCATAGACTCATTTGGAGCATGTGATAAACATTGGTCAGTTTATGGACATGTTTTATGTAAATCACAATGTTGGAGCCATAGAGAAATGCATTCTTCATGCACATTCAAAAGTTATTCTGGGAAATTCTTGAACACATCACTGATTATGCATTCTGTTATGATTATTATATCATTTGGTATTTCCTGCTTAAGTGAAAAATAGCATATTGTTCTTTTTTTCTGAAATACTCCTCTTCTAATGTGGTCAATGCTGGCTTCTCTGAAACACAGGAAGATTTTTGTCATTTTGGATTTTTGTGGCAATTGATTTTTTGTTGTTGTTGTTTTTATTGTTTGTTTGTTTGTAGCTGGAAATCCAAGTCATTATAAGGCAGAATGATTACTGTTTTCTCATAGACAACCAGGCATGATTAGTGTCAAATTTTTAGATAAAAGTGGGAGTAGACAGAATTTATCTTTATTTGATAGCCACTTATAAGTTAAAATTTAGTTTTCTCACTGGGGAAACAATCTATTCTTAAGGGTGGACTGCATACCCATCCTTAGATAGCTGTCAGGATACAAACTCAAAGGCATCTTTGAATTCAAGGGCATCTTTGGAAGAACTTTGCCTCATAATATGTATCAGAGCTTTTTCTATCTTATCACTCTTTAGTTTTATTTTATTGTTATTTTATTACCCCTTCATCACCTGTTTGATTTTTTACTTTAATTTATTTTTTATTTCTTCAAGTTACATCTCAATCACAATCCCCTCCCTACTCCCCCTTCCAGTCCCACCCTCCCACCCTCTTCCCCATCAACCCACATCCTCTTCCCCTTTTTTTTTTAAATTTAAGGTATATCTTTTCCCCCAACATCTCCTCCTTTCACTCCAACAAATGGGTCTTGCTCTTATAACAATAAATACAATACAAAACAACAGAAATAAATAGGCCACAATTATGAGAGTTATATGGCTTAGCATACATTCCCAATGTCCAGTCCATATGTATTTGGCACCTGAATTTAACAATCTATTATCTAACCATCTCCATGAGTTTAAAGTTCTATATCTAACTCAGCTTTCATACTAATTTGCATCACAATTTTAAAAACATCTTCTTAGATCCAGAACACCCTCTTGATTCATAAACAACTCAAAGTTTAACTATGAGACTCTAGCTATCTATTCTTCAACCACCTCAGAGACCTGAGAGGGATAAATATATCTGCTTATATAGGAAGTACAGGGCCTACAGCTTCCAAAACTAAGAAATGACATACCAGTGGCTGCCTGGACAGTTCCCATTTTCTCTCCATACATTACAGCATCGATCTTCAGCCATTTGGCCCTGTTTCTCTGACATTGATTGTAGAGCAGGAATTATGAAGGACTTGCTTACCCTGTCTTGGCATAGCTAGGGTGTCGACTTACCTGCTTCCAAGTTTTGTCCTTTATGGACAGCATTCTGTCTACAATTGGAGCAAAGGGTTTTTCTTGCGAAGAGATAGACTTGCCACTAATGCAATCATCTCCCACTGGAGATTCTTCGATGCTCATCTTCTACTTGGAGTAGAATATGGGGTGCTGTCAGGGGCTGACATGTCTCGATATCAAAAAATCTTAAGTTAAGAAAACATCTTTGAATTCCATATTCTGCAGATCTCTTGAGGTTTTTGAAGATGCCCTATCTATCTCTTATATTTATTTAGATAAGCAAATATTGCTTGTCTCTTAGCAATTTGATTTCTTATTAGCTTAGAAAATAACTGTGATAGACTGTCATAGTACCTAACAAAATGATAAGCTTGCATGACTATTAGTTTGCTTTTCTTAATTATCCTAAATAGTTTATGACAGTTGGTAGCAAAATGCGGAAACTTCACATTTCATTTTTAAGCATTACTAGGTACAATACCTTTGAAAAGCTTTACCCTTAATTTTGTATCAATATACAAGATCAATACCTATGTAGCCTAATACGATCTTAATTTTGCATCAATATACAAGGGTCAATACCATTGTTGCCAAATATAATCTTAATTTTGTATCAATATACAAAGATCAATTCCAATATAGCCCAATACAATCTTAATTTTGCATTAACATACAAAGATCAATACCAATTTAGCCAAATATAATATTAATTTTGTATCATTATACAAAGGTATAAGGGCATATTCAATAATCTGTCCTTTTTTCTTGATCTTTCCTATATTATGTCTATGTCCCATTTTTCTTGTCTGTTCCCCCCTACATAGGAAAGAAAGAGGGATCCAGAAAAGAAAAAGAGAGAAGTCCCTGAGTCTAACCTCCAAAACCTATTTAACAAGACCATTTAACAGCTTGTAATCTCTTCCCCTAAATTACAAGATTTTCTATTATCCATCAAATGACCAAAGGGGGGAACAACACCCTCCCCACCATCTGTGGTTGGGATGTTGCTCTCTTAAAATGACTTCCTGCTGATTTGGGAAGTAGTAAGCCTGTTTGAGGCCCAAATAAGAATGGAAAAATTGTTAAAAATGTTAATAAAATCATTTGATGTTCAGTCCTTTTATGCTCAGCTATTTAAATGTCCTAAGAAGTTCATAGATAGAAGCTGAAATTCAGGGCTTTACTGAAGTTCTGGCTGGAACAGTCTGAGGAGCTGAACAATCAGCGATTTTGAGTTATTGTGGTTTTAGACTTTTGAGGAAACAGCTATTAAGGAAGTCTGCAAGGCTGAATTATCTGGGCTACATGTCTTCTTTGGTGTCTGATCTGTTTTCTTCTGAGATTTCCGTTGTCCAGTTGTCCTGGATTCCTTGGATGGATGCTTTAAATCTGGAAAGATAAGAACAGAGCCCTGTCCTAATCCTAACTCTGGGACACTACCTTTATTTTTTTTGGAGGGGGTGAGGTTCAGGTAATATTTTTCCTGGAGCAAATTTGTTTTTTTGACAATATAAAAAGTATTATCTTTCAATTTAAATTAAAGAAGAAATTATTTTGATATTTTGGAGCTAAACAAGCCTTTAGTACATATATTTTGAGATCTCAAAGGACAATTTGTTTGAATTTCAGTACACCTTTTGTAAGTAGCTTTTAAACTTAAATCCTTCCAAATCCTATGTGCCTATCTCTGCATTCTAAGTATTGGGATCAATGACATGTGGTTCCCGACTGATGGGATTAAATATTTGCTCCACCATCCCTGGATGGAAGTTTTTCTCTATTTAGAGCTTGTTTTGTGTCAGTCTGACCTTGAGCTCTGAGATCTGCTGGTTTCTGTCTCTAGTGTGTTGGGATGAAGGGTGTAGCCTTCTCACTGTTTTTTAATGAGAGACAGAAACAGAGAAGATTCAGATGGGAGAGGAGGTAGGAAGGAAAAGGGAGAAGAAGAGGCAGTGGAAACCAAAATCAGAATATATTCTTTGAAAAACAAGTCTATTTTCAATAAAAAAGAGACATTTCCAAGGTTACATAGAGAGCAATGTTATATTTTTTGTTGGAGGGATTCTTGTGAAAGGAGATTAATTCTAAATTTTACATATATGATAACAAAAGAAAAGAAATTCAGAAGCACTGAACCAGCAGTATTAACATGAAGAACCAAACACAAAGAGAATGTGGGGGATGAAGACATCTAACAGAATCACACACTGAGCCAAAAAAAGAATGGAAGTATAGAAACAAGGGAATCATTATCTACAAAGGGCAAGAACAGATCTGGAAAAAATTTGAGGTCTGTGTCCTACACACTGAGTCAATATTTATTCTGTTAGCCAAAGTGGGTGGGGATGGGACCAGATTTATTTCTACTCTGTGGATGTAGACCTTGCAGTGAAGAACAATATAAGGCTGATACTGAATTTTGTCTCTCTTAGAAAATTTTGCACTACCTCATGACTTCACTTTTGTCTTCTATTATAAAGCCTAGTTGCAGATACTCCAAGTGACTATTAGAGTGATTGGCTCATTGTTTTCAGCTCTAATTTTCTTCTCTTTGGTAAGATCAGATTGGATCCATTCAAAATATTAATGATGAAAATTAAATTCCTCACTGTTGTACCTTTCATTCAATTTCAAACCCATATCTCAAAATATTCAAAATCCTCTTTGACCTATATCAACTTTCTTCTTTTTTCCTAATTCTATTAATTTGTCTGTTCAATGATTTTCTGTTTTCTCTCTTTTCATCTTTGCTTTTTTTCCTCTGGATATATATGTTTTTCTTTTTTTCTCCCCTGAATCTTTATGAAGTGCTATGTCATTCTTCTTTTGGTTTGTCTATCATAGGACTTAGTCTTATATACCTAATGACTAAAGATGAATTAGTTTCATTAAGACTAATAATTAGAAATTTTTATTTCTATCCATTGTTTTTCATTCTTTCAAGCACAAATCTACTGTAACTCATAATGTTGTTTATTGAAGTAAAGGTGGTATTGTCCATTTAATTTTTTTGTTGGTTTTACTTTATTTTTTAATCTTTATTTTGTCTATCTATCATCTATATATGTATTTATTCATTTATTTTAGCTGTTTTTTTATTTTAGCTTTTTGAGAGAGGATTTCTCTGTGTATCCCTGGCTGTTCTGAAACTTACTCTGTAGACCAGGCTGGTTTTGAACTCAGAGATCTGCCTGCACCTGTCTCACAAGTGCATAAAGATATGTGCCACCACTGACACCTTATTGGTGTATTTATGTACACCTAAACTCTCAGATATCAATTCCAGGAAAAAACAAACATGCCACATAGGCTGGATAGATGGTATCAGTGATTAAGAGCACACATTAGTGTTGGAAAGTACTTGTGTTGGCTCCCCATACTAAGGTCAGGTGGCTCACAAGCTCTGATAACTCCAGTACTGGAGATTAGATGCCCTCTTTTAGATGCTCCAAACACTGCATTCACCTTCAAAAATTCTTATGGATATACACGTAATCATAATCCAAGAATAAAAGAAAATTCTATGCCAAGTGAAACAACAACAGAAAAACAATTCTATTATTTTGTTGGGTATCTTTAAGGTATAGAAATTTGTTGGTTTGTTTGGATCTTTACTTTTTCCCCTTATATTAAAAATAGATTCTTTTCTCACATAATATGTCTCAGTTACTCTTTCTGCTCCCTCCACTTCTTTCATTTTCTTCCCACTTCCTCTTCCATCAAGACCAACTCTGTCTCTCATTAGAAAACAAAAGGCTTCTAAGGGATAATAAATAAATAAACAACACAAAATATTACAAAATAAAACAAAAGCTATTGTTTTGAAGTTCAACAGGACAAACCAACAGAAGGAAAACAGGCAAATAGAAGGCTAGAGAATCAGTGACCCACTCGTTTACACGCTCAGGAATCCTGTTTAAAAAAAAAAACAAAACACTAAACTGGAAGCCATGATATATACATAGAGGATCAGGGGAAGAGTCCTACAGGCCCTGTGCATGCTTCATCAGACTTTGTGAGGTCAGATGAATTTCCATCATGTTGATTTATACAGTCTTGTTTTCTTAGCACCTAAATTCCCCTCAGACTCACTCTTTTTTTTTTAACTTGGCATCTTATTTGGCAATTTATTCATTGTTACTAATACATTGTCAGAAAAAAAACATAATGTTCCTTTAAATAAGGAATTTTTTTAAAATACTTTATTTTTTTTTCTTCAAGTTACATCTCAGACACAAACCCTTCCCTATTCCCCCTTCCAACCCCTCCTTCCACCCTCTTCCCTCCAGCAGTTTCCCCTTTCAGTCCAACAGATGGTTCCTTCTCTTATAACAGTAAATACTATACAAAACAACAGATATAAATATGCCACATTTATGAGAGTTAAATGGCCCAGTATACCTTCCCAATGTCCAGTTTATACATATTTGGCCCCTGACTTTAACATTCTACTATCTAACCATCTCCATGAGTTTAAAGGTCTATATCTGACTCAACATTCATACTAACTTGCAACACAATTTTAAGAGTATCTTCTTAGATCTATAACACCCTCTTGATTCCTAAACAACTCAAAATTAAACTATGAGACTCTAGCTGTCTATTCTTCAACAACTTCAGAGACCTGAGAGGGATAAATATATCTGCTTATATAGGAAGTGCAGGGCCTGCAGCTTCCAAAACTAAGAAATGACATACCAGTGACTGCCTGGACAGTTCCCGTTTTCTCTCCATACATTCCTGAATCAGTCTTCAGCCTTTGGGTCCTGTTTCTCTGACAGACATTTGTTGTAGAGCAGGGATTATGAAGGACTTACCTACCCTGTCTTGGCAGGGCTAGGCTGTCGACTTCCCTGCTACCAGTTTTGTCCTTTTTGGACAGCAGTCTGTCTGCAGTTGGAGCAAGGGGTTTTTTCATGCCAAGAGATAGGCTTGCCACTAATTCAACCATCTCACACTGGAGATTCTTCGATGCTTATCTTCTACTTGGAGTAGAATGGGGGTGCTGTCAGGAGCTGATATGTCTCGATATCAAAAAAAAGAAAATCTTAATTTAAGATAACATCTTTGAATACCATATTCTGCAGATCTCTTGGGGTTTTTGAAGATGCCCTATCCATCTCTTGTATTTAGATAAGCAAATGTCACTTGTCTCTTAACAACTTGATTACTGAGTAGTTTAGAGAATATCTGTGATAGACTGTCATAGTAGCTAACAAAGTGACATGTTTGCATGACTAGGAGTTTGTTTTACTTAACTATCCTAGACAGTTTTAGACAGTTGGTATCAAGAGGCCAGAGCTTCACATTTTATTTTTAAGTATCTCTAGGTATGATACCATTAGGAGCGTTACCTTTAATTTTGTATCAATATACAAAGATCTATTCAATTGTGGTTAAATAAACTCTTAATTATGTATCAATATACAAAGATCAATGCCTATGTAGCCCAATACAATCTTAATATTACGTCCACTCTTATCCCCTTTGACAAAACTCAACTCCAAATGGATCAAAGAACCTTAACATAAAACCAGATATACTGAACCTGATGTTTCAGTTGTCTGATTAGTCCAAAGACTTCGAGTACTATAATGAATAGTTATGGAGAGAGCAGACAACCTTGTCTTGATCCCTGTTTTAGTGGAATTGCTTTGAGTTTCTCTTCACTTGGTGTTCACTATGGCCTTGCTGTAAACTGCCTTAATTATGTCAGTGTAAGTCCCTTGTATCCCTCTTCTCTCCAAGACTTTTATCACGATTGAGTGACAAAAGGGGTTACAAGGGGTTAGAAGTCTATTTAAATTATTTATTCAATCTTGGTTTAACTTTAATAAATGGTAGGTATTTAGTAAGATATCTATTTCTTTTTGATTTTCCCATTTGGTAGAGTATGGGATTTTAAAATATGTCCTATTATTCTCTGGATTTACTCATTGTCTGTTGTTGTATCTCTCTTTCCTTTGTAATTGTTTTAAAGTGGATAATCTCTTCACCTTTTGGTTAATTTGTAGAAGGATTCATCAGTCTTTTTGATTTCCCCAAAGAACTAAGTCTTGCTTCATTTTGTTTTTGTTTTGTATTGTTTTTGTTGTTGTTATTTTATTGACTTCAGCCTTGAGCTTTTTTTTCCCTGCCTACTTCTGTGTGATTTCTTCCTTTGGTTTTAGAGCTTACAAGTGTGCCTTCAACTTGCTAGATCTCTCCAATTTTGTTTTTTTTTTGTTTGTTTGTTTTTAGGTACACATTTAGTGCTATGAACTTACCTCTTAGAACCACCTTTGTTGTGTCCCAGAAGTTTGGGTTTGTTGTCTATTTCATTCAATTCTAGAAAGTCTTTTATTTCTTCCTAAATATATTTCTTCATCCATTTTCATTCAGTAGAATGTTTTTCAGTTCCCGTGAATTTTAAGTGTCTGGTTGTTTCTGTGACTGTTGACATTCAGCTTTTTTTTTTCTTTTCTATGTTTTTTTAAGTGTTTATATATTAATTCAAGTTACATCTCCATCCAGCTTTAATCCATAGTAGGCAGATAGGATGTAGGGTGTAATTTCAATTTTCTTGTACTTGTTGCCTCTGGCTTTGTATCTGACTATGTGGTCAGTTTTGGAGAAAATTCCAGGAGGTATTGAGAAGAGAAGTTTTGTTTTTAATAAGATAATGTACGCAAAATATTTTCTTTTTAGATGCACTTTAAAAAAGCTAATCTATACAATTGTGCATCTAAACTGTTTATCATGAAATCTGTTTCTTCTGGATTTAAGCTCGTTGTTTCAAAAATTATCAATACAAATTGAGTAGAAATAGATATTTTACATATTATTATATAGCCAAAGCAGTTTTAAGTAAATAAATAAATTTTGTAAACAAGTTTTACAGATAAGAGTTAAACAATGAATTATGAATATCAAGAGAGGTATGCTTGAGTTTCAAAAATGATTTCATGTAATATTAACTGAAAATTAATTTCAGTTAGCCTTTGTGAGGATATTGTCACAAGACCCAAGAGTGATTGAAAAATATGATGAATGGTTATTTATTGAGTTAAATACCTTGCAGAGTGAAGCAATAATCAATGTAAGAGAATTTTCATTTAATATCTTCATTATATTTGAAAATCAATCATGAAAATGACAAAGAACCTTCACAAAGCAAAGGGATTCATGAGATAAAGATCAAAATAACGTAGTATGGCAGGTTTGTCAGAAAACTGTCTGTGGCTAATGATAAACATTTATAGTGATTAGGATGAGTTATTTAAAGACATAAGTTGGTAAAATGGGCTAATTTGTTTCACATTGTCTTTTCCACAATTGGAAAAAAAAATGTTTTTCTACTCCAAGTTATACTGAGCACAATTTCCTCAAAACTGGAGATCATAGGAATAGCAGCTATTTCTTAAGCTTTTAATATTAGCTATTTGTTTCTCTTGTCTTATGTTTATTATAGTCATCTTCCTCCCAATCCTAACAGAAGGCTACTAATATCAAAAATCACTGAGAAAAATAAGTCACAGAACTGTAGGTATTCTCACCTGTTTAAGAAGTTGAGTCAGAAATTTTAAATTAGACAGACCTGCTTGGGCCTATATGTAGAATCCATATTTGATTTCACAATATCTGCCTAAATAATTCCTGACTTTATCTGATACCAGATGTGAGGGATTTAATATAGATGTTTATTGATTGTCAGTGTACATACTTCTCTATAAACAGATCATAATTTAAAAATACCATCAGTTAAAACTGAATATCTCAAATACTGTTTAGCCATGCTCTGCTCTTAAAGAGTTCATTAGTTCTTTTTCTTTATAATAGCATGGTTGCTGGGTCCTACAGCACACTATATCTACCTTACATTCTGTGAGTGTATCAAACCACATCACTGGCCTGAATAAATATAAAAAAATTAACTTTATACAGACTTAACAGGCTATATTTTGCAACATATACATACATAGATATATGGCATATAAATATAAACATATATGTAATATACACATACATACACATACACACATACATCATATACATATATGCAATAACTATTAGTGAAAAAAAGTTAAACATTAAAAGACCAGGGAAGGGTATACGTCAGGATTTGTAGAGAGAAAAAAAGGAAGAAATGTAAATATATTACAATTTCAAAAAATAAAAATAAGACTATAGTTTTTAATGAATGTGTATCATTTTCAGACAAGTATTTATATATCCTGAAATCTGTAAGTCATCATTCGTTATGGAACAGCTGTAATTCCAATCTGATATTTGTAGAGCATGTATTCCATTACACAAAATGATGATAGTAGCATAGGCTTTGGTTCAAAAGTGAAATAGGTCTCAATCTTTCTCTCTCTCTGTCTCTCTCTCTCTCTTTCTAGATAGGATTTCTGTGTGTATCTCTGGCTATCTTGGAACTAGTTTTGTAAACCAGGCTGGCTTGGATCTCAGAGATCCACCTTCCTCTGCCTCCTGAATGTTGCCATTAAAGGCATGTGCCGCCACCACCTGTTTTTTGTGGTTTGTTTTTTTGCTTTTGTTTTTTAGAGAACATTGAGTTATATTTTGACTTATTAGAAGGAAACTAAAAATGTATAGTCTTTTTACTTTAATAGTCCATGTTTATTTCTCAAAGAAATAATTTCTTAACATGGTAGTTGTAATTCTACAGTGTCAGTTTGAGTAAGGATTCTTTCGAAGACTCACATCATCCGTGACTTTAATAGAAAATAACACATGACTTTGCACGTATAAGCTCTTCCTACTTGGGGCCTAGCTGGAATCACTTCAGTCACTTAAGTCTACCTAAGTCTCTTGAGTTACCTTTAAAAACACCTTGACTATTTGACCTCCTGCACCATAAGTCCTATGGAAAAGAGGGTGGCAAAGTTCTTATAGAATATTATTTTTAATTGAATGTGCCCTCTTAAAAGAACAATTTAATTGAGATTTAATAACTCAATAAAAGATAAATCTAGCTGCCATGTAATAAACACAAATTAATTAGTTAATATCAATTAAATACTAAAAATATTAATTTACATTTTATGTCTAACTACTGTAATTTGCTATAGCTATCATATTAAATGCTAATTAAATTCCTAAATATTCTTACAAATTTAATGCATTAATAACAAGAACGTAAGTACATATTTACTATATCTGCACTTCTAAGTTCATTACATGGCAATGAGATTTATCTCTTTTACAGTAATTAAATATACTAAGCAAACCTCAGTAACTTTTCCTAACACATACCATCACTGTTTTATTAATTTCAAATTAAATGCTCATTTAAGGTTTTTAATCTACAGCTGCCCCAAACAATTTTCTACAGGCAAAGCAAAGGTTATTGTGTGTTTAATTAAAGTTTATTTTTTTAACTTTGGATGCAAGCTTTCTAAATATGACTCATGCTTTCTCAGAATATCTGGTATTAACCTTTTGATACCAATATTCATTAACATTTTTCTCTATACGTCATGGTCTTCTATGTTGTTTTTATTCTCCATTTACTGAGTCTGTAAACTGTTAGTATTTTTCTCTTTCTGTTTATGCCAAGCCAGCAAAATTATTAGTTTCCTTCTCCACTATTAAATGATAGAGTTATTATAGCATCATCTTCATGTATCTTTTATTTCCACTAATGGCCAACCTATTGTTAGAAAAACATCCTCATAAGAGAACTAAAAAAAAAAAAAAAAAATTTGAGTCAGAAAAGAATTGTGTGCTATGTGATATTTGTAAGCAAAGTGAGACCAGGTGGAAATGCTGCAAGAGTAAGGAGTCTCTGCCTGGGTTCCAGCCTCAGGATGATTTCTGAAAGATGAAGAGAAAATACAGTCCTTGCATGTATCAGATGATTTAGAATGTTCAGTCCTTCCAGATATGATGGGGGATGTCATAAAGACAGGAGACTGCTGTGCGGCAACGAAAGCACATTAGCTATTAACCTTCCCCCAGCCGATCAACTTTATTTTGCAATCTTCCCTCAGAACCATTAGAATACCCTGAAGAAATAACTTTCCAATTAAAAAGGATCTCAGAGAACAAAGCCATTTTATCTCTGACTCCTGGTGTTCTTTATTCCAATAATTTAAATTGGAATTGATTTTTCAATTTAGCCGTTGACTTGCTATGGACACATAGCTGAAAAGGCCGAATGGAATTGCATGGCTGAAATATTTGTCTTTGTGATGTGTGTCTCATAAATTCACAGGACTCCTCCTCCCTCTAAATGTGTTTTCTTTGGCTGCCTTTGCCTTAGACAACAGCTTTTTAGCACAGCATGAGCAAACAGAAAACACGTCCACCATGACCTCAGGGACCTCACCCCTCGTTCCTTAAAGATATATCTAATTGTTACATCTCCTGGAAAATAAATAAACTCAGCCTATCAAAATGGTAGGGATTCTTGAAGCCCCAATATTTGTCTTCTAATTTTTACTTTACTGAAGAACTACATTCCTTTTCAGTATATTTCACCTCAAAAATATGTTTTAAAAGAAATTGAATTTTCCTATAATTGCTTCAATTATTAGTAGCTAAAAATAATAGATTTCAATTAACACTTAATAATTTTGAATTAAATACTTCAAATGCTAAATTATTCTTCATTATCCTTTTTGTGTTTTATAATAAAGGGGCTATCAATAATTACTACAACATTTGATAACAGTTCAGAGGATTCTTGTCTGCAAATTTCTGATGGTTTTCACTGTGACCTTCGAAGAAAATCTACAGCCTTTGTCATGGCCCCTTCCTGTTTCCTCTCCCTGTCACTCCAGCAGGTGTCCCTACAGTCCTTTGTCTTGCAAGCTCAAGCCTTCTTCAGAGATCAGAGCTGATGTGAATTTCAGGCTTGAAAGGAAATCCTGAGCTCACAACATTGTTTAATATTTACTAAACAATTGCATTGCTTAGTATTCAGACCCCTTGAGGCTTTCGCTATTCATTGTCTTTTATATGATTGAAGGCGTGACCTCAGAATCTGTCCTTGAAGAGGAGAGGGAAAAAAAAAAAAAAGAAGAAAAAAATTCTGTTACTGAACCAAGAACAAAAGGGAACATGGAACCAACTAGAAAATGCCCTGGTAGGATGATCTTTAGGGATATGATTTTCAAGGCTGAGAGATGGCTCAGTTGGTTGAACTGCTGTAAGCATTGTGATCTGAGTAGAGATCCCAAGTACGCATTATATGCTAGTGCAGATAGTGATCTTGAAGGTGCATATACCCATGGTGAGGTGGAGGTGGAGGTGGAGACAGACTGAAGGAGCTTCCTTCAAGCCCATCAAGCCAAGCATTGAGCACATAGTTTAGCAGTCAATGTTTCAGTGCTCAATTAATTTATTCTTTCTCAAAACCTGAGGTGGGGAAGCATATAGTATAAACATGTATGAAACTGCCAAGGAAAAATTGAATTCATACAAAAAATAATTACTTAAAAAACAACTAATCATAGTTATTATTTTTAATGTCTTAAAAAAAGCATGTTTATTCTTCCATCCTGCTGATGAAGGTGCACACAAAAAATCAGCATGACCTTGAATCTTAACATTGTTGATTTGTCACTTTTCACTGAGTGTTGTTTAATTTTCTTATAAATGGATTTAGTAAAAACAACAAAAAAAAACCCAGTTTTTAAAAGATAAGGTAGACATTACAGGAGAGGACTTGTACCTCTAGCCTCATTCCTGGCCTCTTACCTCCTCAAGCACACAGACACACACACAGACACACAGACATAAGGTATGATTTGTTAATCCATTTCCTATGCAAAAACAATGTTTGGCATCTACTTGGTATTCAAAAGTCTGCTTACTGTATGAATTATCCTGAAGTTCCCATCTGATTTTCTTCTGTAAAGCCAGCTATAAATTAATACAGAAAGAAAATACTTAGAGTAAATATGATAAATGTACTTCTGTACTAACTGCTGTAACAAGCAAGTAAATATAAGCTACAACTACACAACACATTTTCTGTTGCAGAATGAAGTTTTGGCATTGGTCCTTTACTTCTGGATATTGCATGATCTATATTTAAAATGGATTGTGATTAAAATAATCTCAATGACAGATGTAGTACACTATCCAGGAATGGTTCAGGGCCTGCTCTCCTGAGTGCTGCAGCGTGTGAGGGTCAGGGATAGCTCTCCTGCTCTTGTGACCCCACCTGGGCCAGATCTCACCCCAGGGCTGGGTCTCCACAACCCTCACATCCAGGGCCAGGCAGAGTTCTTCTAGTTTCTGGCTTGTTTCCTGTCCTGGAAGCCCATCTGGTGCTTGCCTGGTACTGGTCTGGTAGTCATCACAGGCTACCCCCATGGCACCAAAGTAGTGTTGGTATCCAGCTTGCTTTTTTTTCTAGGAATGTTGGGCTACTATTCATTCAGATGTTCATAGGTCAGACACTGAATGTAAATATAGCATCTCTCCTCTCTGCCACCTACTGATGCACATGTGGCATAGCAGTCACATCTTCAATGCCTCTAGGGACAGGGTTTTGTATTTATTTTATTTTTTATAACTCTGCTTTGGTTGGTGGAATATCCTCCTAACTACATATTGGCAGAAAGGTAAACTGTAGTTAAAGCCATAGTGAGAAAACTTGAGGTCCTTCTACTTCAAGTGTCTGTTTAGATATATGTTAAAGTATAATTATCAGGTATTTGGTTTTCTACACTGTAGCCTACAAAAACATCCCATCTAATGGTAAGCTTTCTTGAATATATTCTACTAGCTTTAGATATCTGTAATTTCTGCAATTACATGACAGTTTTCTAACATTTTGTTAGAACACTCAAGTTCATTTGGTTACCCATAAAGAACTTCCATTGGTCTGGCTCAGGACTAGCTATAATTTTTTTTTTCTTGTGAAAGAGCCTTTGTTTACAGTATTGTAGAAATAATTAATTAAATTATTTACCAGTGTTTATATTATAGTTAATTGGTCGGTGGTGTTAATACTTAACCTGCCATTATAAATGAGCACAAACAGATATCTGATGGATTTTTTCAAACCTTAGCCTGGATTGTGCAATCTTGACCCATCTAAGCCAGTTTACTCTATTCCTCAAATAAAACCCAAACATATGCATATACCCCCTTGGACTGTTATTCTCCATGATATGCTGATGTTTCAGGCCACATGGAATTATCATCTTCCATTTCTAACCCATGTGCGTGTCTTTTTTCTGCTTTACTTCTTCTCATAATCCTTTCTGTTCCTCCAGAGCCCATCAACCTTTTCCCTTCCTACCTCTCTTTCTGCCTAATCACAGGTCTCAGCATTTTCTTAATGCCAGTCAGATACAATGGTTAGCAAGCAAACTAACAGCAAGCAGGCCTCTGGGAGCAATTAGTTAACATTTAGAATACATAACAGATCACTGCATCAATTCCCTCTTTTTGTCTAATATAAAGACTATTTTGTTAGACTATATACAGTAATAATCAATACTAAACAATCAGAAAAATCATATATCAAAGTTACATTCATAATGTTTAGCTTATTTGTATCAGGCAAACTTGAAGGAAAAAAAATCATCTATCTGATCTTGGTGAATCGAAAATTCTGAACCTAATTATTTTCTATCATATCCTATATTGATAAACTTAAAGATTTTATTTATATTTGAAAATATCCTTTTAAATCCTAAACAACATAAGCTCAATTGAAATTTTATATCTATTATGTCTTCAACCCCATCAAAGAGTTAAGAGATAAGAATTGAGTGAGTAGGAAGTGCAGGCAAGCAGCTTCCAAAATGGAAAAGTGACAATTTTCTGACTATACAGTCCCAAATATCTCTCAATACTATTGGAGCATCATCTTAAGCCTTTTGGCCAAGCATATCTCACAGACTTAATCATGCAGCAGAATATAAGAAGGATTTGCCCATTCTGTTTCTGCAGCATCAGGCCATCTACTTACCTGCAATTAAGCTCTAGTCCATCTTTGGACTTTATATAGTCTGTTAATAGAACAGGGATTTTTCTACCTAGTAGGAATTGCCTCCTGATGGAGATATTTTGATGCTCATTGTCTCCTTCCAAGTCAAATGGTAGGTGTCAGGAGCTGACTGTCTCAAGTAAAATATTTTAAAAATAATAAAAACATCCTTAAATGCCATTTTCTGTATGCCTCTAAGGGTTTTGAAGACATCTATTTACTTATATATCGATCTATCCATTCATCTATCTATCTGTCTATCTATCTATCTATCTATCTATCTATCTATCTATCTATCTATCTATCTAATGTTTGAGCAGGAAAACTCTATATTATTCACCACTTACTATCTGTTTAACCTACGAAGCATATTTTTGTGATAAATTAAGACTAGTATTCAAAATAAGCAGGAACTGGACTGGCCAAACATCAACCTGCCTTACTGAGTCTCCTAGAGAGATTGTAATAGCAACCCATAAAATGACTGGAAATAAATCTGTACTTTTAAATGAGTTGTATAGGCACAAAACTTTAAATAAGAGTTAAAATATACATATGTGTGTGAAAATATAAAATTTTATTCCAATGAATAAAAAATTCACCTTATTTTTATATAAATATACAAATATCTAAACCAACGTATTGGAAGATAACCTTATCCTGGAATAGAAATAGCTCTAAGTTGTATATCTTGCTTAACAAGACCATTTAACAACTTGTAATCTATCCCCCTAAATGACATCTAACTCCCACTCCACCTTTTGGGAATGGGATTTCACTCTCTTAAAATTGCTTCCTCCTGATTTGGGACACAGGAAACCTGCTGGGGAACCAATTAAAAATGAAAAAATGGTTAAGTAAGTTAATAGTAATAGTTGTTGTACAATATCTATGTGCTCAATAATGTGAATGTCCTGACAAGTTTGTAGTCAAAAGTTGAACTTTGGGTGGGAAAGTTCAAGGTTTAACTGAAGTCCTGGCTGGAACAATCTGTGAGGTTCAATCATCTGGGCTACTTTTCTGGTCTTCTTTGGTGTCTGGTCCTTTTGTTCTGAAAATATATAATTTCTCACAAGTAACATATAGTTCTATAATTACAAAAAAATATCTGGGTCATGCAGGATGCACAGGTCCATTAAGAAAGATTTTCTGCGGTCTGATTTAACAGAAAAAAGACCTTTGTAAGTCTCCATTCACCCTATATAAAGGGATGGCATGTAGTAATATGTCATGTGGATCCTTTGTAGTCAACAAGGTTTTAAATATATATATATATATATATATATATATATATATCTTATACAGTTTGAACTGTTCCCCTGTAGTAGAATCAGTACATATGTTACTGCTTCTTCTTTTGTTTGTAGCCAAGATCTGTAAGAGGCCTTTTCAGTCAAATCTGATTTTTATCAGTTTAGATGGGAGGCTTAGATTTTCTTTCCTGTTGACATAAGGAAAAAAGCTTCTCTCCCAAAATGACATCTCCTTTGTCCTCCATTTTGAAGTCACTATAACTATAAGTTTATTAAAAGTAGGAATCAATAGGTTTACTATATTTTGATTTCCCATAAAGTGGATAAATAAACCATCATTATTATTACAATCTTAATTATTATTTCATAGCATATATTTGGCTAAATATAATCATTTTTAAGTAAAGAATTCCACATAAGAGTGTATGGAGTTCAGAAAGAATAAAATGGCTAATTAAATTATTTACTACTATTTATATTATTTTTAATTGATTCAGTGGTGTTAATCCTTAACCCACTATTATAAATGAATACACATCAACACCACATGGATTATAACAAGCCTAGGCCTAAATTGTGCAATCCTACCCCTTCTAAGCTAGCTCATAATTCTACTACCCAAATATGACCCCATATATACATATGGGGTCCTTTGGACTATTATTCTTGACTGTATGCCGATATTCCATACCACATGGAAGGATCTTCTTTAATCTACCCCATGGCATGTCCTCCTTGTTTGCTCCTGGCTTCTCTTCTAAGGCTTCTTCCCCCCAAGATGCTCTCTCTCTCTCTCTCTCTCTCTCTCTCTCTCTCTCTCTCTCCCTCTCTCAAATCGCTGCGCACCTTAGTCCTGCCTACTTCCATCTTTGTCCAACCTCCAGGCCTCAGCATTTATTTAACCAATAAGAGACAAAGTAACAGACAGCAAGCAGGACCAATCAACATTTAAAATGCTTAACACCACCCTATCAGTTCCCTCCTTTGTCTAATAAAAAGGCTACATTTTTAAAACTCATATAATAAAAATAATAAGAACAAACATGAAACAATCAAAAAAACCATATATGAAAGGTACACACATAATGTTTAGCCTATTTTTATTAGGCAATCTTGAAGAAGAAGAAAAAAATCATCTATCTTGGTGTGTAAAGTTCTGAACCTAAATAATTTCTATCATGTCTTCAACCCCATCAAAGACACAAGAAGAGATGAAGTTATTATTTGAGTGAATAGAAAGCACAGGAAGGCAGCTTCCAAAAAGAAATATGACAGTTTGCTGCCTAGACAGTCTCAAATATCTCTCCATAGCCTTGGAGCATCATCTTCAGCCTTCTGACCAAGTATATCTCACAGGCATAATTGTGTAGCAGGAAATAAGAATTTTCCCATTCTGTCTCTGCAGAATCAGGACATCAACTTACCTATATTTAAGCTCTGATCCATCTTTGGAGTGTATATAGTCTGTTGAGAGAGGAGGGACATTTTTGTCCAGTAGGAATTATCTCCTGATGGGAGATTTCTTTTTGATGCTCATTGTTTTCTTCCAAGTAAATGGGAGCTATCAGGAGCTGACTGTCTTAAAGTCAAACAATTCTTAAAATAATAATATCCTTAAATGCCATTTTCAGTACATCTCTGAGGGGTTTGAACACATCTATTGATTTTTAAATCTATCTATCATCTTTGAACAAGCAAACTGTAAAATTCTATCAAAATTAATCTTATTTTTAATCAATACACAAAATTCTATACCAATGTATCAAAAGATAACCTTATTTTGAGAATAACAATAGTTTTAAGTTTTAGAGCAGATTCAATAATCTACACTTATATCTTACCATTTCTATATTACATACATATGTTCCCTTTTTTTTCTTTTCAAGTCCTTTTTCCCTACATAAGAGAGAAAGAAGGATAGAGAAAAGAAAAAGAAATATAAAAGTTCTTGGATCTAACCTCCTAAACTTTGCTTAGTAAGACCATTTAACAATTTGTCACCAATCCCTCTAAACATCTATAATATATCAAATGACCAAAATATTATCTCCCCACCTTTTGTGAATGGGTGTCACTCTCTTAAAATTGCTTCCTGCTGAATTGGGTAGAAAATCTGTTTAGAGGCCCAAATAAAATAGAAAAAAAAATGGTTAAGCAAGTTAATAGTAATATTTGTTGTCCAGTCTCTATGTGCTCAGCAATTTGAATGTCCTGAGCAGTCAGTTGTAGTCCGTAGTTGATGTTTGGGTAGGAAAGTTCAGGGCTTCATTGACATCCTGGCTGTAACAGTCTGTGAGCTGGACCGTGTGGGATCGTCTTGTCTTCTTTGGTGTTTGGTCCCTTTGTTCTGAAAATATATAATTTCTCACAAGTAATATATCTCTCTATTTTTTCTTTTGATCTGTGTATCCTTGTCTTGGATTTATTTTTTAGACCAAGCTGACCTTGGTGAAGGTCAGAGATCCACCTGTTTTTGTCTTCCAAATGATAGGATTAAAGGCATGCACCATCACACCCAACAATTAACATATCTTTCTTAGGGCCTAAAATCTCTCTTGAAACTAGTTTTCCTGTGGGAGCTCCAAATCTAAGGAGACTGGCTTGTGATCCCTTTCTCTTTATATCTTAAAAATGATCCAAGTGTGGTGGCACTCGCCTTTAATCCCAGCACTCAGGAAGAAGAGGCAGGCAGACCTCTGTGAGTTGGAGGCCAGCCTAGTGTACAAAGTGAGTCCAGGACAGCCAAGACTACACAGAGAAACCGTGTCTCGAAAAACCAAAAAAAAAAAAAAAACCTCTTATATATTAGCATTGCTAAACGATAAAAATATCTTTTTTGTGTTCTGCCGACATAGGGAAATCAAATACCTCTAAACAAAATTCAAACAAAGAAGCAAGAACATTCCAAAAGCCTTGGTCTAATTGTCATCCTATGTTGTAATTAAAGTTCTGTTCATTATTCCTAAATCTAGCTTTGACTGTATATCCTTGGTGGGCCTTTCCCAGATACTCTTGATAAGTACCTCGTAGTAATCAGGCATTGTGAGCTCCAGCTGCCATCTTTTCTATTGGGAAGGACCTTCCTCCTTCCATTGTTATTAATAGACAGCAACTTACCATTCTATCTGTAAGCTCTCTCCCTTACAGATATCCTTAAGCCTATCCTAGACAGATCTTTCTCAAACAGTATACATAGAACCACAATTGTCAGTGGAAAAATCATCTGTATTTTAAAAGAAACAAACTCAATTGGAATCCAAACACATTGAGGCATTATAAATTTCTCCATTTTTAATCTAGGCAGTTAATTCCTTTTTCAAACTCTGTTTAGAAGACTGCCAGTTATTTAGCATATAAGGAGAGCTAGGTTTTCCACCTTTGCTGTAAGGCAGTAGATTTCGTTAAGGGAGAAACTTCTTTGAAATGTTTTTGCATTTGGCTCCCAGGTCATTGGCTAGGAAATTACTTTTCATCTGGGCCTTCTCAGGCTATAAGCATGGATTCTAATTGGTGTTGGGTACCATATGTAGAAAAAAAATGGTGAATTAAATCATTTACTAGTATTTATATTATCTTTAATTGATTCAATGGTGTTAATCCTTAACCCACCACTATAAATTAATACATACAGACACCATATGGATTTTAACAAGCCTAGGCCTGAATTGTGCAATCCTAGTCCATCTAAGCTAGCTCATAATTCTATTACCCAAATATGACTCCATTATACATACATCCCTTTGGACTATTATTCTCCACTCTTTGCTGATGTTCCAGACCACGTGGAAGGATCTTCTTTAATCTACCCCATGGCATGTCCTCCTTGTTTGCTGCTGGCTTCTCTTCCAAGGCTTCTTCCTCCCAAGATGCTCTCTCTCTCTCTCTCTCTCTCTCTCTCTGTCTCTCTCCCTCCCTACCTCTCTCTATTTCTCTCTCTCCCTCTCTCAAATCACTGCACACCTTAGTCCTGCCTACTTCCATCTTTGTCCAACCTCCAGGCCTCAGCATTTATTTAACCAACAAGAGACAAAGTAAGTAACAGACAGCAATCAGGACCAATCAACATTTAGAATGCTTAACACCATGCCATCAATGGAGTTTAAGTGTTCTTCTCTACATTGACATAAATCTGTTAATTGATTGAGACAGGTTATTTTGTGTAGTTCTGGCTATTTGTAGATTAGTTTGGCCTCAAACTCACAAGAAACCTGTCTGTCTCTGCTTTTGTCTCCCATGTTTTGGGATCAAAGGCATGCATTTATATATTTTTTCTTTTAGTCCTTTCCTTGGAGATTTTATTTTTAGGTAAATATCTATCCTTATTTGTCGCATCGACCTCGACCAAAAAGAACGACGCAACTCGCAAAAGCTCTTCTCAAGCAGTTTATTCAGGTCTCTTGAAAACAGTCTTCCGAATGCCCGGGCAGACCCAACCCACAGGCTAAATACTATATGAACAGCCAATCAAGTAAAGCCACATGGTGCTATCTTAGAGGCCCACGTATGAGGAAGCAAGCCAGATCAGTGGTCTTAGCCAAATATGGACTTGTTTACCACCGAGAGCGCTCACCATCGGGCTGATGGAAGGCAGAAACCGGCGCCATCTTTAGGGCGTGGCACGTCCCAGCTCTCTACAGTTCCTCCTTTTTTGTTTTAAAAAATATTGGTAGAAGTCCCTGGAAAGGCTTCGTAATCCCCATATCTGGGGATCTCACGGTGAACCTGAGCCTGTAGGAGGGCGGTGCTCAAACTCTTACCCGTCTCTGGGTCAGCCTCCCCACTCGGGGCTGCCCTGTCTTAGGTGGCCGAGACTCATCCAGCTACTCCATCATTGACTTGCCAGACCCTACTATCCGTGGAACGAATACCCCAGTGGGCAGGGACTATGCTCAGTGAAGATTTAAGGCTTCATGGCAGTGAGCCATGCCTGAGGGGACTGGCCCGCCTCAATGGCGACAAGAGCCTGTATAATCATGGCTACATTACGCTTCTGTGTGGCTCTCATTTTGTAGATGCACCATAGGCAAACCAGAGAGGCTAATATCTTCAGTATCACCAAAGAGCCTACGCCCACCCACTCCTTAAGATGATCCATAGCTGCCTGTATCCAGGAAGTCAAACCATTAGCCAGACTCAGATCCCCCCGAGTGGAGTTGATGTGGATGATTGTCGCTCTCAGCTCTCTCATCTTATTTTCAAAATCAGCCGACCAATCCTGTAAGAGGATCTTTGACAATTGCTTAGACAGATTAGCAGCCTTTGTTAAATTTTGATACCGCACTGAAGTAACACACAAACCCTGCATTTTCCACTCACACCCCAACTGTGCTAGTTGCCAAAGAGAATCAATCTCTTCTTGTATTAAATCTATGCGTTGATTAACTATCATAAGGCCTCCTCTGAGATGAGAATTCATAGAGGTCTGAGTATCCAATGCCTGTGCTACATTGGCTGAGATGTCATTCAGGGCATTGGCAGTCTGTATAGAACTAGACAAGGCAATGGCTGAGGCAGTAGCCCCCACAGCAGCAACAGTGATGGCAGTAATAATGGCTGCAGTGATGCCAAAATCCCTTTTAAGCCTGAATAGCATCATGGTATTAGGGGCCTCTACAGGAACTGGTACATATCAAGGCATTCTAGTCACAACAGCCACAGGAAAGGCTGTGGCATTCCAGCACAGGGCATAAAAGCATGTGTCCGGAGTGCATACTAACTTTTCTTCACCCAAGGATGCACTCCCATTACTTACAATCCACAGAAAAGGAGGCCAGAGACATACTGGTGAGGCTGAAAAGGTCTTGTTCCTGGACAAAAGAAATGTCACATTCCCCCAGCCACTGTCACCACTAGAATCTCCGACCCCCACAGAATAGTTCCCCAAAGAAAAATTGCCCTTTTGATAAGATCCTCCTCCAAGCATAATAACAGGTCCCAAGTCCATGCAACTTCCATTTACTCCACACAAAAGCCACAAATCAAAAGGATTAGTAACAGTCTGTTGCATATCCAATGCAGTCCGATCTCTATCCATAGTAGATAAATTGAGCAATCCTGAAAAATTTTCATTTACTAGATGACTAATTGAGGGACTAAAGGAAAAATACCTACCCTGAACCCAAACTGCTCTACGCTCCTGACATCCAGTCCAGGGAAAAGGTCCTTCCTCTCCTGCGGATCCTCTACAAAAAGGTGCCCAGCGTGGCTGTCTGGGGGGGTCCTGGTCAGAGACTCGTGTGGGCCACCCTCCTTCAAGACGAGAACCGTTAACTGAGATATTAAAACCGCGTGCACCGTTCCAAGGAGGAATCTTTGATACAAAGTCCACCGACTGCCGAGACAATTTAATGCACTCTGTATCATCTGACCTATTGAAGCTCATTAAAAGGCACAGACTACCCTTCAAGCTGACATTTCTATTACCCTCTATAGGGCTTTTCTGATCATCAAAGGGAAGGTAGGGTAAGCCTAAGCTTCTATTACTGCTAAATAAGCGTGGAAACACAGTTGCATCATGTCTGAACTGCATCAGCTTTGGAAATATCGACAGGATCCCCCATCTCGGCTCGGTCATTCCTGACATCATCACTGCTACTATCACCAGGATCCCTAGGAAGGTCTTCATGACGAATCTTCCTCACAAGGCAGTCAGGCACCCACACTGGATCTTGTTGATCCTAAGGAAAAACACAAACAGATCCTCTCACCCATGTTAGCACGGGGTCAGGCCCTCGCCAAGAGCCTGTCAAAATATTCTTCCACTTCACCATGCCTTTAGGTGGACCATGGGAATCCTGATGTCTGTCCGCTGCTGAGCGGCCTTGAGCATCTGTCGCGTCCCCCCTTGTCCAGCAAGGAATGATGCAACTCGCAAAAGCTCTTCTCCTGCAGTTTATTCAGGTCCCTTGAAAACAGTCTTCCGAATAATGGGGCAGACCCAACCCACAGGCTAAATACTAATTAAACAGCCAGTCAAGTAAAGCCAAGTGGTGCTATCTTAGAGGTCTACGTATGCGGAAGCAAGCCAGATCAGCGGTCTTTGCCAAATATGAACTTATTATCAAAAAGAGCACTCACCGTCGGGCTGGTGGAAGGCGGAGAGCAGCGCCATCTTTAGGGCGCGGCACTTCGCAGCTCTCTACAGTTCCTCCTTTTTTATTTTTTCTAAAGTTGGTAAAAGTCCCTGGAAAGGCTTCGCAATCCCTCTATCTGGGGATCTCATGGTGGGCCTGAGCCTATAGAAGGGCGGTGCTCAAACTCTTACCCGTCTCTGGGTCAGCCTCCCCACTCAGGACTGCCCTGTCTTAGGTGGCCGAGACTTACCCGTCAACTCCGTCACTGACTTACCAGACCCTAATATCCGTGGAATGAATTCCTCAGTGGGCAGGGACTATGCTTAGTGAAGATTTACTTCACGGCAGCAAGCCATGCCTGAGGGGACTGGCCCGCCTCAATGGCGACAAGGGCTTGTATAATCATGGCTGCATTACGCTTTTGTGTGGCTCTCATTTTGTAGATGCACCATAGGCAAACCAGAGAGGCTAGCATCATTAGTATCGCCAAAGAGCCTACACCCGCCCACTCCTTAAGATGATCCATAGCTGTCTGTATCCAGGAAGTCAAGCCAGTAGCCAGGCTCAGATCCACCCGAGTGGAGTTGATGTGGACAATTGTCACTCTCAGCTCTCTCATCAAATTTTCAAATTCAGCCGACCAATCCTGTAAGAGGAACTTTGACAATTGTCTAGACAAATTAGCAGCTTTTGTATAATTTTGATATTGTACGGAAGTAACACACAAACCTTTCAATTTCTACTCACACCCCAATTGTGCTAGTTGCCAAAGAGAATCAATCTGTTCTTGTATTAAATCTATACGTTGATTAACTATCATAAGACTTCCTTTGAGATGAGAATTCATAGAGGCCTGAGTATCCAATGCCTGTGCCACAGTGGCTGAGATGTTATTCAGGGCATTGGCAGTCTGTATAGAACTAGACAAGGCAATAGCTGAGACAGTAGCTCCCACAGCAGCAACAGTGATACCAGTAACAATAGCTGCAGTGATGCCAAAATCTCTTTTAAATCTGAATAGCATCATGGTATTAGGAGCCTCTACAGGAACTGGTACATATCGAGGCATTCTAGTCACAACAGCCACAGGAAAGGCTGTGGCATTCCAGCATAGGGCATAAAAACATGTGCCTGGAGTGCATACTAACTTTTCTTCACCTAAGGATGCACTCCCATTACTTACAATCCACAGAAAAGGAGGCCAGAGACATACTGGCGTAGCTGAAAAGCTCTTGTTGCGATAAGAATGAAACAAAGAATTCCAAGTACCAGAGCCACTACCACTAGAGAAATCCAATCTGGTAGCAGACCCTAGGGAAAAATTACCTCTTTGATAAATTCCTCCTCCAAGCATAATGACAGGTCCCAAGTCCATGCAACTTCCATTTACTGCACACAAAAGCCACAAATCAAAAGGATTGGTGGCAGTCTGCTGAGGATCCCTAGTAGATACATCAAGCATTCCTGTACAAGACTTATTCACTGTATTACTAATCATGGGGCTAAAGGAAAAATGATCTTGTTGAACCCAAACTGCTCTGCGCTCCTGACATACTCACTGCTACTATCACCAGGATCCTTAGGAAGGTCTTCATGACGAATCTTCCTCACAAGGCGTTCAGGCACCCACACTGGATCTTGTTGATTCTGAGGAAAAACACAAACAGACCCTCTCGCCCATGTTAGCACGGGGTCAGGCCCCCACCAAGAGCCTGTCAGAATGTCCTTCCACTTCACCATGCTTTTAGGTAAACCAAGGGAATACTGATGTCTGTCCGCTGCTGAGCGGCCTTGAGCATCCAAATTGAAAAAGTTTAAAGTAAATAAGGCTAAAGACATTCTTTCCTTGGGGGTACGGCCTTGGCCTATTCCCCCTTTCTGTTTTTGCAAACATTCTTTCAAGGTGTGATGAACATGCTCCACAATTCCTTGTCTGGTTCCCCGTACGGGCCACCACTTTGTCGCATCCCCCATTGTCCAGCAAGGAATGACGCAACTCGCAAAAGCTCTTCTCCTGCAGTTTATTCAGGTCCCTTGAAAACAGTCTTCCGAATAATGGGGCAGACCCAACCCACAGGCTAAATACTAATTAAACAGCCAGTCAAGTAAAGCCAAGTGGTGCTATCTTAGAGGTCTACGTATGCGGAAGCAAGCCAGATCAGCAGTCTTTGCCAAATATGAACTTATTATCAAAAAGAGCACTCACCGTCGGGCTGGTGGAAGGCGGAGACCAGCGCCATCTTTAGGGCGCGGCACTTCGCAGCTCTCTACAAGCATCCAAATTTAAAAAATTTAAAGTAAATAAGGCTAAAGACATTCTCTCCTTGGGGGTACGGCCTTGGCCTATTCCCCCTTTCTGTTTTTGCAAACATTCTTTCAAGGTGTGATGAACATGCTCCACAATTCCTTGTCCTTGAGGATTATATGGTAATCCGTGATTAAGCTGTACCTCCATCTGGTTGCAGAAGGAGACAAAGGACTGAGCCGTATAGGCTGGTCCATTGTCCGTTTTCAGCTGTTGTGGTTTTCCCCATGCAGCCCAGGCTTCTAAGCAATGCCCTATGACATTGTGAGCCTTTTCTCCACTCATAGGTGTAGCATGTATGATACCTGAGCAGGTATCCACAGATACATGAATATATTTTAAGGTTCCAAACTCTGAAATGTGGGTAACGTCCATTTGCCAGATTTTGAGTGGCATCAACCCTCTAGGGTTCACTCCCACACTGGGAGGATGATGATGAATCACACACTGAGGACAGTCCAAAACCACTTGTCTAGCATCTGCTCTAGACAAATGGAATTTCTGCTGTAGAGTTCTTGTATTTACATGAAATAATTGGTGAAACTGTGTGGCTTGGTCCAGGAATGAGCTCCAAAAAATGCATGTCATCCTAGTCCATTGATCAACTTTATCATTACCCTCACTTAATGGTCCAGGTAATCCTGTATGTGCTCTGATATGTTGAATATAAAAACACCTTTTTCTTTACCAGATTAAAACTTGTAACTCTTGTAATAAGGCACATACAGTACTACTGTTCTTAATAGGACCTGCTAATTCTAATACTTTCACTGCTTTGACCACATAGACTGAATCTGAAATCAAATTGAATGCAAATTGACATCTTTTAAACACCTCAATTACTATTTTCAACTGTACTATTTGGGGGGAGCCCGGTTGAAATTGGCATAGCATGGGCTCTTGTCTTTCTATCAAATAGGCTCCGCAGCCTGTCCTTGAGCCATCAGTAAACACATTTGGTGACCCGTGAAGTGGTACTGCTGAAGTAACCTTAGGAAATATCACTGGGTGCTCCTTAAAAATTAATAGCAATGGATGCTTAGGATAATGGTTATCAATCACTCCTTCAAAGCTACATTGCAATATTGCCCAATCATCTACAGCGCCACACAAAATCTTAATTTGATGACTCCAATAGGGCACTATTATACCGGCAGGAGCAACTCCATAAGACTGCAAACATTGTTGGACACCATTCAAGGCTAAAGCAGCAACTGCAGTGGGATAATGTTCTATGGATTTTTTTTGGAGAAATCTTCGAATAAGTCCATAATAATGGTCCGTCCTGCCATAAAAATCCTGTAGGTTGACCATAGGTGGCAAATATGCACAATACAATGGGCTGTCCTTCCTGCCATCTCTTTAGGAAGGCACTCTGTAACCTTTCTTCCACTTTACATAAAGCTTTTCTTGCTTCTTCTGTTAATTGCCTAGGAGAATTCAGTGCTGAATCACCTTTCAAAATATCACATAGGGGTCTTATTTCATAATTTGGTAGCTTCAAATAGCCTCTTACCCAATTGATATTTCCTAACAACCTTTGAAAATCATTTAAAGTCTTTAAATTATCTTTTCTTATCTCAATCTTTTGAGGTATTATCTTTTCAAGTCCAACCTTCGCTCCTAAATAATTAACCACATTTTCCTTTTAAACCTTATCAGGAGCAATAAACAACCTTTTCCTTTTTAATAATTGAACTAATTCTTCATAGGCCTGATCTAACATTTGTTCACTCTTGGCTGCCAGAAAGATATCATCCACATAATGAACACATCTCAAATCTGGAAAATTATTTCTCAAAGGAGCAATGGCTTCCCCCACATACAGTTGGCACATAGTGGGGCTGTTTGCCATGCCCTGAGGTAATACTACCCATTCAAACCACTGATCAGGTTCTTCATGGTTACAGGATGGAACAGTAAATGCAAATCTCTCACTATCTTTGGCACACAAAGGGATGGAGAAAAAACAATCCCTTATATCTATAACTATAATGGGCCATGAGGCTGACAAAGATGATAAAAGCGGCAAGCCGCGTTGCACTGGGCCCATGATCTGCATTTGTTGATTTATGGCATGCAGGTCATGTAACAATCTCCATTTTCCAGATTTCTTTTTAATGACAAAGATAGGTGTATTCCAGGGAGATACAGATGGCCTTATATGCTTTAAAGACATCTGTTCATCCACCAACTCTTTGGCTGCATTCAATTTTACAGAGGAAAGTGGCCACTGAGGAACCCATACTGGGTCCTCCGTCTTCCAAGTTATGGGAATGCCCTCCTCAGTGGCCCCTAGGAAAAACCCAGGCCTTGTCTCTTTTGTCTTTGCTGAATAGATATGGGACTCTTCCGCCCCTGCAAATATTTTCCTATTCCAAAGCCTGGAGCATATCCCATATCTTGCATCATAAGTTGGGCTGAATCAGAATAGTCATTACTCAATTTAAATCCCATATCCTTTAAAAGGTCTCTTCCCCAAAGGGAGATAGGGAGCTCAAGTACATATGGCTGCATTTCTCCTGAGTGGTTTTCTTGGTCCTGCCACTTTAATAATCTTGCACCCATATCTGGAGTCTTAGCATAACCCAGGCCTTGAAGTGTTTGAGAAGAGGCTTGTACGGGCCAACCTGAAGGCCAGTCTTTCTTTGCTATGATACTCCTATCAGCCCCAGTATCCAAAAGGCCCAGGATCCTTTTACCATCAACTTTTAACTCCAAGACGGGGCGTTGGTCCAAATCCAAGGAGAGAAAAGTCAGATCCGTGCCCGTGGACCCAAAACCATCTTTTCCTCTCTCTCGATCCCTTGCTGCATAGCGATCATGTAAGCTCGGCAAAATGACCAACTGAACAATTCTATCTCCAGGAGAGATAGCTGTTATACCACGGGGGGAGGCTACCATGATCTTAACCACTCCTGTATAATCTGGATCTATAACCCCAGGATGGGCAATAAGTCCTCTCAAGGCTGATGATGACCTCCCTAACAGCAAACCAACTGTACCAGGTTCAAGGGGTCCTTTAAAATCTGTTTCAATTAACTGGACCCCCATTTGGGGCGTTAATACGAGTCTGGTGGTGGAGCAGAGGTCCAATCCTGCTGAGCCTGCAATGGCTCTCCGCGGTCTCTCGGATGGTGGAGGGTTGGCCATCTCTCTTGATTCTGTTCTTTGTCCTGATTCTCTACTGCCTCATATATTTGTGGGCCCTGGGGTCATGGGCCCCGCTGTCCATTTTTTGGACGAGTGCCACCATAACCTTGAGTCAAAGGCTGGCCATGGATGTCTGTCACTGAATGGCACTCATTAGCCCATTGGTTCCCTTTCTTACATTTTGGGCATAACCCTGGCTGCCTGGGGCGTTGTGCACTTCCTGTACTTTCTGTACTCCTTCCCCCGGGGCATTGTCTTTTAAAGTGTCCCATCTTGCCACACTTAAAACAAATTTCTGGACTTCCTCCACCTTTTCTAGTCAACTGTACTACCGTGGCAGCAAGACCAGCATTAGTTAACGGCCCTCCAAGTTCTCTACACACTTTCATCCAGGCTTCTAGCCCTTTGTTCTTGTAAGGGGTGATAGCGGCTCTACACTGTTTGGTGCATTGCTCATAGACCAACTGTTTTATTAGTGGCATAGCAGCATCCGTGTCACCAAAAATCTTCCCTGCCGCTTCCACCAATCATGCCACAAAGTCTGAAAAGTGCTCCATGGGGCCCTGTAGAATCTTAGTTAAGTTCCCACTCACCTCCCTTTGTTAGGAAGGGGTTTCCAAGCCTTGATAGCTGCCTGGTTTATTTGTTCATAAACCTGATTGGGATATCCTGTCTGCTGGTTGGTAAATCTCCCCTGCCCAAGCAGCATATCTCTATCCCAGGCTGGATTTCCATTTCTCTGATTAATGGCTGCTTGCTCAGTGGCATACTCAATCAAGAAAGCTTTCCAGTCTAAGTATTGCCCTGGACTTAAGCAGGCACGGGCCAGGCCACTCCAATCACTCGGGGTCATACAATGTCTGTTTAATGCTTCTACTTGAGCCAATGTAAAAGAAGCAGTAATATCATAGGTTCGAACCAACTCTGCAAGGGATTTAACTACTTTAAAATCAAGCGGTTCCTTGTACCTGCTCCCTTGTGGATCTTGGTATACCGGATAGGCAAACTGTAATTCTGTTCTTACTTGTGTCCACATCCCCGGGCAGAAAGATCTCCCTACTTTCAGGGACTGAACAGGCTGATCTATCTGAACGGCTTCTGGGTATGGAGGGGGAGTTGAAGGCACCGCAGCAACGGCTTCAATTACACCGACTGCTGCCAACGTGTCTTTCTCTTTACCTTTTTCTTTTCCCTTTTTCTAATAGCAGTCCTCTCCAACTGTTCTATTAGAGCGTGTAGCTCCCCTTCAGAATCCATGCTCTCTGAGTCCTCAAAAATCTCTAAAATCTCTAAGATCAGGATAGAGAGGGACCTTCTTTTTGCTTCCCTTTTCACTGTCTGCCTGCTCAGATCTTTCCCCTTGCAGCAGTTCCAAGGCTGATTCTCCCTCCTTGATTGCTTTACAGCATCTCTGATCTTCTAAACAACTCCTCACCATCTTCCAAACCGGTCTTACTCCATGCTTCAGAGCACCTTGCTCCCAAGCAAAATCCAAGTCCCTGCCTAATTTGTCCCAGCAGGATACCATAAAATTCCCGGACACCGCAAACCACGGAGCCACGGAGTCGCATTCATTCAAAAATCTTTCTAGGGTTGACTTCTCAAGTTTCAATTTCCTAGCTAAAAGTAGCTCATGAAGAGCCAGAAAAATTGGATGTGACTGAGACGATCCCATGATTAAAAATTTACTTTCGGTTCGCAGTTTCCCGCGAAACTTTACCTTTTGTTCGCAATTTCCGCGGAACTTTATCTTTTGTTCGCAATTTCCGCGAAACTTTACCTTTTTTTCTCAATTTCCACAAAACTTTACCTTTTGTTCGCAATTTCCGCGAAACTTTACCTTTTGTTCGCAATTTCCGCGAAACTTTATTGTCCCAATTTATCCCGGGAACTTACCAGTGCACTGCTCCTGACTGCAGGAGTTCTGAGTCTTTTCTGGTTCCCCGTATGGGCCACCACTTGTCGCATCGACCTCGACCAGCAAGAAGGACGCAACTCGCAAAAGCTCTTCTCAAGCAGTTTATTCAGGTCCCTTGAAAACAGTCTTCCGAATGCCCGGGCAGACCCAACCCACAGGCTAAATACTATATGAACAGCCAATCAAGTAAAGCCACGTGGTGCTATCTTAGAGGCCCATGTATGCGGAAGCAAGCCAGATCAGCGGTCTTATCCAAATATGGACTTGTTTACCACTGAGAGCGCTCACCATCGGGCTAGTGGAAGGCGGAAACCGGCGCCATCTTTAGGGCGCGGCACGTCGCAGCTCTCTACACTTATTAAGACAGGGTTTCTCTTTCTAACCTGGGCTGTCTTGATTTGCTCTGTAGAGCTCTGTAGATTAGATTGGCCGTGAACTCACAAGGAACCTGTTTTTTTTTTCCTTGTCTTCCAAGTTTAGGGATCAAGGTATGAATATAATTAATTGAATTACCTTTATTAAACAATAATATTTATTAAACCATTTTGTATTAGTCTGAGTTCCAGTTCTCCCATGGGAGCCTTATTCTTGAGGAGATTGGTTTAGAGTAGCATGACATGCTATTTTATTTTAGCTTTTCTTTTTTTTCCTTTATTTTTTATTTCTTTAAGTTATATCTCAATCGCACTCCCCTCCCTATTTCCCCTCCAGTCCCACCCTCCCACCCTCAACCCCCCATCCTGTTCCCTTTTTTTTTCTTTTAAGTTTAAGGTATATCTTATTTCCCCCTACAGTTTCCCCTTTCAGTCCAACAAATGGCTCTTTCTCTTATAATAACAAATACAATACAAAACAACAGAGGTAATTAGGCCACAGTTATGAGGGTTATATGGCTTAACGTACATTCCCAATGACCAGTCCATATGTATTTGGTACCTGACTTTAACATTCTACTATCTAACTATCTCCATGAGTTTAAAGTTCTATATCTAACTCAACATTCATACTAACTTGCAACACAATTTTAAAAGTATCTTCTTAGTTCTATAACACTCTCTTGACTCCTAAACAACTCAAAATTAAATTATGAGACTCTAGCTATCTGTTCTTCAACCACCTCAGAGACCTGAGAGGGATAAATATATCTGATTTTATAGGAAGTACAGGACCTGCAGCTTCCCAAACTAAGAAATGACATACCAGTGGCTGCCTGGACAGTTCCCATTTTCTCTCCATACATTACAGCATCAATCTTCAGTCACTTGGCCCCGTTTTTCTGACAGACATTGATTATAGAACAGGGGTTATGAAGGACTTACCTACCCTGTCTTGGCAGAGCTAGGTTGTCGACTTACCTGCTTCCAGGTTTTGTCCTTTTTGGACAGCATTCTGTCTACAGTTGGGGCAAGGGGCTTTTCCTACCAAGAGATAGGCTTGCGACTAATTCAATCATCTCCCACTGGAGATTCTTCGATGCTCATCTTCTACTTGGAGGAGAATAGGGGGTGCTGTCAGGAGTTGATATGTCTTGATATAAAAAAAATCTGAAGTTACGAAAACATCTTTGAATGCCATATTCTGCAGATCTCTTGAGGTTTTTGAAGAGGCCCTATCTATCTTTTATATTAGGGTAAGCAGATGTTGCTTGTCTCTTGCCGGTTTATTTCTGATTAGCTTAGAAAGTAACTATAACAGGCTGTCATAGTACCTAACAGAATGACCGGCTTGCATAACCATTAGTTTGCATTTCTTAATTACCCTAAACAGTTTATGACAATTAGTAGTAAAAGGCTGAAACATCACATTTCATTTTTTTTCTTTACCTCCTAACCCTTCCATCCCATTTCTCTGGGGTGGGGTGTCCTTATATAACAGTCCCTCATCTTAGTTGAGAGGTCGTATGAGGGCCCGTTAGCCATGGGAGGCAAATGGCTTCCATGTTCCTTTCCAATTAACTAACAGAATATATCTCTTTAAGGACAAAATGCCTCTTTGCACAAGTTCTCCTGTGAGAGACCCACAACTAAGGAGACTGGCTTGTCACCCCTTTCTCTTCATATAAATTTAAGATTATGTGTATTTATCCATTACATCAGTAAGGACATTATCATTTATTACTAAGCAAAAACTTACATAGTACCTTTAAGAAAAAAAAAGTATCATTTTGAATTCTAGACTCTCTTTCTTTCCTTTCTTTCTGCCTTTCTGCTGCTGCTAATAATCCTCTTTGCTATTCCAGAGCTGCCAACATTTTCCCCTCCTACCTCTCTCTCTGCCCAATCACAGGCCTCAGCATTTTATTAATGCCAATCAGAGACAATTGTTAGCAAGCAAAGTAACTGCAAGTAGGCCTCTGTGAGCAATTAATTAACATTTAGAATGCATAACACTGCAAACTATATCTACTCTCTACTGAAGAAATTGGTTGAAAACAGGGCAAGGCCCTTTTGCTTTCCTCTTGGTAAGGCTGGGAACAGGTGTGTACACAGCTTTGTCATAATGTAGAGGAATTTTAATTCAGCACCATGATTGTTCTGAGGCATCCAAAGACCTTCTAAGTCTGTATGATCAAGACAGACAAAACCTTAGTACACAACTTTAGTCCCAAACAATGAAGGTAAAATTAACCATTCCCCTAAGCAGTGAAGATTACATGGTCTAGCACTGCCATCCAGGGACCAGGACCAGGAATCTAACCCCTTTGCACAAGTTTATGATTTAGTTAAGGAAAGTTGTTTTGTTTAGCTTAGTGTTCAAGTCTGTGTAAACCCCCTAGGCATGAGTTAATAGGCCCATCCCCAACAGCTCTCTAACTCTCATATTGGCAGTTCCAGCCTCTATCAGCCACAAAGGCCATTTCCAGCCCCCCACCCCCAGGGCCACTCCAAGACTTATGCTTACTTCAGTTGAAAAGTCTGAACAAAAGCCCACCAATCCTTAAAGCTCTCCCAAGTTCAGGACTTGAAATCCCATCAGTCCTCACTCTAGATATCTCTGCACTAGAAAGCTCTGCTACCCAAAATTCTACATAAAGGCTATATTTGCCCAGACTTCTGCAATCTTCTCCTGAGAACAGAGGTAGCAACTCCTAGATTCATTTCTCCTTTACTTAATTTGTCCCTCCAATAAATCTCTTTAAAAAGATTTGCTCCCTGGTGTGACTCTCTCATTGAAAAAAACACAAGAATCTCGGAAGAGAAAAAAACAAATAAGGAGCATGGACTTAGGTTTCTGAGCTTTTCAGCTCAGCTAGAATTGGGGAAGCCTTCCTTTAGGAGCTGCAAGGGCTGGAGAAATAATGGGTCTTAGGCTCCTGAACTCCTCACCTCAGCTGGTGTTGGGGAAACCCTCCCTTGGAAGCTGGAATGTATGGAGAAGGAGCTGGGTTTAGGCCCCTTAGCTCCTTAGCTTAGCCGAGCGAAGTTGGGGAATCCTTCCCCTGCAAGCTGCAGCATTTCTGGTGTGGAACCTCTTCTCAGATCTGTATGATTCCTGAGCTCCTTTGTCTCAGGTTTCCCTTCCCTTGGGGACTGTACCACCTCAGATTTGTGTGGTTCCTAGGCTTCAGAGATGAGAGTTTCCTGTACACCTTCCCATCTGAGCAGGAAGGCCAATAAATAGGAAATGCCCAAATATAACAAGAATAGAGAAGCAACTTGAGAAACCAGCACAGAAGAGAGAGGAAGAAGAGGCAGCTTTAATAGAAGAGTTTTAAAGAGATATGTTATGGAAAGAACATGCTAGACACAGGTGAAGATTGAATGATCCAGAGAATGAGAAGGAGCAAGAAGATTAGAACAGATTACTAGAGTTAGTTTGAGGCCAAACAGCAATTCAGTTATAGGCTCAGAGAAGCAAATTTCCATTGGTCATCTAGGAGAGGAGTTTGAACCAGAACAACTGAGATGAACCAGCCACTTACAGAGTTTAGAAAAAGCTAGAAAAGGTTAGCTCATTCAGTAGTAAGTCTCAGAGGATGAAAATATTCTAGGCTTTGATTAGATTGTATGGAGGTTAGAAACATCCAGGACTAGGCCTAGGTTAGGAGAAGGAGGCAGAAATCCTCCAAGACAATTACTTTCTTCGAATAAAAGATATATTTACATGACAATCCAGTCTTTGAAACTCCTTCCTCCAATATGTAGTAACACAGAGCTCCAATAAATCCAAGGCTACCTTCTCAGATTGGCAGAAGTTTGGCACACCTAAGTGTCACAGCTTTAGGCCTTTCAATGTATTTCATAACACATATTTAGCTTTGTGTGTGTTAGTGTATTAAAATGACATATGTTGTGGACTAAACAAGAAACTTTTATATTTGACAGTTCTAAAATCTAGAAGTTCCAGGTCAAGGTGCTCACATGACTGAGGTTTTTGGGAAGAACCCCTTTTTTTCATTCATAAGCTCTCATATTCTTGGTTCCTGTATCTACATATTGCAGAGAACTGTGTTTTGTATTTTCGTTGCTTTTACATAAGCCCCAAATCCCATCACAGAGAGTCCTCCCTCAACTACTCATCTAAACTTACCCATTCTACAAAACTCCATCCTCCAAATCATAGTCTTAGGGCTTTAGTATGTGAGTTTTAAGGGGAGTGGGGACAAAAACATTTAGGTTGTAACCATGTTTTATTATTTAAAAAAATTAAGATCCAATTAACTGAGTTTTATGAACTATAAAGAGGCTTAGCTAAGGGGTTCTGGTTCAGAATTATTCACTGAAAATGATAAGCAAAAATTTTCCTAATATATTTTTTCAACATAATATTTTTATTGATTCTATAGAATTTTACATCATGCATCCCAATTACACTCACTTCCCAGTACTTCCATCTGTGCAGGAAGGCCAACAATCTTCCTCATATAAGAAAATGGTAATCCCATTGTTCTAGTTATCACTACCAGTATATTGGTATTTTCCTTGAATTGTTTTTCTTAAGTAAAATCTAACAAATCCAACTCTACCCAGACTGTGTGTATCTTCACCTTGAATGTTGGTACCATAATAACAATTACCAGCTTCTGTCACCTTGACTACTACAATTATCTTCTGATTTGTTTCCAGAGTAATTTCCTGCCCTCAAGAACAGAAGCACCAGAGCAAATCTATTAATATGAAAGGAAGATAATATTGTTCTACTCATAAGGCCTTTGGCCATGAATAAAATAAGACTCTTATATAGAGTGAAAGTCATAACCTTTAAATCACTGTTGATCAAACCATGTGTGGCCTTCATTAGCAAGGTGAGATTTTCAATAGACAAATTTCAAGCTATCATAGTATGCATTAGACTAGTAGCTATTCTGGTATTGCCTGTTTAAAAGTAAGTCTAGACTAAATCTACTTGGACTTTATATAAGAGGGGTTACCTTTGTGTTAGATTCTTTTGTCTTTTCTCTTATAATTATTCCTCAACTCACTCCTTCATTTCCTTAGGCCATTTACAATTCTTTTCCATTAGTTTTAAATTTTATATGTATGGGAAGTTTATGTGCCCTGCATGTCTGTGTACCACATGTGTGCCTATAAAGTAAGAAGCAGGTATCAGATACCCTGGGACAGGGTTAAAGAAGGTTGAATTTTCTTGTGAGTACTGGTAATCCAACCTGGGTCTTCTGGAAGACTGACAGTGCTTTTAACTTCTGACTCATCTCTATAACTTTCCTTGGTACTTTTTGAAGGGTCTCTTTTCACATAGATATTTTTCCAACCACTTCACTTCAAGGCATGTCTTTTTTTTTTTTTTCAAATGTCCTTATCCATCTACAGAGTTTAAAATTTATCATAATATCTCCTTCTGGTACTATATATTATAGTCAGTTATTTTATAATGCAGAAACTACAAAATGGAAATATATTTGTAAAAATCCCCACTCCCCTTGGAAGTACACTTCTGATAAAAGAATAAATAGTGGAATTAGCTCCTATTTTTAAAAATCTTATATTACATCTTTTAAATGACATTTGTAGAAAAAATAAATGTTCAAGTGATAAACTTATTAATATAATTGAATCATTGTACGCTCCTATTTTCTAACTAAATGCTTACTAAAGCTGATTAGTTAATTTAGAAATTATTTATACCCCTTATGTTTGTACTTGGTCTTGTATTTATGTCCTCTTTTGTAAGTCTAATTGATATGGAAATAAGTTACCTTTGAAATTGAAATTAAAAACAAACTTTGAATTTTGTCTGAAAATTATTTTGTTTACTTTAGGTTTTCATTTGATTTGAAATTTTCGGTTAAGTACATGCAGAGTATTTACACCATTTTAATTGTTACTAATTTTATAATACAACTTTACATGTTGATTGTTTGTAAGTGTCCTTAATATGATCCATTGATAGTTTGGGGTGGTCATATCTAACTTTGTATCTTGTAGGTCCATTTCTGTGAAAAGGCATCATAACCATTGCAACTCTTATAAAAGAAAACATTCAGTTTGGTCTGACTTACAATTTAATCTGTCGTTGACATGGCAGGAAGTATGACAGCTTACATTCCAACATGGTTCTGGAGACAGACCTGAGAGTTCTACGTTTTATTCTCAGGTATCAAGGACAGACTGTTACACTGCGTATGGCTTGAGTATACATGAGACCTCAAAACCCATCTCCACAGTAACACATTTCATCCAACAAGGCTAAACCTACTCCAACAAGGTACAACACCTAATAGTTTCACTCCCTCTTGGGCAAACATTCACATACTAGTCAGAGGTTGGTACGAGGGACCGAGGTATTTCTGTGATAGGCCTGGTCTTGCTTTTGTTTGGACTTTGGATTAGGAGAGCAGCAAAATGCTTTAAGTGGTACATAATGGGCCATACTAGTAAGAAGCATGGAAGATAGTGGTGCTGAGGTTGATCAGAATGGTTGGGGCCTAACTCAGGAGGTTTCAGAGAAGAAAAATTTTTGTATGTTGCCTGGAGATCATTCTTGTGATATTTTGGTGAAAAATGTGGAGGATTTTTACATTTTTCCAAAAAGCTTGCCCAAGGCTCAAGTGAAGGGTCTTGAATGAATTGCATTGACAAAGGAAATTTCACAACAGCATATCATAGACTCTGTCCTGTAGTTCATTTTTTTTTTTTTCAGATTAATGGAACTTTATTGAAGGCTGAACAAAGACTGACTGGTCAGGGAGACAGTCTAGATTCAGAAACCAAGCCATTCTCAGAGTGAGGTTTTTTTTATTGAAAAAAAATTGTTTTGTGAATTTCATATCATGTACCCTGATCTCTCACATCTCCCAGCTCCCTCCAGACCCACCCTCCACTCTTCAATCTGTCCCAACATAAAAAATAATAGCTCCATGTGGAAGCTGCAGTGTTTCTCAGTATGTCCCACAATATTCCCCTTTGTCCACACATTGTTTGCAAATGTTCATTGTAATGACTCCTTGGTCTGGTACAAGGCACCTGGTTTCTGCTACTCTGTCAGTACTGGAGCCTCAATGAAACTCATATCAGATATGCTGTAACTGTCCTGTGTCATGGAGATCCTGAAGTTCTGGATTGTGGGACTGACCTTTTCTTGCACTCCAGCAGTTCATCCATGGGGTAGATGTTGGGGTGAGCCAACTCAAAGCCCTGGATCTGGACCTGCAACCTTGCATGGCCAGTTCTACTATGGAAAGGGGCAGGGTCTGCTTCCCAAGTGCTGCAACATGTGAAGAACATTGACAGCTCTCCTGCTCTTGTGACTCCTGTTGGCCAATGGTGGTGAGTGCAAAAGGGAGGGGAGGGCATCTCTCCCTAGCCAATACCACTACATAGCAGACTGAAGGCAGGGCTGGCTCTCCCATACTCACTCCCTTATGGCTGGCTCAACCACAACCACCATATCCAGGACCATCTATAGTGTGTTATCCAGGCAAAACAAAGTTCAGGGACTACTCTACTGAGTGCTGCAGCATGTGAGGGGCAGGGACAGCTCTCTTGCTCTTCTGACCCCATCTGGGCCAGATTACCTCCTGGCCAATGATAGTAAGGGCAAAAGGGTGGGGAGGACATCTCTCCCTAGCCAACACTACCATATAGCAGACAGAAGGCAGGGCTGGCTCTCCCACAGTCACTCCCTCAGGGCTGGCTCACCCACAAACCCCACATCTAGGGCCAGGCAAAGATCTTCTACTTTCTGATTTGTTTCCTGTCCTGAGAGCCCATCTGGTGATTCCCTGGTATCGCTCTAGTATTCATCACAGGGTACCCCAAAGTGCCAAAGTGGTGTTGGTATTCAACTTTCTTTTTTCCCCAGCAATATTAGGCTACTATTCATTCAAATGTTCATAGCTTAGAATACTGAATGTAAATATATATAGCCTTTCTCCTCTCTGCCACCTACTGATGCACATGTGATAGCAGTCACATCTGCAATGCGTTTGGGGCAGGTGTAGTTCACTCTTATGAAGAACATTTTGATGAAAGAAATGTTAGGTCCAGGAGTGGTGGTGGTATATGCCTTTAATCCCAGCAATCAGGAGACAGAGGCAGGCAGATCTCTGAGATGAAAGTCAGCCTGATGTACACAGCACAGTTGAATTTAATATTACTAACCCCTAACCCACCATTAAGAATAATCACACACAGACATATGATGGATTTTAATAAGCCTTACCCTGGATTGTGCAATTTTAGCTGACCTAAGCTAGCTTTAATTCTATTCCCCAAATAAAATCCCCAATATATACATATGTCTCCTGGACTGTTATTCTCAATGCTATGCCAATGCTCGAGGCCATGTGAAGATATGATCTTTCAACTAAGTCATGGCATGTTTCTTCTCCTCTCCCCCCAAAGCCTGTAAACTGAACTTCACCTCCCTCTCTCTGCCCAATTCATAGGTCTCAGCATTTTAATAAAGTTAATCAGAGACAATGGTTAGCAAACAGGGTAACACAGTATCACTTGGTATACATATGTATGGCCTCATACAGCAAGCAGACCTTGGAGAGTAAGTTAATTAATTAACATTTATAATATATAATAGATGACCCAATCAGAGCATATTTATAAAACTATTTACATGAGTTTCTCTACATTTAGATGTACACTAGAAAAAGTTCAGTATTGTTGTTAGGAAAATAAACTATTTCAAAACACTTTCAGGTTTCTGAATTGTTAGCAATCACAATTGGCTTGTGGCTTTAGATACAGGGAGTGTCATGGTCCTAGTTTGTTTTCTACTGCTGTGACAAATATAACTTGAGTAGGAAGTGATTTATGTCATCCAACTACTCATAGTCATGAAGGGAAATCAGGGCAGAAACCCAAGGCAAAATCCTAGAAGCAGAAACTGACACAGAGGCCATGGAGAAATTATGCTACTAGCTTCCTCTCTTTGTCTTACTCATGGTTTTGCTATCTCCCACCCAAATGCTAACCAGGTCCAATCCTGCATAACTTCTAACTGGGGAATATTCAATGTGGCATGTTCATAGATGCTTTTGGTTTCTTATACAGTCTGGGACTACTTGCATACAGTGCCACAATCCTCAGCGCACTAGGCCCTCTCATATCAATCACTAATCAGGAAAATGCCCCACAATTGTGTATATTGGTAATCTAATAGACACAAATTTTCAGTTAGGTTACTTCTTTTCAGATGACTCTAGCTTGTGTCAAGTTGACAAAACAAGCAAACAATAACAACAATAGCAAAACTAACCACCAGTGTCACTGAGAGAGTTGCTTATTACTGTGTGAAAATATTTGGGGCATATCATTTTAAAATGGTGTCAATATGTACTTTTAAAATAAGATTATCCTATGTTTACTGAGTTTCTAGATATTATAAACAAGATTGGTATGGAATTATAGATTAAAAAAAAACCAAAAGTACAATATGGTATATGGGTAATGATGAAGTAGATTGTAATGGATTATGAATACAATTTGGAAAATGGGAAAAAAACAGTGAATGAAGGGTAGTAAAATGAAATATGCAATATATTTAACTTGAAAGAGACAAGATAATGTATTTATCATGGATGAATGAGAAAACCATTAAAAATTTAAATATTAGCATTTAGAATAACTACTAATAGATATTTTAGAAATTATAAGAATGAAGTAAAAATAGCTTGTTGAACTAGTCTTTTTTGTAAGTCATACATGCAATCTAAAGTATCTTGACTATAAGTAGAAATATAAGACAATTGTATAATGTTGTGAAAAATGACAGTAGAAATAGAATCAGGAATCATTTATCAAAAATAATCAAATAATTAAAGTGATAGCATGAATTGGAATAATTCTATTTTGACTTTCATTGTTATTTACCAAGAAGCTTTTTTTCAATAACCATGTTATCAATTTAATAAGTACTGTGGGAAGTACAGAATTATCTCCATCATGTTCCTAATATATATTTAAACCAAGTGATAGAGAGCTGGACCCTAGAGCTCACATATGCTAAGAACTCAAAAAAAAAAAAACTTTAAACATGCTTTTCTTCTGAGAAATACTTATAATCACCTGGATAAATGAGAATTCATCCCAATATTTAAGTGGCTTCTAATTGTGAATTTTGTATTTTCCCCACTCAGTTCCAAGCGAGGAAAAAAAAGCCCTAATTTATTATTATGTTCACCAACTGCCAAGAAAAATATTGGATTTGGATCAGATATCTAGCAACAGAAAGGATTAAGTTTGCTCCAGAAAAACTAATGATTTGGCAAGATATTTTTAGTAGAGAAATAGGGAATAATTTGGAAAATAAACATTAAGATAGTGAAAGTTGAAAACAACAGCTGGATTATTTGAACCTCAATGAACTTCTCTATTGAAGCCTGAGTGAGTGATGGAAAAGAGAAGGATAAAGTAGGCTGGGATGTGAAAGTAGAAGAGAAAGGAAGCTTTTATTTTCATGTTTCATTTGAGTGAATTTGAAGACTATTATGACATTTTCCTACAGGTACTTAAAAGAAAATCTGAGATTAGAAAGAAAAAAGAAATTTCAGTGAACAAAACTCTTTGTTTAATATTCAAAGGTATTCAAATCCCTAGAAGGAACCTATACTTCAACTTTTTCAAAAACTGAAAAATTTGAAACATCTGATATTCTCTCCAAGTAATTTTAGCACAGTTTAAAAGAAAATCATCAGGTAAGTCATGAATCACTGCTCTGATCCACAGATCCCTGGTTGTCTATTTTAAAAGGTCTTCTTTTCTTATCATTTATTTGACAATATTCATAAGTCAGTGCTGCACTAAAATTCAGTTCTTAACTCTTTAAAGATTTTATTCATTTTTTAATTTTAAATGGTTGACTGCTTGCCTACATATATGTGTTCAGCATATGTGTGCAGTGCCCAGGGAGGCCAGAAGAGGGTGTTGGATCCCCTAGGATAGCAGTTGCAGATTATTGTTAGCCACTATGTGGGTGCTGGGACTTGACCCAACTCTTTAGTAAGAACATTCAGTGGTTTTAACTGCTGAGCCAACTATTCAGTTCCTGAAAATTTTAATTGTAGTAAATGAGTAGCAGAGAGTATTGTGATGCATTTGAGACTGTGAATAGTATTAAAAGGAGACACATTTCTGAGCATATGTGAAGTCACACACAAAATGATTATGTCAGTGAAAGATTTTCTTCCTGTTACTAACTGTTGAAATGTTTGTATTAGAGATGATATGTCACCTCTCAGGGAAAATGACCTAGCTACTTTTGTATCTTTTCATTCATTTGCTCTGTCTGTACATACGGAAACATTTGTCAACCATTTGTCATGAGCTTCTCACACCCCCTGAGCCATCCTCTCATTGCTTGTATTTCTGCTATAGATTTCATTTCTGTTCATATAATTCTTCATTCTCCATTCATACAACCATATGTGTTTGACATATTTTGCTATGAATATTTGTACTACCCTACTGCTGTGAGAGAGTATGCTTTGGTTGTGTCCCCAGTAGCCAGACTTTCCTCCGCTAAAGAAGACTGAACAGACATAGTGACAAAGCAAGATCAAAATAGGTACAATGAATGTAGTGAAGTCCAGTCAAGTCCATAGATGTCTAGTGAAACTCAGTCAAACTTAACATTAGCTCAGAAATGTGGTAGGATTAGGGATTTTGAAAGTTTGGTGTCTCAGGTGAAAGATATGGGCAGTTCCAATTACAAATGGATGTGATTAACCTTGAAGGACATGCCTGGAAAGCACAAAAGCAGATGACGTCTTTGGTCATGGTACTGCGGACAGGGGCTTGCGGGCCTTAGAAAGTCTCCAGAGAACATGGAAACGAATCATTACAACACATTACGACACAAGGGATTTAAAATCGGAAGCCCAGTCAGCCTCACCCCGAACTTCCTCCTCGTCTTGCCAGCAGACTTCATCATGGCTCAGTTACTCCTCACTCTTCTGTGCTGGCCTGCCGGGAATCCTCACCTGGAGAAAGTAAAGTCAGACCCTCCCTGGTGCTCCAGAATGCTGCCCTCAGAGCATCAGGCAGCCAAAACACCAGAGCAGAGCCCTTGGAGGCCCAGAGTATAGAAAGGTGAGCCCAAGAAACTTTTCATCTTGCAAATAACTGGGCCCTAACACCGTAGAGGCAATTCTTGCCTGATTTAAAAGGCCACCCCACTTCAATGGCTGAAACAGATCAAGTTTATAAACTGGTCTTGGCATCTGATGAATAAGACTCATTGACTTTAAGATTGAAAGACCTGACAGAAATCAGCTACCCATACAGATGCACACCCAGAAAATTAACCTGAGAGAATTAATATCCTTTCAAGAAACTTAAGTTAGTGTTAAGTGTTTGTTTTTTATAGATATTAGAGTACTATAGGCATTAAGATATTCTTAGTTCGATTATAGGTTTTAGAATTAGGGTTTGGGTTTTAGAATTTAGGAACTTTATAGGTAATTGCTAAGTATTAATAAACATATAGGTATGAATAAAAATTTACTGTTACAAGGAAAATTCCAAATCACAGATCTAATTTGATATGAACAAGGAACAGCATTTTATTATCATGCCTGGCACTGTATAAATTTGAAGCAACATGAACTTATTCAAACTGGCCTAAAGTATGATTGAGAAAGAGGATTATAACAGACCTCTGTGTGGCCAGGCCTTATCTTCTAGCCCTAGAGGGTTTTATATATATTTGCAACCATGCATAGGGACATGATGAAGGTGGTCTGTTCTTGTTCTCCTTTGACCAGATTGTCAATTCAATTCACCACATATAAACTTCCTATGACTGTTGCCATTCTGCATCCAGCAGGGATTTCTCAGCTGCCATTTTTCATCTGGCGGGGCGGGGGGAGGGGGGGAATTCCCAGTTGCCATCTGGGTCCTGTGGAGATTTCAGCCCTTCTCTTGAATCAGACCAGAAATGCATGCTCCTTCTCTAGAAGGTCAGGGCAAGTTCAGTCTGGGCAGAAAATGATAGAACACAGGACAAGATGTGTACCCTCTGGATGTCCAGTCAGGCTGGAGAGGCAGGAAAAAAGTTTATTTTCAATGCTGACTTTCATACTTCACTTAGTTAAGCAAGTACTAGAGTTCAGGCAGTTCTAATTCTCTTTGTCATGCAGAGAAGTATTAGTTCTCTTTTATCTGAACTACCAGCACCTGGCTGGGCAGCTTCAAGGAACTTGAAGACTCTGGGCCAAGCCAAGTGCCTTGAGGAGTCTGGCTTGATTTGGGTCAATTTGGAAGTTGCTTCAGGGACAGCTATATGCTGCAGGAGAGCAGCGGAACCTCAGCTCCTCTTGGTGAGCTTCAGGGGTGACCTCTGTGATGACCAGCAATGATAATTGACGCAGGAGACAGGTTAGGCAATTTTCGTTGCAATGAGGCAGGAGCCTGTGCGCTGTGCAAGCCTGGATAAGCAGGCAGTGGCAGCAGGGGCTTGAGCTGGTTCTTCTGGACTCAGAGATGAGCCCCAGCTGCCAGTGGTAGGAAACCAAGCAAGACAGCAACTGCAGTGAGGCAGGAACCTGAGCCCTGTGCAAGCCTAGTGAGGCAGGCTTGTTATATGAGTTCTTCCTTACCAAGCCCAAAATAAACAACCAAGTCTCAGATGTTTGTGGTGGAGAAATGGAGAAAGAGAGAGAGGTTATTTCATGAAACAGGGACATTATAAACCTTTCAGTGGAAGGGGCTTGGAGGTGAATGTCTTTGATTCAATTGGTATGGTACTATCATGAGAATGGAAACACAGTATCCCATGGGCAGCAGGGGTTGGGGAAGAACTCCAGGTATGATTAGAGGCATGGAGAAATGTCATTGGCTGAAAACACCAAGAGATCTCAGTAGCATGGGGAATTCCTGGATGTTCACTGGGTGAGTTTCATGTCAGGAAAGGGTTGGGCCTGTAACTTCCATGAGGGCTACCTGACAATCCTCAGGTAGAGAGTATGGGGTTTGGGATTCTCCAGATCAAGAGGAAGAAGGGATTCTTCAGTAAAAGGGAGTCCATAATTTAGCACTGAGCTCAGGGACTTTCTGGTAATGTCATACTTCAACCTTGACAGCAGAAATTCTCCAGATCTCCCCTTGTTTTATTTTATAAAGGAGAGATGCCATTGTAGCCTTCAGCTTCTATGCTGGGAACTGCTTTGTATTGAACCAAATGATAGTGATTTTTAGCAATATTGTTTATCTACTGTTTTGAACATTGGATGAGGCAGGGTGCCAGGAGGAACAGGGCTCCAATGGCTGGTATGGGGCCAAGGAGGGGAAGAAGCCAAGTTACCAAAGGGTTTGAGTATCATGCAGTAGGGATACTGGGGATACAGTGTACTTAGAGATCTCTCCTGAGATCTTTGAATGGTTGTATGTCTTGTTCCAGTAGCCCAGATTCATTGACATAAAAGTAACATCTTCCCCCCACAACATGCAAATACCCCCTCAGAAGTCAGTAAGTCTCAAGGAACTCTGGTTTTAGAGAACAACCACTGCCAGGGAGTTGATCTGGCATTAAAAGGACTCAAGATTGTGAAACTGCAACTCAGTTATCAATTATATTTATTAATAAGTATAAACTGTAATACATTAGGCTGGTGGAGCAGCTAGCGGGCTGGTGGGAGGCCGGCAGGTCTGTCTCACCTTAACTGCAGGACTGACCTGTCCTAGGGATAAAGCTCTAGACCAAAGGTGGCCTTCACCATCTGCAACCTAAACTTTGTTAACTAATATATTTATTAATAACTGTAAATTGTTATATTAGGCCCATAGAGCAGCTGGTGGCCTGTGGGAGCCCAACAGACCTGACTTGCTTTAGAGGCTTGTAGACCTGGCAGGGCAGTAGCAGGGTAGTTGATGGATATTCATTAATTACCACAAACTGTTACATTAGGACAGCAGTGGTGGCAGCCTGGCAGGATAGCTACTGGGGTCTGCCAGGAGGCCTGTGGCTAGAAACCTGAAACCTGCAGTGGCCTTTTGCCAAGTTATTAAATATACCAAGACCCTTTGATGTTTCAATGCTTAGACCTTAGCTGGACAGACTCTCAACTAGCTCACCTAATTTAGTCCCAGACAACCTAATCCCAACCAGCCAGGTGGTTTGCTGAACCTTCCAGAGCTCTTGGACCCATCTGTCTGCTTCTGTGTCTCTTGGAGGAAAGAGAGCTTCTCTGTGTAATACTTAGGGGTCCTTTCTCAGTACCAGGAAGTCCCACCTTCCTATACTATTTCTGCCCAGCTTGGCCATCAGCAACTTTTATTAACCAATCAGAGAGTGTCTCAGAAAGGGTGGTAACCAAATCTCTACCACTGAAATCAGTCTCTAAAACCAATGTATTAAACCTTCCTCCAACAAGATTGTCTGTAGTAGAAGTCATTTCCTTGTCAAGTTTGTCCTGGAAATCATTGACCAGATTTTGTACTTGGACAAGGGCTGTTCCAGTGGCTCCCATGGTACCTATTGAGAAAGTGTCAAGTCCAATGAGCAAATGGTTGATGATTTTTCTTCTTTGTTGTTTTCCTCCCAGCTGCAATGCTAATTCTTCAGCTTCACAGAGACAAACCTGAGGAACAGTCATTAGAGGGATGCAGAAACCTTTAAAGGGGAGATTAACACAGGAACAGGTAGTGTCTTTGCACCAGAGAAGAGCATGGGATTTAGTAAATATTTGCTTGCTGATGCTGATGGGAACAAATAGGTTTGAGTCTCTAGAAGGACTCTCTCTAGGAAGGCAAATGGGGAAGGTAGATCAAAAAGAGAAATGTCCTGTGACTTTTATGTGCGTAATGGTCCATGGGGCTGTTGAATGGGAATAGGAGCCAACAGCGGCCAAGAAAGGGAAGCACTGAAAAAGCACTTGGGAAGGGTTGGGGTGGGTGGTTAGGAGAAGAAGGTCAGCTGCATATTGGATGTATTATAACCAGGAAAGGGGAATTTTAAGTTTCTTCTGAGTATGATCATCCTGTTGAAGAATATGAGTGTTAGTTAAGATGGATCTGCAGGCAGAGATGAGCTATTGAGAGACATTTAGGTCTGTTGTAGTGTTTTTATCATAGCCATTGGAATAAATCTTACCCATGACTTCCATTCACCAGTGTTTATCCCAGGCATCACTGAGAGTAAGCTGAAAATGAGTATTAAGTTTGGCAAGCATGGGGCCACCACAACTTAAGGATTCAATTCTGAAATTCCAATATCTGCAACCTCCATACATAGAGGCTTCCTGGAGGCAGTCACCTGTGCCTCATTAAGGACAACAGAGAAAAGGGCTGGGAGTAGTGGAAATGGACTCAGGGTGTACCAGAATTTCAATCCTGGTCTGGCCTTATTCCAGTGGGCAGTTCTTAGTTGCTATAATTTTTTGTGTGTCTGTTGTATGTCTTCCTAGCAAAGAACCTCCAGTGGTAGGTATTGGGAGGGTTAGGGAGAGGCTGGGCAAGGAAGAGTTAGAATGAAGGATAAGAAACACAGGCAAAAGAATAGAGGAAAGGGAGGCCTGTGAAGGATACATGTCCTGGATAGCTGCCACTAGGTCATGGATGTCCTTCTAGGAGATTTTTTTTTTTTTTTTTTTTGCTTTGTCAGAGGTGTCATCTCTTCCATTTTCTCCATCCCTGATCGATCAGAGATTGGCCATCTTCTTGGTCAATGGGGTGGTGTCAGACATTTCTGGCAGAGATCAACATAGACTTAAGCTGATTGTGTGGAAAACACAAGCAAAGCTCCTTCCAGTTGTAACGAGAGGGGTTCAGGTCCCTTCCAAATTCCATCTAAGGGATATCACCATCATACTAGGATAGGAGCGACTGTTCTTGTTGTGTGCCAATGAAGGGGGATATTATCGTGTTTGTAGCTCCTGTAAATTTTGAATATATTTAGGATGGTTAGAGCAATCATTGTTGGGGGGTAGGTATTTGCCCTTTATTTTTGAGGTTGCGTTTCTAAGGTTTGTTGGCTTTCTTCTATTTTTCCTTGGCCATGAGGGCTATAAAGAATCCTTGTGATGAGAAATTTACAATTGTGACTATAATGTATTGAACTGTGAGCTAGTAAAGGCAGGGCCTTTTTTTATCAACAGCTTTTATCTGTTGAGGGATGCCCATGTTGGCAGAGGTGGAGAGCTTATTGTGAATTAACCTTTTTGTTTTTTTCTCTTGTTTTGGCTGTAGCCCAGATAAAATGTGAGTAGATGTCTATAGTAACAAAGACATATTTTCATCTGGCAAATTTGGGGACATCAATTTGCCATAGGCCATTGGATTTGAGACCTCGAGTTAGTATGTGTCCATTGTTTGTAAAGCTGGGGCGCACAACAGGAGCATGTTTTTATTATTCACTGGGTTTAAGAAAGAGAGATATGGGGGAACTGGGGGATGGACTGGCAAAAGACCTTGATAATCAGGAGAGTAAATTAACAACATACACACTATCTGGAGAGATTAAAGGGTCTGCTGATTTCTTTTAGGGCTAAATAGCATATAGTTCTTTATATTGAGGGGGGTGATAGGGCACTCTTTGAATCGGATAATGGGGAGTTCATCCCCCAGGCAGTAGTATATTATTGTTGCAGCTCCCTTCTTTCCTCCATCAGTAAATATTGAGGTGGAACCCCATGATGGGTTTCTTTGTGACAAGCTGGGGGGGGGGGGACCAAGGCAACAGCAGAAGGGCAAAAGTCCATTTTTGTTAGGGTAATGGTTATCAGTTTGTACTGGGAATCCTATTAAGCTAATAGCATAGTGGGAATGATTTTTGAGTAGCCATTGAATATCAAAGAGAGGAAAAGGGGTGGCAAGAATATCAAGATACCAGGGTTTTTCCTTAAGGTTTGTAGGGCCCTATCCCTGAAATTGTTATTATTTAGCTTTTTGAGACAGAATTTCTCAATAGTCTTGGCTTTCCTGAACTCTCTTTGTAGACCAAGCTGATTTCAAAGTAATTCATCTGCCTCTGCCTCCCAAATGTTGTGATCTCAAGTTTATCTAGATGGTTGCTTGGTTTTTAATACATAAGGAGAGCCTCTCTATCTTTGCTGCAAAGCAGCAACTTCTGTTAAGGGATCTGTACCTTCGACATGCACTTGGGTTCAGTTCCCTGGTTGTCTAGGAAACTACCTCTTACCCAGGCCTTCTCAGGCTGTAAGCACGGAATAAAATCGCCATAAGTTGGGCACTATATGTAGAAATAATCAATTAAATTATTACCTAATATAAATAATCAATTAAATTATATATATTAGTTATTCCTGGGCACATATCCAAAAGTTTCTTCATCAAAACACAAGGGCATCACCTCAACTAAGTTCATAGCAGCTTTATTCATAATAGCTAGAAACTGGACGCAACTCAGATACCCTTCTACCAAAGAATGGACAAAACAAACAAACAAAAAAAACCCACCACCACCAACAACAAAAACCTGTGTTACATTTATACAATGGAATATTACTCAGTTATTAGGGACAAGGAAATCATTCAATTGGCAACCAAATGGATGGAACTAGAAAAGCTCATCCTGAGTGAACTAAGCCAGACCCAGAAAGATACGCATGGCATGTATTCAGTCATAACTGAATGTTAACCTTATACTACATTTTAACTATCCTACAATGCACAGACCCAAAGGAATAGGAAACTAGCATAACTATCCTATGAAAAATTCCACTGAGCAGCAGATTAAAACAGATGCTAAGGCACACAGTCAAGCATTAGGTGGAGCTCTGGTAGTCCTATTTAAGACAAAGAGGAGGAATAGAGTCTGGGAGGGGACAAGAACAACACATGAAGATCAATAGAACCAACCAATCTAGGCCACTAGAGGGATAAACACATGGGAAGAACCCCACATGCCTATAAATTGTGACCCAACGACTAGCAATGGCTTGTTACCAATTTTCATGGTTAGTTTTGGTTGGGAGCCCTCTGAGATGCTGGGTACCCATAGACCTCTATGGAATTATTTTTCCATAGAGGGCAGCTGAGGGATGCCCGGTTCTATGTTCGAAGGTTCTAGTTGGTTGTCATTTTTAGCATAATGGGAGAGACAATCTCTTTTCTAGTGAAAAAAAAAAAAAAACTTTACAACACCAGGGGCATCTATCTTAGGGATATCAGGTTGCTTTGTTGGGAGGTTGTTTGGGCATTCTTTTTTACAGTGTACTGTTATTCCACATTTGAAGCAAATCCCTTCTGTTTGCAATGCTGCTTCAAAAGTCTGGATCAGATTTGATGCTGTCCCTTCATCTTAGATGGCTACTATCCACTGAGTGAGCACAGTGCTCCCCTGGAGATATTAGTAGGCTATCCTGGTCTCAGGAGTCATATCCTCCCATATTATGTTTTTAAGAAGGAGGTCTCTGGTTACAGAGTCAGAAAATTTTCTTTCTAAGCTCATTTTAGATCTAAGCTTTCTCCCTGCTTTTGGTTGAGAGAAAGAAGGCTGGAGGTGGGGTCTTCTGAGCCAAAGGGAGGGGTTATTCTCTCCATAGCTTGAAGTGCACAGAGACTTATCTGGTCAAAACAAACTGCTGGCGATGTCACCTGCTGTGCTCCCATAACAATGGCTCCCTCTATAAAAAGCTCATCAAGCTCACCCCCATGGAGTGTCATCTTGGTCCTGGTTTCTCATAACTTCTTGGAGGCATTCATCCCTAAAATAAGCTTCATATTGTAAAAAGAATAGGCCAGGCAGGGAGGAGCAACAGATATCTTGCCAGTCATGGGGTGTATTTAGAGTAGCAATCAGGCTGTATAAGAACAATTTTGATAGAGATGCAAGGATGGCATCTTCCTTTACTGCTTGTCTGAGTTCTTTTACATCTGAAGCTTGGTGTCGGTACCAGTCAAGTGGCCAAGTGCTGTTAATATTAACTTGGAATATTTGGGATTTCTGAAATTCTGGCTCTGAATTGGAGTTGTGGGGTAGCAGGGGGTGGGGGGAAGTGCAAAGCTCACCAGGTGTTTAATCTGAGGTTTTTTGTTTTTGTAACAGAATCGTGGAGATCGCAAATCTGTTGAATGGTAGAAGATGGGGGTTCAAGGCCATGGACTTGTGAGGCTTCTCTTTTATCTTTTGAGCCTCTTTTGAAGGCTATGGTTTTGTTGGCTAGGGAACAAGTAGTAGGAACCACCACCTGTGCTTTACAAACAGGAAGAGTGAGGGAGTTTGACTGGTTATCCATTTTTATTTTGGAGTCTTGTGCAGAACTAGGTTCTTGGAAGGAAAGGAGAAGGCTGTGTGGGGTCAACAGCTTGAATGGAATTCTCTCCCAGGAGTCATAGGAGGTAAGGGTGGGTATAAAGATTCACTTCCTGTATTAATTGGATGAAGGCTGTGAGATCTGAAGTAGGGCAGAGTTTAAAGCCCATGTTTTCAGACTCATCTGGCTGAGGGGAAATAGCTTTTTCAGCGGGACCTGTAATTGGTACTAAGCATTGGTGGACTGCTGCTATAATGGGCAAAAAATGAGGACAGGGGATTTTCCTTCCTGCTTGGTTTTATTTCAGGTGAGGAAAGTGACTTGATACCATATGTCAGGTTTTTAAAGATTACTTGTGGCCACATACACATGGAATGCTATTTGAAGTACTTGTTCCCAAAATGAGATTTGTTTTTGCTAAGTTTTATGCCATGTAATTTTAAGAGGGTATGTATCTTGTTGACATGAGTGTCTTTTATGTGTGATGTATTGTTTCCCATGATAGATAAAGATAGGAAGTGTTGGAGATGGTCATTGTTCCTAAGACTTGGGGGATTAGCATGTCTCAACCCTCACAAGTCTGTCCACAGTTTTAAGAAACTGGTAGCCATTCTAACGATGCTTATGTGACTGAAGTGTTACCAGGTTTTTTTGTTTTGTTTTGTTTTTGTTTTTGTTTTTTTATGAAAGGCTAAATGGTCTTTGCTTATACTCAGCTGGGCTGTCAAGGTCTGGAAAGAGGGTGAGAAAACCTTTGTCCAGTATCGGGAAGTTCCCTGACTGAAAGGCTTCAATTGCTCCACAAACCGCATTTGATCTATCGCAGAAGTGCTGACCAAAAACAAAGTGGGAAAAATAGATACTGGCTCCTTCAGAGTTTAGAGGCTTGGGCCTTCAGGCCAAGGACCACTCACCTGTTTCTGTTTGAACCATAGACTCTGTTCCTCCATGTTGCTGGCACCAGCTGTCTTTCTGTGTGTGGTGGGTAATTCTGGCTTTGTCTGTTATCAGGCTTAAAGCGCATAGCATACTTCTCTGCTGGAAGATCAGGGCTGGGTCAGTCTGGGCAGAAAAGGGTAGAAATTGTGCAGAAGTCTGTATCCTCAGGAAGTTCTGTTAGGCTGGAGAGTCAGAAGAAAACTTTATTTTCACTTTCAAGTGTCAGAGTGCTTATAAAATGCATACAGGAGGAGGAGGGTAACCCTAACTCTCTCATGCAGCAGAAGGTTTATTGCTCTTTTAGCTGAGCTGCCAGTGCTAGGCTGGACATCTTCAAGGAGTTGAGCTGAGCTGAGCTGAGCTAAGCAGCCAGGCAAATCCTGTGGCTATTTTGTGATCAGCCACCAACCAGCCATTGCAGATGAACTGTGTAGAGGCAGCAGAATGTCTGCACCCTGGTGAGCTTGAAACAGCTACTCAAGTGGCTGTGACAATGAGGCAGAGGCAGAAGGTTGCACTCTGAAGTGAGCCCTGGCTGCCAGTGGCAGGAGTTGGCCTTATTCAGTGGGCAGGAGCAAGGCAGGAGATTGTGCCCTAAGCCAGTTTAGCTAGGCAGGCATGTCCAGAGATAAGTTCTTTCCCAAGCTCAAAATTAACAGCTGTGTCCCAGACAGTTGTGGTGAAGGAATGGAGAAAAAGAGAGAGTTTATTTCATGAATCAGGAACATTATAAACCTTTGGTCAGTGGGAGGGGTTTTGGAGGTGAATGCGTTTGATTTGTTGGGTATGGTCCTATCATAGTGAAACGGAGTATCTAATTATTCCATGGGCAGCAGGAGTGGGGGAAGAACTCCAGGTATGATTACAGGCATAGACAAATGTCTTTGGCAGAAAGCCAAAGCACCAAGAGATCTCATTAGCATGGAGAACTACCTGTAGTACTCAGGTGGGGTGGGTACTGGGTGGGTTTCTTATCAGGAAAGGTTGGGCCTGTAACTTCCATGAGAGCTACCTGACAATCTTCAGATAGAGGGTGTAGAGTTCAGGATTCCCAAATCATACAGAAGAGGGGTTGTGCTGAAAAAGGGAGTCCATCATTTATCACTGAGCTCAGTGGTTTTCCAGTAATTCTAGATTTCACATTAACAGCAGAAATTCCCCACAGACTATAATCATTCTAGGTTTTGTAAAACTAAGATTTCCCTGGATCATGTACTTTAGAAAATGTCCACAGGGTTTTTAGACTCATATAATGATTGTGAAATCATTCTTCCCCCCACCCTATCTCTGTTGTTCTCTTTCTTTAGCATGCACTCGTTCTTTCCTCGCATTCTTCTCCATCCACTTTATTTTATTCACAATTTTTATTTTTTCTTTTATCTGTGTATGCCAATTCAATTCTTTTCTACTAGAATAAGGTTCTTTTCATGCCATAAGAAAAAATATCTATTGAACTGAGTCCCACATGTATAGATATACATATAGTCTTATATATCTCATACCTGAATATATATTATATATAGCTTTAGAGAAAAGACCCATAGCTAATTTGCTCAGTAATAATTATTTCTTTCAGAGAGATTTTAAATTGGCTCACTATGGATTGTTTTCCAGGGAAAACCTTTGATTGACCCATTTGGACTCCTTTGCTTATCTGTGTGACTGAGATTGTTGTGTAAGATGGTTGATTATCTTACTAAAATCTCACAGAAGGTGGAGAGTTGTCTAGAATTCATTGGCATAGCAAAAGATTTTCTGAACTGAACACTGTTAGTACAGGCACTACAATCAACAATTAATAAATGGGACCTCAAGAACTTAGATACTTTTATATGATAGAGGACACTGTTGTTTGAGCAAAGCAGCAACCTAGATGAATGGGAAAAGATTTTTACTAACTACACATTTAAAAGAGGGTTATTGTCCAAAATACAAAGAACTCAAAAAACTAGATATCAAAAAACAAAACAAAACATTCTAAAAATGAGGTACAAGTCTAAACAGAATTCTCAAAAGAAGAAACTCAAATGACTGAGAAACACTTAAAGAAATGTACAACATCATTGGCCCTCAGGAAAATGCAAATAAAAAATATATTGAGAGTTCATCTTACACTTGTCAGAATGGCTCAGATCAATGAAACAGTTGACAGTTCATGCTAGCAAAAATATGTAGCAAGGGAAACACTCAGCTACTACTGATGGGAGTTCAAACTCTGACAGACACTATGGAAATAAGTATGGCAGTTCCTCAGAACAATCTAGCTATACCATTCTTTAAAAGAGAGATACATACACAAATGATACTTCATTCTCCCAGGAAACACTTGCTCAATCATGTTCATTGCTGCTGTATTCATAATATCCAGAAATTTGAAACAACCTAGATGTCCTTCAGCAGAAGCATGGATAAGGAAACTGTTCTATGTTCACACAAGGCAATATTACTCAGTCATTAAAAACAAGTGAAATAATGAAATTTACTGCAAATGGATAGAATAAACAAACAACATCCTAATTTCCCTCATGAACATATATGTGAAAATACTCAATAAAATTCTTGCAAACTGAATCCAGGAACACATCACAAGTATCATATACACCATGATCAAGTAGGATTCATTCTAGGAATGCAGGGGTGATTCAACATATGAAAATCCATTAACATAACTCACCAAATAAACAAGCTGAAAGAAAAAGATAACATGATCATCTCACTGGATACTGAAAAAGCATTTGACAAAATCCAACACCCCTTCATGCTATAAGCCCTGAAGAGAACAGGCATACAAGGACCATACCTATAAATAATAAAGGAAATATACAGCAAGCCAGTAGTCAATATTAAATTAAATGGAGAGAAACTTAAATAAAAAGCATTTGACAAAATCCAACACCCCTTTATGCTATAAGCCCTGAAGAGAACAGGCATACAAGGATCATACCTATAAATAATAAAGGAAATATACAGCAAGCCAGTAGTCAATATTAAATTAAATGGAGAGAAACTTAAATCATTTCCTCTAAAATCAGGGACAAGGCAAGAATGCCCACTCTCTCCATATCTCTTCAACATAGTACTTGAAGTTCTAGCTAGATCAATAACACAACTAAAGGAGATCAAGGGGCTACAAGTTGGAAAGTAAGAAATCAAAGTATCCCTATTTGCAGATGACATGATAGTATACATAAGTGACTCCAAAAATTTCACAAGAGAACTCCTACAACTGAGAAACACCTTCAGCAAAGTGGCTGGATACAAAATTAATTCAAAAAAAATCGGTAGCCTTTCTTTATACGAAAGATAAATGGGCCAAAAAGAAACTAGGGAAACAATACCACTCAAAATAGCCACAAACAATATAAAATACCTTGGGGTGACTCTAGCCTAGTAAGTGAAAAACCTGTATGATAAGAACCTCAAGTCCTTGAAGAAAGAATCTGAAGAGGATATCAGAAGATGGAAAGAGCTCTCATGCTTATGGATAGGCAAGATCAACATAATAAAAATGGCCATCCGACCAAAAGCAATATACAGATTCAATGGAATTACCATCAAAATACCAAAATAATTCTTTATAGACCTTTAAAGAACAATTTTCCACTTCAAATGAAACAACAAAAAAAAAATCCCAAATAGATAAATCAATCCTGTACAATTCAAAAACAGCAACAACAACAAAAACTGGAGGTATCACCATCCCTGATTTCAAGCTATAATACACAGCAATAGTAATAAAAATAGCATGGTGAAGGTATAGAAACAGACTAGTGATCAATGGAATTGAATCAAGGACCCAGAAATAAACCCACACTCCTATGGTCACTTAATTTTTGACAAAGAAGTCAAAAGTACACAATGGAAAAATGAAAGCATCTTCAACAAATGGTGCTAGTCTAACTGGATGTTAACATGTAAAAAAATGCAAATAGACCCATATTTATCACCTTGCACAAAAATGAAGTCCAAGTGGACCAAAGACCTTAACATAAAGCTAGACACACAACTAAATCTAATATAAGAGAAAGTGGGGAAAAGCCTCAAACTCATTGGCACAGGTGACAACTTCCTGAACAGAACACTAGAAGCTGAGGCTCTAAGACCAACAATCAATAAAGGAGACCTTATGAAACAGAAAAGCTTCTGCAAGGCTAAGGACACTGTCATTAGACCAAAACTATAACCCATAAAACACAGAGGCTAGATTTAGAATAAGGTATTAAGAGGGAAATACTGATCTCCCTAGGAAAAGTAAATAGAATAGATAGTTATAGGCAAATGGAGGAAGACTGGAAGGGGTGAATCAAGTATAGAGGGATTGGGAGGTGGGTGACAAAGGAGGGAAAAAATACTAGAGAGGGAGTATGTAGAGAAACAGATAAAATTGAGGGTCATTTGAGTGGTAGTATAGAAACCTAATTCAGTAGAAGCTTCTTAAAATAGATACATATATTCACGAGATCTACTTGAAATCTCAAAATAAGGGGCAGACAAAACTCCAACTAGTCATCTGTCACCACTAAGTAAAGCTTTCAGTAAAGTGATTGTGTTACATCTAGTTAAGTTGTTGGACAAAGAGGTTGAAGACACAGAACCCCTGAACAACCCAGGCTATTGTAAAGACTGTTACTTTCTGCAGATTGACAGCAAGTTCCCATCACTGAAGATTATTGATTTTTCAGAACTCAAGCTGGTTCTTACCTAGAGTTTTCACTACTAGGTGTTATCCTCTTTGTTACAGGAAGATACTTTGCAAGCTATCAAAGGAGAAAAATACACAGCAACCCAGCCACAAATCCTTTGACTTATAAATGGTGTTCTGCTCACCAGATAATTACAACATTATTACAAAATTTGTGGGAGTAACCAGCAACATCTGATTTGACTGAAGGCCCACTCCACTAAATGGAACCCATACCTCATACTCCTTCTGTGTCCAAGAACTTGAGCCTAGATAGCTCAGGGAACTAGGGAAAAACCCTATACTACTGTTCTAAGATAAAACTAAAATTACAACAAAACAACAATTCTAGCAATAAAGTGACATTCTGCTATACTCATAGATCAGTGTCTTGTTCAGTCATCATCAAAGAAGCTTCCTCCTGCAGCATATGGGAAAAATGCAGAGACCCACAGCCAGACATCACTTAGAGAGTAAGAAACTGTGGAATACTAAGTCTGAAATGTCATGTCTACTTGTCACAGTTAGAGTTTCTATTGCTGTGAAGAGTACCATATTCATGGCAACTCCTTTAAATGGGAACATTAAATAGGACTGGCTTACAGTTTTAGATCTTTAGTCCAGTATCATCATGGTGGGAAGCATGGCAAGGAATGGGATGATATTTTAGATCAAACAGGACCGAAATCCAGCAGGAAAAATCATAGATCTTGTAACACCATAGATGCCCACACATAACATGGTGAGTGCTCCAAAAGTTGATGTGTTCTGCTCCTGTAGCTTTGGTCTTCAAACTCCATGGTTATTCTCTCACGCCAGCTCTGTCTCTGACTGTTGCTTCCACAGTAGGTGTTTGATCTTTCTGGTATTGTGTTTAATAATAGTAATAATAATAAAAGGGATAATATCCCAGTCATTTGATTTTACCAATGAAGACCCAGGAACCAGATACTAGGATGAAACCCTGCTAGCTCAGAGAGACAGAGAGAGCACCCAGCTGATGTTCCTATTCCACCAACATCCCAGCCAAAAGCCCTATGCTAAAAAGTCCAGAAGAATATAGATGAAAAAGCCTAGAAGGAAAACCCTGAAGGAGAAAGCCCAAAGGAAAAAGAATTCTGAAGGAAGAAGAACTCTCTGAAGGAAAAAGAACCTGAAGGAGAAAACCTCTAAAGGAACAAACTCAAAGGATCCCTCTGAAGGAACTTTAAGAAGCACTAACTCCTTTTCCACGCTGTAACCCCTCAGCTCAATATCCATCCTTTCTGTTTAATCCCTGTCAGCTGTTTCCTTGCTACACCTCTTGACCTAACTTTATTTAATCCTGAGTATGAAAAGGTCTTGGATTAGTAGTGTGTTCTTAGAAATGAGCCACATCATAACCATTTGTTTATAGTAAACAGAAACCTCTAGAATTAAATGCTGAGCCAGTCCATATTTGAAACAGATTTTTCAGTTTGCAGTCTAGGGGTTCACAGTGTGGTCAACTATTCTGTAACAGTACTTGGGATCTCCTTTTGCATCCTTGGCTTCACTCTTACAGACTAATGCACTAGCCTATCAGGGACTATTTTCAGGGATTCTAACCTGCCCACATATTTCCTGAATTCTCAGTCTTTTCAATGAAATTTTGGTAGATATTAGCATTAACCTATAGCTTTTGTATTCTCTATACCTTGAAAGCCAGTATTATGTCGACAATATCAATGTTTGCTCCTTGCAGACTTCTCTTCCAACATGAATTCATACATTTCTGTGTGCCTGGACAGCTAATCATGGATAAGAAAATTCTGAGGAAAACTGTCTATGGGAATCCCTGTATGAACAGTGTGTCCTGGAGCTCTGCTCTTAAGCAAAATTAATGGAATTAATTTATACATTTATATTCTAGAATAATCATTTTGGTAACCTCATGCCAGTTCCTGAGATGCCATCAGGGCTTCTTTTCTAGTTTTCAAGCATAGAGTGCTTGACTACATTTGATTTTATCAATTTCTTTAGCGATCACAGACTTCTTGGCTATAGTTTTACACATGGTCCCCTCCCTTTTTATGCCTTAACTGCAATTTCAGAGAATGCTTCTGTTAAATCTTTCCATGCTCAATTCTTACAAAATAATCTGGCTTGAAGAAGCTAGCAATATCCATGTTAGAGCCTGAGTTTGTACTTCTTCACATTTCTTCCACTGACTTAATTAACTTGTTATCATTAACAGCCTCCTGTAACTGAACTTTTAAATTATTATTTAACACTTATTTATTTATTACTAAATTCACTTATAACAAACACCAACAACTTCCTAACTATTAATCCTATAAATTTCCACAACCCCTTCAACCTATCCACTAAACCTATTGATAATTATAACAACTACTTTCATAACCTTTTAGAATGATACAGTCTCTGGGGCAGGTCCTCAGTCGTCAGGAACACAGTCTTTGTTGTAGATTCTTTAACGCACTTAGCAGTCCTTTTTCTGGATCTCTCAGATGCAGGTTCGTCAGGGTAAGTTGGTTATTGCAGTCTCACCTTAAATAAGGCTTCATGCTTTCTTCTCTGTGGGAGACCAGCTGTCTGCAGGCCAACTTACTTCTTTTGAATCAGGAACTCAGCTGCTCTGCCTCAGTCCTTAAAGCCAGGCACAGTTTCCCCTAGGCCACTGATCAGACAGATCAAACCCCTCCAGGCAAAAGCTGAGCCACAGAGTCCAGTCCTTGGCCTTTTGGTGTCTTGCTCAGGCTTTCTTTGCTTACCGGCTTCTTTCTGCTTCAGGGAGAGAGCTGGCCATCAATGGCCAGCCCTTTTTTCAGCAGGACTCTTGGAGCTCTCTAGCATCAGGGGCCTCTTCTTCTTCTGGGCTCCATGCACTGTCCTTAAATAGGAGGAACTCTGTTTCAGCTTAATTTGGGCTCTGCCCACTTAACAGCTAAAAACAATGTCAGGCCAGATACTTTGTTTCTTCAAGTCTATTGAGTCTTTCCTGTTTTTCCTGACTTCAACCTTGTTTTTCAGTCTATTAAGTCTTTCCTGTTTTTCCTGACTTCATGCTGATAATGCTCTTCAGGCCCCAAATTAAGAGACAGTATCAGAAATTCCTATATATTTTCTAAATCTAATTTATCTAACCCCTACAGCCTCCTACAAAGAATCAAGACATAGAAGAAAGAAATGTATCTTAACCTGAATTTAGCATAAAGGGCCACATTTGCAATTCCCATTTGGATCTTCATCTCCTTATGAAACCTAACCAGCATAGCCAGCTGCCCATCATTCAGTTTTTAAGGGCTTCTACCAGAATCACTTTATATGGCTCTGTTTAAAATGTGCTGGGATTTCTCTATCCTGATCCTCCAAACATTTCTAAGGTCCTGCAAATAAACTCCAAAAGATTCTAAACAATATTGTTAGATATATTTACAGATGACCACACTTCTGAGTGCCATTTTTTTTAAATTGCTGTTGTTTTATGAACTACATGTGAAAAACAACTAAAACAAAACAAAAAAGTTTTCTTTTTCAACTCTTGCTGTCAGATATTAATGTTCATGGTCACTTCAGTCAGGTGTTTCTGAGCCTGTGGCTAGACCAATAGTCATAATAGACACACCATCATGTGGGTGTAAAGACAGTGTTCACACCTTGGCAGCTGAGAAACAAAAGGAGACAGAAATGGTCCAGGGTTTTCACCCATCCTTGAAGGATATGTTTACACTGACTTACTTTTTCCACCTGTGCTACATCTTGAAATGCTTGTACTACAGGCTAACCACAAAGTCTTTGATCTATGACCTTTTTGGTGCGCTTCAGAAGTACACATAGTAATGACAGTCACTGGATTTTCTATGAAATAGCATAGTTTTTAGAAAGGAATTGTCAGTAGATCATAGAGTATGAGTGATCAGTGAAAGAAACTAATTATGCATTTAACAGCAAATAATGAAACATAAATGAATTCAATGACAGAAATCATGTGATTATTTCCATAAATGCAGGAAAGGACTTCAACAAAAAAATCCATGATCCCTTAATAATAAAATTCATGGAGCGATAGGGATGAGAAGAATATATCTCAACATTACCAAAGTTCTATATCACATACCTATAGATACAATGATACTACATAGTGTAAAACTCCAAGCATTTCCAAAAAGATTAGAGGAACGATGAAGGTTTCCAGTATCTCCATTCTTTATTTAACAAATGTTAAATAAAAGGAATACCAATAAGAAAAGAATATATCAAAATTTCTTTTATTCAGGAGATATGATTCTATAGATAATAGATGCTGTACATTGCATGAAAAAAATCTTAGGTATGATAAAATCTTTAAGCAGTGGTAGGACACAAAAGTAACAAATAAAAATCTGTAACCTTCCTATATACCAATAACAAACATGCTGAAAAAAATCCATAATCCCACTCACAAAACTCATCACAATCTTTAATTTTTTTCTTTTTCTTTATTCTTCTCTCATACAATTTTCTGATATAATACATCCTGTCTGCAGCTTCCTCTTCCTCTCCTTCTTCTAGTCCCCTCCACCAGCCCTCTCACCCAGATCCATGACTCTTACCACTCTTATGTTTACTGTCAGAAAAGAGTCTCCCAGTGATAGAAACCAGACATGGCATAACAAGATGCAGTAAGTCTATACATAAACACTCATATCAAGGCTGTGACATGAGGGCTTTTCATACTGAGTCAACTCAGCCAGAGAAAAAGGTCCCATGAGTAAGGAAAAGAGTCAGAGACACCCCACACTCCAGCTATTAGAAGCCCAACAAAACTTCAAGCTAAAGAACCATAATATGTATGCAAAGGCCCTAGCACAGACCCGTGACAATTATGTGGTTGCCTCTTCAGTCTCTGTGAACTCCTTTAAGCTCTGTTTAGTTGATTCTGTGGGCAGTGTGTTCCTGGTTTCCTCGACCCCTCTGTCCTCTTACAATCTTTCCCCTTTCTCTGAATAGTTCATTTTAGGGATATTTAAGCATGGCACAACTTGGTGAAACAGTTCCTGGTGATACATTACTTAATCTATTTGTGCAATGAAGCTTAAGACATGAGTACATCAAAACTCTTTGTAAAGTACAAGTGACATCTTCCATAAAGGTGAGTTCTTTAGATTGACCTTAGGCGACATCTTCCATAAAGGTAGATTTGATTTGATTGGCAAGCTCAAGATAAGGGTTCATGGAGGATCTAGTGTGATCTTGACCACACAGACAGCATAAAGGTCACCAAGCTGTTAACTGTCTTTATCCCCCTAGACTTCTGGGTGGAGAACAGGTTATATACCTTCCCCTTTTGAAGATAAAACCCAGTGATTAATAGCCTTTATTCTTCTAGTGCTTATCCACGAGGACAAAACCCACAAATGGTTATCAAGGGAGACAAGTACTCAAGAAAGTATAAAGTACCGGAAATTCATCATACTGTGAGAGATTGCAGAATCTCCAATGCTGTACATACTGGGGTTGTATAATCTCTGAGGATAAATATAGTTATAAATGATTTGTTTTATATAAGTATCTAAAGGCAATAATTATTTTTAAAATTTTTTGATTGCACAATATTTTTAATTACTGTTTCCTGGAACTTCTTAAAATATAAACATACCAAAATACTGGTGGAATGGTAGAACAATATTCTTAAGTATTTCAAATGCTAATTTGGTGTAGAGTTTATGGTCATTTAACATAGTATTTAACTTGAAGCAACGGTATTTATTTTCTAATGTTTCTGTGGATAAGCAATTGACAATAAATTTTATTATTTTATTCATATTTTAAGAATTTAACTAGGATAGAAATAATGTGGAGGTCTTTGTTTTCCATATTGTCTGTCTTTCTTTGATATATTAACCTAGGCAGTGTTATTTACTCTCCAACATCAACACAGAAATTTTCATAGCATTAAGAGAAAATAAAGTAAGCTACAAAGAATGAGTGCTTTTAAAGATTACATATATCAATATATCTCTATCAATATCTCTATCAATAACTTTATCTATATCTGTAGTGAGATTTTGGTGTTTTTAAAAATACAGTTACGTTTTCTAAACATGTTTTTGTTTTAATCTCAGCTGTGGGATATGGGACTGCTTCAGATTGTCCACAGCAGCAGATTATTTGCCTCAGGGGGGGCACTAGCAGGGCCATGATTCTGCAAGCTGAAGATAATTTAATTCTGTGGTCTCCAGAGAGGGCATAAAATGACCAGAGCCCCAAAAGAGGGATGAAGCTTTTCTTCCTGCTGCTTCCTGCTTCTGCTGCTACTGTTGCTGTTTTATCAAGTTACTATGAGAAAACAGACAATAAGAAGAAGCTGGAGATATACTGATGAGACAGAATTGGACTTGCCACAAGGAGGCCCTAGTGAAGCTGCCATGTTGGGCCCCAGTCTAAAAAGATCAACACCCCCTCTCCTCACTAACTTTCTTTTTCTCCTACCTGGTGTTGGGGTATTGGAAGTGATTGGAGTGTAGAAGGGTGGTAGATATAAGAACCCAATAAAATAGCCAAAATATGCAAATATATATCTCTTATCTTTATCTCTATCTTTCTTTATCTCTAAGTCACTTTCTATCTCCATCTCTCTATCTCTATCTGTATAACCCCCAAAACAACACAAAAAAACATTTACTATCTCCTTCTCTTCCTAAACATTCTCCAGCAGCATTCCTTTTCCTAAAGCTGGATCAGACCGTGTCTCCTCTCTTCTAGATGTGTCATGACAATCACCATGGAAATAACACTATGATCCTTTTCATAGTAGAAGACATTTTGTCACGTGATTGCACTCTCAATCAAATGCTATTCTCCCATATCAATATACATAGTAGCCATACACCAATGTTATTCTAAACTGTACTTGTCTACCACTCATTAAGATGAAATGCTAGGATTACCTTAATCTCATCTTGCTCCTTTCCCCATTTAGATACTCTGCTATGTAGAGCCTTGCACAAAATGGTTCATATTTGCTTAATACTCATGTTATTTTGAGACTGGGCACATATGTGTTCACACAATGTTTCACTGATCTATTAAGCATTTTGTTTTATGTATCTGTGGGCATTCCATCTGCATAAAAGACCCAAGAGAAAGAAAATTCACATCTTTATTATTTTGAACTGACTAAGCAGACCTGAAATCCATGCTGCCTATCCGGACTGTCTGTCAAGAGGGTGTGGTTGGGACATCTGGGTACAGGCAGCACACAGTACTCCTTTGTGAATTTCGTTTTGTATCTTGGAAGCTTTAACTTTGTCCTAGGAGTCTTATAAGTTAAAGAATCAGCCCTGCTTCTGCTACCTAGGATAATTTATTCATGATTATGAGTATGAATAATCAATGCATTGTGACTAGAGTTGCTTCTGAATACCTGCACAGCAACATCTAGAGCAGTGTGTGACTAAACAAGTATTCTAGAGTAGCCAACTTAAACCATTAAAAAATTCTTACCACTGCTCATACAACTTTGATACTACCTGCAACATTTTAGTTAAGAAGACTGAAGAGAAGAAGGGGGCTAAGCTTCATTCAAAATTAATAAAGCCTTAATTTAAAAAGTAACATTTACTTAACTGATTTCCTTGACATTTTTAACTATACAGTTTAGAAGACTTTTCTGGCGTATTTTTCCATAGGAAGTAACGTTTTATCAAACATTAAGTTTATAAGAATTGCTCCAGTAGGAAAAAATATGCCAACATGCATATAGAAAAACATGAAATATAGTTTAGCTTAACATGGTAGGGCATTAAGTACACAAATTAAATTTAGGATGTAAGAAATAAATATAGAATCATATAAAGTTAAAATATACTATTTTATTCTGAAAAAAATATTTTCTTAAAATTTGTTCATTGTGTGAGCTGAGAATTCTTATCAAGATAATGCACAAAATATTTTTTAAAGTAATTTTATTTCTTGCATAACCTTCTGTTATAAATCACCTTGCATGAAAATTATTTTATTATCTGTGAAGCAAAATTTTTGTAGAAATAAATTTATTACTTTTAAAGATATATAAAATATATATAATATTTTGATTTATTAAATTAATTATATGCAGATAACAATAGATCCTATATCAAATAATTAAGTAGAAACATACTAGATTTTTGTAATTTGAAAATTCAAATGATTTTCAATGGATATTTTTACAAAATCATAGAATACTTTCTTAATATATATTTTATTGATTATACAATCTACATGTTTACACATTATATATAAGTGTTATAATATACAAAACAACAAAGTATATTGATATATTAATAGTAAAATATGATAATTTTATATATGTGTTAATATCTATACTTACAGTAAATAATATCACCAAAACATGTGGAGGGTTATCAACTAGTTAAAAACAATTTTCAAAAGGAACCAAACAAAGATACGTTTTGCATAGATGTGTTTAAAGGTTAATGTATATTTTCAGGCCATTCACAGGTAGAGGGGAACAGACATAGTCCCTTAGTCTCGCACATCGTATTCATAACATCTATTTGTTTTGCTTTGTCAAAACATATGAAAAATCATTAAAGTGTTTTAATAAATGTCTGGTTTTCCTCCTCATTCATCTTATAAATATTAATTAGCCATGGATCAGGCAATTAAAGTTTAATCAATTTGCACTAATTAGCACCGCATACTTGCATAAAAAGATAAAACCAACTCCTGCATCTGGCTGTTATTTTCAGTTTTTGTCAAGTGCTGATGAGTTTAATCTTGAAGGGAAGATTAAGAAGAAAAGAAAAAAAAAGTAAATCAAGAAAGTAGTGTTAATTTTATTAAATTTTCACTCAAAGCCCTGGTCAGGAGTGTCATGGAGCTAATCCCAGCAACATTACACTTTGTTTTTCTTGGACATCATTCTTCAGATTTTTCTTTATTGCCTCACCCAATGGAGAGGGGTTCCATATCATTTGCTTGTGGCTTTGCTGTATGCATTTCTTTTCCTCATGAACCCAAATATGACCTGACTGTGATTTTGAAAACAAAATTAGGTGATAACTATAGAGTTTAAGAATCAACCTTTTCCATTCACAATGAAAGTAAATGGTCTATGTTGAAGGTGACATTGTAACTTAGTAGCTCTACAGATAACACTAAAATTTTCTTCACTAAAAGTTGTATGTAACTGTGATGACAATGACAGAAATCTCCAGAAGTGTCAAATGTCTGTGATCGGATATTCTTTTCACATACTGTAGCTCAACTTGTTTTTGTTCCACATAGACGGTGAGAGACTCATTCCTGCTTCTCTGTTTCTGACTTGTGAATTTGATTAAATAAATTACACTGCCAATCTAGCAGGGAGCTGCTGTATAGTGCATTTGCATTACTATTTTCTGTTTTAATAACCAGAGAAAATAAAGTGTTCCATTACTGCCTATTCATATAATTGACAAGGATTATAGAGAATGGAGCTAGTATTTAATCACTGATGGAGATTTATCTTAGCCTTGGCAGGTAAAACTACATATTTTAAGATGATTTAGCATTGTACTAAGAAATAGGGGATGATTCATAAAAAAAAGTTATGCACCATTTACATGGGGATTTTTATTCAGTTTATGCAAGAATAGACCACTGAATGGTTATTGATATTTTCAAGTAAAGTATGTATGATTCATTAAACTCCCTATTCCTTGGTGAACATGCGCCTGCTCTGCTAAGCACTCTTTCAGTACATATCACATAAAGAAAGAAGTAGAAAAAGGGGTTGCCATGCTTCAATAACTTCTTTTTTAAATACCTAAAAAGAAGATTGCATACAGTAACAGATAACTGAACTACCATCTGGATTTCAATACCTACAATTTTAATGCAGTTAGTGAAAAAATATGAATATATTCTCTCTTATTATGTCATATGCAAGCTAGCATAGAATCTATATTTTAATATATTTTAAAAACTAAGACTATGAATCAAGTTCCAATGCTCTATTCAGTTGTTACAATGAATGAAATAGTCTATAAAATGCTTTATAAAATTTAAACTACTATAAAAATAACAGCTTCATGGGCAAATAGAAAAGACATCCCTGGTATGTTTAAGAATATGCTATAATGTACTCAGACTTGTATTCATAGGTAAAGGGAAGCTAGAGTAACAAAGATACAGTGTGGGTATCTCTGAATGTTCTGCTTTCAAACATACAGGCTTTGGGAAAAGTTTTAAATCATTTAAATTATGGCTTTTTTTAACTATAAAGAATGAAATCTAAACTGCTCTAGACTACCTCCGCTCCAGTGCTTCGGAACCCTCAAGTCAGTTTTCTATACCTTATGCATTAAAATCAAATCCTCCTCCAGCATCTGGAAATGATTCAGTACTGTAATTGGCTAATGTGTTCTACCAAGGCCATTTTCTTTCTTATGCAAAATTGTATTTTTATTTTTAATTTCTTTATATTTGTATTGGTGCACATGAGTGCAGTACCTAAAGAGGACAGAAGAGATCGTAGATCCTCTGGATCTGGAGTTAGAGATAGTTATGAGCCACTTGAAGTTAGAATTGGAAGTTACCTATAGTCCACTGGAAGAGCAGTTTGTGATCTGAAGCACTAAGCCATGTCTCCAAACTGAGCCATGTCTCTAGCCTAAGTTAGACATTGGTTCAGAAGTATTTAATAAATATCCTCCTTGGTATGTCTTAGATACCCTCAGAGCATACCATGGCACACTGTCTTTACATACAAAACCACAGCTGCATACAGCTTTCTCTATAAGTACATTTAAACAATGTTGTATGCCTCCTGGTGTATTCTTAAAAAAAATTAATGCTCAAAGATACATTAAAACTTTATACTGTGTATATATTGTGTATACTTTAATGGTGACTAGGTTATGAGAAAGCATATAAATGATATTATAACTGGGGAAATATACAAGTAAGTTCCACATTTTACTCACCAGTAGAATCTGATAACATATACAGCAAGACTTAAGATATCTTGGAATGGATGGAGAGGATTTCAAAGGACAGGTAATACAAATAGGTTTTGGTCATTGGTGTTTGCAGAGGCTTTTTTCTTTCAAAAGCAAAGAATAGGTTGGAGGTCTTTAAGCTTAACCAATGGAGCATAATGGGAGATAGTATGAGTTCTCACTTGTCTTGTGCTCAGGAGACTGAGAAGCTTTATTATTCCTCTTGTAAGTCTAACTACCTTGGATCTCCTTTCTTCTTACAGGATCAGAAAGGAGGATTCTGTGACCCAGGAAACAACAAATCAAAGAAAACTAACACCTGAGAATTTGGAAGCAAATATGGCCAGGTAATACATACCAACTAGCTAGTTTGCTCTCCAGGTTTCTAGAAACAGAAATTAGCCACTCTTCTAAACCTGAATTTTTAGACATAATTTAATGTCTATTTCTATATTAATTATATTATGTTATGTTATATGATATTAACTATCTGTTAAAGAGTTGATAAATTCTGCTTCTACTACCATTAGGCAAAACAAACAAATAATTATACAAAAGAGATTGTACTCAAACCATCCAATCAGATCAGTGGAAAATGAAGATTTACACTAAATTCTCTTCAAAACTATGTTCTAATTGCTTTTGGTCACACACACTTTTAATGCCAGTACATAGGAATCAGAGAAAGTAAAATCTCTGGTCGATGTACAGTGTTCCATGTAAGCAAGGGCTATGAAGTATAACCCTGTTTCAAAAACAAAAAGAAGATAAAAGAAAACTAAAAACATACCCTACCTCCACCCCTCACCCCCAAAACCCACCACCACTAAAAAAAACCAAAAAAACCATCATCAACAGCAAAAAGCCCCCAAAACAAAACCAAACTTCTGAGAAAAGTGTGTCAGAAAGTGAGTTTGTTACAAATGAGAGGCATAGGGGAGTTTGAGGATGCAAGTACCTCAAAATAAATTTGAGCTTCAAATAAAGAGAAAATTTAACTAACATATATGAGACTTTCCTTTATTTTAAGCAAATAACTTACAAACCTTTAGTATAAGGATGATTATCAAAACTCACATAAATATATTTCTCACACTCATGAGAGAAGTTAGAGTCAGAGCTCTTGAGCAACTACATTTTATTTCTGTATTTTTAATATTTTTGTTTAATGCAACTTTATAGTATCATTATAACCTAATCATATTTCCTCATCACAGTCCCTCCTAAAAGACTAATGTTTTCTCAAGCAATGATGTGTAGAGAGCGTCATACTCATTCCTAGCAGGTTTCATGTTTTCTTAGTTTGCATAGAGTTCTTGGCACTGTACAAGTGTTTTAATTAGGCATGTTTTCTCATGGGAAGACATGATAAAGAAATGCAAAATACTTTTGGAGTACATGAAGAGTAGGGTATTTAAATATGACAAAGGGTTACAGGGACCAATGGGATTTCTTAGTAATTGGTTTTCTATTAATAAGAAAGGGAATTCTAGAGAAAATTTTATAAATTGTGTCATGAAGGAGTGGTTAGTCATGTTTTCCAGAGATAGGAAGCCATTAATCTCAGGAGAATAACAATGGCTATTTGGTTCCTGTGTATCTCTCCTAGTCCATTTTTCGTTCTAATAATATCACAGTCTGAATAAGCCAAAGAAAACTTGTTCACTTTTGCTATTCTGGCCTAGGGTAAAAGGGCTACATCTTTTTTATTCACAGAGTCTCGAGATGGCACAAGATGTCACATGACAAAAGATTTAGTAGAACTGGCTTTAATAGCAAACTCATTCCTAAGTAACTTATTAACCCATTAGCTCATTAAGCCATTAGTAGTCCATCCATGAGAACAAAGATCCAACATCTTAAAAGTTTTACTTACTCCCACATCTACCATGGTGTTTCTGTTCTTTTTTATTTTTAAATATTTTTAATTTTATTTTTTTGATATTTTAATAAAAATATTATCATATAATCTCCTTCTTTTCCTCTCTGCGTTCAGCCTTACTGTGTCCCTCCTGTCAAATTTGTATCGATGTTTTATGATTGTTATACACACATATATGTGAAAATATATAAATACAGCTCACCGAGTCTGTTTTAGTTGTTTGTGTGTATATGGTTTCAGGACTGTCAGTTGTGTTTTAGGTAAACAGTTAGGTAAACAGAGCCCATCCCTGAGAGGGGCTAATTCTTCCTCTCCCTGTTGTCATTATTTGTTTGTAGTTCTCTATTTAAGGTTGAAACCCAGTGGGATTTTCCTCTTTTTTTGTTAGCATGTCAATTGATAGCACCATTGTTACAGTCAGTTCTTAGGGACATAGTCACATAGTAGGCTTACTGGTATTCTTGCTCTTTCAATCTTTCTGCCCCCTTTTCCTTGAGCTTCCTTGACAATAGCAGGAACTATGCTACAGGGGTATTCCCTTTCCAGGAGGCTCTCCATGATGCCTTAGTCTCCATGTTGTGCCCAATTGTGCTTCTTTTGGATGGTTTCCTTGTATTGTACAGAAAAGTTTGTTGACACTTAGAATTTGCATTTCTCTGATTCTAGACAGTTACTCATAAAAGAAATTATCTTCTTGGGCTTAAAAATAGCCTAAATAAGGAGCTTAAAAGTTTCACCCAAAGTATCATTCAATTTACTTGGTAAACTAGATGAAAATGAAGGAGGGATAGTCCCTGTAGTCCTTCCTCTTTTTGAAAAACTTTGATTAACAACACCAGAGATACTTAATTTGCACAGTGCATGTGGTATTGTAATTTTATTTGTGTATATTGTGTATTTATTTTCTTTTTTCTTGTAGCAATTGGAGATTTCTTTGCATGATCCATAAAAAATCGTTGTGGGAAATAATTAGCATATTATAATTCAAATGGCTTTCTTAAAAAAAACTATCCCTTAGACACACAAATAGAATAAAAATTAAAAATGATGTCAAATGATGAAAACTGATAGCACATTTATTCATTTTCTCTACTGTGTTTCCATCCCTTTGAACTAATTCCTTCCCTGACTCTAACTAGAAAGAATCCTAGGCAAGTCATTGACCTTTATTCCATTCTAAATGTGAAAATAATTAAAAAAAAAAACACTTGTTTTTTAATTCTATATAATGATGAAAGTGAACAGTTAAATTTCTCCTTTCTCCCAGCTCATTCTGACTTAGGAGATAATCATGCAGTTGAGGAAAAGACAGCCGGTTCTCTTTGGATCTACAGACCTTCCCTTTGTACACTCACAGAGAACATGAGCTGAAGTAGAGAAGTAGAAAGAGATAGGAAGGAATAAAAAAATGGATCACTTATATTTATTATCAGCTAGTAGTTCTTCATAGACTAGAAAATTAGTCCAACTGGCATTCCTACCTGTACATTTCTGAAAATATGGTGCTTGCTTTTCCTTGAAAAATGTTACCTGAAAATTAAGATTTTAATTTTCATTTTATAAGAATTACATACTTCCAAGTTTTGTCCATTTTGGACAGAAGTCTGTCTACAGTTGAAGCAAGGGGTTTTTCTTGCCAAGAGAACGGCTTACCACCAATTCAAATCATCTCCCACTGGAGATTCTTCGATGCTCATCTTCTACTTGGAGTAGAATAGGGGGTGCTGTCAGGAGCTGACATGTCTCGATATCAAAAAATCTTAAGTTAAGAAAACATCTTTGAATGCCATATTCTGCAGATCTCTTGAAGTTTTTGAAGATGCCCTATCTATCTCTTATATTTAGATAAGCAAATATTGCTTGTCTCTTAGCAACTTGATTTCTGAGTAGCTTAGAAAATAACTGTGATAGACTGTCATAGTAACTAACAAAATGACACATTTTCATGACTATTAGTTTCCGTTTTGGAAGCAGATAAGTCGACAGCCTAGCTCTGCCAAGACAGGGTAGGTAAGTCCTTCATAATTCCTGCTTTACAATCAATGTCTGTCAGAGAAATGGGGCCAAATGGCTGAAGATTGATGCTGTAATGTATGGAGAGAAAATGGGAACTGTCCAGGCAGCCACTGGTATGTCATTTTTTAGTTTTGGAAGCTGCAGGCCCTGCACTTCCTATATAAGCAGATATATTTATCCCTCTCAGGTCTCTGAGGTGGTTGAAGAATAGATAGCTAGAGTCTCATAGTTAAATTTTGAGTTGTTTAGGAATCAAGAAGGTGTTCTGGATCTAAGAAGATATTTTTAAAATTATGAGGCAAGTTAGTATGAAAGCTGAGTTAGATATAGAACTTTAAACTCATGGAGATGGTTAGATAGTAGAATGTTAAAGTCAGGTGCCAAATACATATGGACTGGATATTGGGAATGTATGCTAAGCCATATAACTCTTATACTTGTGGCCTATTTATTTCTGTTGTTTTGTATTGTATTTATAGTTATAAGAAAAAGAACCATATTTTTGGACGGAAAGGGAGAGCTGTTGGGGGGAAAAAAGAAATACCTTAAACTAAAAAAAAAAAAAAAAAAGAAGGGAAGAGGATGGGGGGCTTGAGGAGGAGGAGGGTGGAAGGGTGGTGGGACTGGAGGGGGGAGTAGGGAGGGGATTGTGATTGAGATGTAACTTGAAGAAATAAAAAATAAATTAAAAAATGATTTACATACATAGCTGAAAACTGTACAATTTTCTGAACACATATATATTAATATATATATAAACCCATAAACATTGCTTATGTCTAGATACAGTTATGAATTAAATATATACCACAACAAAAGTGCATCTAGAGTCCAACATGAAACATCTCCCATCTGCACTTCCTTGGAATTCAACTTTCTTTCAACCCCTGGGCAGAAGAAACCACTACTCAACTCTTTGTTTTTATAGGTCATTTGTCTTTTCTTATAATTATGTTTTTAACTGTTGAGATATGAAATATTTGTTCTTTTTTTTTTTTTTTAGAGAAAGTTTAATCCAGCAACATGGCTGCTCTGGCAATGAGTCACATCCAAAGTCATTCTAGGTGATAGATATCCAGCCTGAATATAGACATGGTCTGGATTACAGCATGATCTGGCTGGAATATATATATTCCCTTAGTACACACCTTTAATCTCAAACAATGAAGTTAACGTTAGTTTATACAAGGGAGCAGCCATGTTTAAAAGTGATGTTTAATTGATGGGCAGACAAAGTGACAAATCAGAGTAATATTTGACAGAATGAGTTACAGATAGGATTTGCCAAACCTTGATGAGAGCAGGACAGGAAAGAGAGGCTACTTAAGAGCAGGATACTTGTAGTGGAAGTTGAAGAGTAGTGGTAGTAGTGTGTCTAACAGTTTTACAGAGACAGTTTGCAAAGAGAACAAACTAGAAACAGGTGAAGACAGAATGAGAAAGAGAGTTAGAAGGAGCCAGAACATTAGAATCTATTGCCAGAATTAGTATGAGGTCATGTAGAGAAATTCAGTCAGAAGCTAAGAGAAGTCAGTTTGAATCAGTCAGCTTGGAGAGGAGTTCAGTCCAGAACAATTGAGTTGAGCCAGCCAGCAAGAGATTAGAAAGAACTAGAAGGGCTTGGGAATGGCTCTCTTCTCATCCTCTCATCTGAGGAAATAAAAACAACATTTACAGTTTTCAGATTTGCTAATGATGTTGTGTGGCTTAATAGTCCATTTTCCTTTGTGTTAAATGCTTTTTAGTCACTATGCATGTAAATAACCATTGAGTTCTCAGAACAGTTACTGCAAAAGCATTCATGAAAAAGCTTCTGTGGGGACAAACATTCTGTATTCTCTTGAGTAAATATCAAAACATGTGATTGTTAGTATTAAAGCAATCAAATATTTAATTTTGAGTAAATTCCCAAACTATTTGTATCATCTCCATGATTGCATATTATTACTTGGACTCTTCTATGTTCAGTGTTTTTAGGAGGAATAGCCTAATTACCATTCTGGATAAACTTGCCTTTGTTTTTTGCCTTTATTTCTCAAGTTGGTTGGGGAGTTGTCAGGCATTGTTACCTATTTTAGACACAAACATTTTCTCAAATATATGAAGTATAAATATTTCTTCCTATTTTGTGTTGTTCTTTACATTTCTTTGATGAGTTCTGTTTTTATATATTTTAATTAATTATTAAAAATTAAAATTTTAATTCATATAGTTCCTCATGTTATAGTGACCCTTATCCATAACATTATTTTTGTTGCTACTTCATAAATGTAATTTTGCTAATGTGATAAATTGTAATGTAAATATTTTTGTGAGGTAGAGATTTGCCACAGTAGTTGCTACCCCAGGTTAACAAATAGATCAGATCAGTTAAACACACTGATATAGAGTAATAAAAAGAGAAAATGGATAGTAATTTCTTCCTTCTTTGATAAACCATACAATGTTTACATTTTAACTTATCCAATTTACATTTCAATTGAGACAAAACTGTTTTTCTGGCTTAATCTTGAAGATTTCACTTAAATCTAAAGCCTTTTTTTTTTTGATCGAGATAAAATTTACCCACAGGAGGGTCTTTCTAAAAAAATCATCATATCTCAAAACATAATCTGTCTTTTATGACTATCCATGATCTCATGTTTATGTTTTCCTCCTGTCATGATTATATGTTGTGATTACATGCCTGTAACCAATACATAAATGATTTCTCTTTTTATTCTGTGTGTATATATTCTATGTATAGTGCAATTCTAAATGTACTTTTATCAAAAATGTAAATACCTAAAGGGAGGAAGAATAGTACAATGGTAAAAATAAAAGTACACAGGGTGACACTAGATATGGAACAATTCACGCATGAGGAAGGCATGAAAGATGGGGCAGTAAAGTGTTAATAGAAATATATGTGAAAAGTTTACATAGGAACCTGTGCTCTTCCAACCCAAATGGTATAGAGGGAATAGAACAACACAGATAACATGAACAGAGATGAGGGAAATATTTGGGTTTAAATGTTCCAGTGAGTATGGAAAAATTTGGGAGAGGAGAGGGTTGGGTTAGGTTAGCCAAAGAAATGGAAATTCTTTAGTTTGCAAGTTGATTTACACACACACACACACACACACACACACACATACACACACGCACACCCGTGTGTGTGTGTGTGTGTGTGTGTGTGTGTGTGTGTGTGTGTGTGTGTATGGTGTTGCACAGAAGCTCCCTGCATGGATACCTAATGCTCTTCCCCAAAATATGTTCATATGATTAAATTTAAATAAAACACAGCTATTATCATTACTCTTGATTTCCCAACATAAATATATGGTAAGACCCTATTGCTTTTGATAACACTTCAGATGCAAGTTATACATAAATCAACCTTGCAATGACCAGGGAACTCTTTCCCTGCTGGCTAGATTATATAGTGTCAAAGGTGCTATGTAGGCTGCTGGAGTAGAAGTATATCAATGATCTTACCCAATGTTCTGTACTAGGTTTAATTCTAACCTATTTGGCAGCGCATGCTGGCACATTCCTTTAATCCCAGCACATGTGATGGAGTAGTGTTAAGCATTCCAAATGTTAATTGGTCCTGTTTACTGTCTGTTACTTAATTGACTCTGATTGGTTAAATAAATGCTGAGGCCTGATATTGGGCAAAGACAGAGAAAGGTGGGACTTCCTGAGATTAGAACAGGAAGCCTGCACTTTAGACAGAGGATTAAGGCATTCCAGCAAGGAGCAGCAGGAAGGAGGATGCACACCATGGGTTAGAAAAAAGAACATCATTCCACTGGCCAGGAACATCGTCATATCGTGGAGAATGGCAGTCCAAGAGGACTTATGTATATATATGGGGCCACATTTGGGCAATAGAATTATGAGCTAGCTTAGATAGGCTAGGATTGTACAACCCAGGCCTAGGTTTATGAAAATCCATGTGGTCTCTGTGTGCTCATTTATAGTGGATGGTTAAGAATTAGCCACCAAACCAATTAAATATAATATAAATACTGGTTAAATAGTTTAATTAGCCATATTTCTTTTTACACACATGAGAAGCAGAGGCAGGCAGATCTTTGTAAGTTTGAGGCCAGCCTAGCCTACAAAGTGAGTCCGGGAAAGCCAGGACTATTACACAGAGAAATCATATTTCAAAAAACCAAAATAACAAAACCAAAATCAAACAAACAAACAAACAAAAAACCCCACAAGAAACTAACCTATCTAGCAAGATATAAATACATCCTGATGCAATAGTGGCATGCTGGTCATGGGAATAATTAACTATCTTTGGATTGGACTTGAGATAGAGTTTCACATCTCCTACTGTGATCCTTGACAAATATTCATGGATGAGGTCAAAGGCCACAGGTAAGAAACTACTCTGGTTTTGCTGAATAATCATGGTACCAAAATGCATTATAAATACTTGTTTATACATGTAGATTTGTGACAACACAATCTCAGCTTTGATTAGAGAAATTTATTTTTGCAGTAAGTAGAGGCTAAAAAAGAGCCTAATAACTGCAATGTGCCAAGTATAAATAATTGTGAGTCCTCAGGTGTAGATAGGTCATCTATACCATCTTCCCACCATACAAGGTTCAGGACACTTCGAAGAAGAGGGGCCAGAATAATTATAACAAATGCTACATGAGGAGTAGAGCTGTGAACAGCTGAATCTGGACATGACATGGTAGCTGCTGGTGTCAATTCATATTAGCTGTGTTTACCAACACTAGATCAAGCTAATCAAAATTCTAGCAACAGTTAGCAAAGGACCTCCAAGGATCCATGACAATTATAGGCTATATGATCAATGGACGGTTGCTGAGAGAGGGGCCATCACTTTCCTTTGGGGACATGGTCACCTCTAGGTTTCTCATTTTACCATGGATGTGATATATATATATATATATATATATATATATATATATATATATATATA